>SKCR01031172.1:0-87188 GCA_019454045.1 Zanthoxylum bungeanum
TTCATTAGTGAATTATCATTAGTGAGACATATAGTGATGAATTATGTATTAGATGCATAATAACATAACTTGAAATTGAAATTAGGTTAATTAATTGTGTATAGATGCTTTGGAAGTATAATCACAATTTACTTGTGATTGGGTCAAAATATTTATGTTGGACATAAACATAAAATTAGAGTTTGGAACTCTAGTTAATAGCTTGGAGCTATGACTACCATTCTAGAATCATTTGACCACCTTTGGGTGACGTAGAATTATTCATGAGTCATTTCACTGTGGGAATCTATTTTGGTTTGTATTTTGATTCAATTAAATATATATATATATATATTTGTTGTATAACATGTGTTGTGGTTGGTTTTGAAATTAAAATTATTTTGGATGATTTTAAAAGGTGTTTAAGATTTTTAAAATAAAATTAAATAAATAAATATTTTTTTCCTTCAGCACACAGCAGGTGTGCATTGCAGCGCAGCTTACGCAGAATGCGCAAGAAGCTTGCTTGCGTATTTGGTGTGCAGGATCCGATTTTCTCCCGTTTTGATTTTTTCGGACTCTGATTTATCCCTCGTTTTTCCCTAAACACTTGTAATGAAATATAGTATTTCATTAAAATATTTAAAAATACACCCATGTTCAATTACCATGGGTTAGATCCACTTCCGTTGCGTCGGGCACTGATCCGACCCTATGGGTCCCACATTCGCCCCAACAGAATGGTATCAGAGCAGGTCTTAACCACACAACACATGTTGCATGTTTGAAATTTATTTGAATCTATGCCTCTTTATTTTAATTTAATTATACATAAGTCATATTGGATATGCATTGCATGTTTTAAATTAAAATTTTTATTTTGACCCAAATATGTTTATGAATTGATTGTCATAAATCTCTCATGATTAGGTGATTACTTTATTTATGTAAATAGTATTAAAAATATTGGAGCATTATTGGATGGTCTGTCTTGTCACTACGATGATGAATGAGTTCTTACTACTTATGCCAAAGACCGTCAATAGTGTGAGGGTATAAGTGCTCGAAACTTAGGTCGCTTCGGTAAAACATTAGATGTAGCGTGATGAATTAGTATAGTCACCCAATACCGTCATTATTGTGAGGGTGTACTTACGAAACTCATTAGTGCACATTGACAAGTACACACCTGTAACACGTCTTAATCCAATACCGTCATTATTGTGAGGATAAGAAACGATTCATGACCAAACTATGAGTCACATGAATGTGATTGACCTTGGAGGTCTACCTAATGAGTTTATGAAGGCCAAGACAGTCATTATTGTAAGGCTGGAGTAAATGTCATGGGATCCACTTCCCTCTATGAAATTTTGATGATTTTTATTTTTCTGTTAAGGGAGATTACAGAATTACGTAAAGCATTGAGAGAACACTAATAGATTTAAAAAACCATAATCATATTAGTATTTTTATATTGAAATGAATTACGTAAAGTTATTTTGTAGATGGCTTCCACAAATCCATTAGCGCGACTTTTGGATTCTAATAAATTGAAAGGAGCCGATAACTAATTTGAATGGGAAATGAACATCCTCCTTGTCTTAAAGTTCAAAAAGTTGAGCTATGTGACAATCAATCCGTTACATGTTGAAATTGATCCTAATTCCACTCCTGAAGAGTGAGAAACTTTAGAAAAATGGAAGGATGATAACCTAGGAGTGAAATCGTACATTCAAGGATTGATAGTTCCAGATTTACTCAGACAGTACATAAAGATACCAGATGCTTGTAGCATTATGAGAACACTAAATGAGTTGTTCGAAGCAAATTAAAAAATAGAAATATACCGGAGGTCTAAGGAATTATTTTATGCTACACTCAAGGATGGAGGAGTGGTCAGCATTTATGTTTTGAACATGATCAACCAGATCCGATTTTTGGAATGACAGAGCGTTATGATTGATGAACGACTAGGACAAATTTGATTATGTCTTCTTTGCCTGGTAGTTATGCTGGTTTTGTGTTAAACATGTATATGCATTCGATGCAAGCTAGTTATGAAGAACTTCATAACATGTTACGCACGGCGGAGCATAATTTGAGGAAAGGCAATCCCACTTTATACCTCTATGGTGGAGCAAGCTCCTAAAAGACTTCTAGGAAGTCAACTGCATGTAGCTCGTGATCAATGTCTACACTGCAAGAAGTGTGGACACTGGAAGAAATATTTTCTAGAGTTGAAAGGAAATACAGGATCTTCAGGTACGCTTTGTATTTTCTATATTATTGACATCTCATTAGACTTAGATGCAAATAGTGGATGGGTGTTAGACACCGGCAGTGCCACTCATATTTACAACTCCATGCAGGTCATGAGAGTTAAAAGAAGGCTAAACAAAAGAGAGATCCAACTTAGTTTTGGCAATGGCAAGACATTGGATGTCAAAGGCATTTGAACGGTTGTTCTAGATCTCTATAATAAATGTAAATTAATTTTACATGACTGTTATTATGTACCATCTCTTATCATATAAATATATCATTACTGATATTGGATAAATAGGGATATAAAATAAACATTAAAGATGATGTTTTATGTTTATATGATAAAAACAACTATTTGATATCTGAATGTTCTTTATCTAACGATCATTATGTTTTGGAAATATATAGAGATGTCTTTAGAGGAAAATACAAGTAAAAGATCTGAATTAAATAATATTAAATTATGACATATGAGATTGGGCCACATAAGTGTTAGACGTCTATCAAAATTAGTTAATGATGGTTTGATTGAAGATCTTACCTTAGATCCTTATCCGATTTGTGAGTCATGTATCCAAGGGAAAATGACAAAGGCCCAATTTCTTGGTGTTGGACACTGTGCTGAAGATTTAATGGAACTAATACACAACTATGTGTGGGGTCTATTAAATCATGTCACTCATGATGGTTCAACATACTTTGTGACTTTCACGAATGATAAGTCAAGATATGGATATGTATATTTGATGAGACATAAATCGGAAAAAAACAAAAAATATTTCGAAACGAAGTAGAAAAAATTTGGGAAATTCATCAAGTGCCTTCGATCAAGTTGTGAATTCATGAGTGACGAATTCAGAAGTTATTTTAGGGAGAATAAGATTATCGCCCAATATAGCCCACCAGGAACTCCTCAACACAATGGTGTGTCTGAGCGAAGAAATCATACTTTATTGGATATGATACGTTCTATGATGAGTTATACATATCTTTCATATTACTTTTGGGGTTACGCGTTGCTTACTACTGCCCACATAATTAATAGAGTTCCATCGAAAGTTGTTTCTACGACCCCATATCAGATATGGTTCAGTATAAATCTAAGTCTTAGATATTTAAAGATTTTGGGTTGTTCTGCATACGTTAGAGTTGTTGGAGTTTTTGTTTGGAGTGCCAATTCGAATAATGTATAGTACATTATATTTTATTATTTATTAATAAAATAACTATATTTTCATTTCAAACCTTATTAATGGTAATGTCATTATGTATATTAGATGTATATATATGTTGCGAATGACATCGAACTTAGAATAGTCATTTAGTAATATTGAACATTGGGTGGTCTGATATTTGGATAATATTACTATTATAAACTATTCTTAAAGTAAATATTCCTAGTTATTGGTTTTGGAATACGGTCGAATTACTATAACCGAGAAGACAAGCACATGTTGTATATTGGAATTGGAGTTCCAATGGTTTAACCCAATGTATCATGAGCATAAGAAGCTCGTATAGACATATGGGTATTCATTGGAGCGAATACTGAATGACTCATATGTGATTCCTAATATTTGGAAGTACACACCACCGTCGATAGGAATCTCCTCGAGTCGAGTAGCATATGTGATCATTTGACTATAGAATAGCATTTGATTTTGTCTGAGATCCTCCACACTTTGATGTTCATTGGGTGTGGACCGATGCACTCGTTAATCAAGTGCTATGAAGATATGATATGTTGGCCCGTATGTGTACCATAAAGGGTTTAGGTATCCATGTGAGTAAGTCATGATTCTTAAGACGTTGGCACTAAAACTGATCTCATAGGGTGGATCGATTTTATCAGAAATGGTTTTTGATTAAGTTGTAAAGAATCGTGGACGTGTCGACAAAGATGTGCGCCTCAGAAACTTGACGGTGTATTCTATGTTTCCTAAGTACAACTCGGATAGCCTACGACAGAGGGATTGTTAAATATGTGATGACCTCGACTTGTATAGTTAAGAAAGATCGTTCATGTTCTTCGCGAATTTGGAGGCGGCCGAATTGTTTACATATTAATTTGGCTTATATGATGAACGTGTATGAACTTAGAGAGTCCCACGATATGAAGTATATTTGTTGAGCACTTTGATAGTCGGTAATTTTTTATACTAAATAATATTCGATATTAAATAATATTCGATATTATAATTATCAACTAAAATAATTATGTGTTATTAGATAATATTGATTATTTACTTTGACCTAATTGGATTAATTCAAGATTTACACAAGGGCTTAATTGTAAATTCATAAATATCTCTACCATTTGATGATATTTTGATAATTGCAAATATGTAATTATAGGTGTATTTGACTTGATTTAATTGGATTAAATCAAAGTGGCAAACATTGAACTAATCCATTTGCTAATATTTGTCTCGATTTAATTGGATTAAATCAAAGAAGTAGACAAAAGTGACTAAACCCTAAACCCTAAACCCTCAACAAAGGTGATTGAAACTAAGCTAAAAGTTGACAAATTAGATTAAGTTCACCTAAAAGTTGATTGAAACTTTTATTAATTAAAAATTGCCTAAGTTTTGCTATAAATAGCAAGCTTGGGGAAGGTTTTAATTAAGCTTAAGCAAAGAAAAATTAGCTTGAGAATGCTAAGCTAAATACAAGTAATTCTTGGAGAAATTAGCCTAAGTTAGAGAAGTGTTTAGAGATGCTTTGGAAGATCTCTATAATATTTCATCTTGGAGAAATCAAGATTGGATCTTAGAGTGAAGCTTGCTTGAATTGGAATCAAGACTGGATCTTGGAGTGAAGCTTGCTAAACCTTGGAAGTTCTCCAATAATTTCAACAATGAGAAGGAGATTGGATCTTTATATCAAGCTTATTAGGTAATGTTTGATCTACTCCTAAGCTATGTTATTCATTAGTGAGTTTTCATTAGTGAGACATATAGTGATGAATTATGTATTGGATGCATGATTATATAGTTTAAAGTTGAAATGGGGCTAATGAATTGTGTTATGATACTTTGGAAGTTTAAACACAATATGCTTGTAATTGGGTCAAAGATGTTCATGTTAGACATGGAATAATTAATAAGAGTTTGGAACTCTAAATTAAAGATTAGAGTTATGGCTACCATTGTAGAATCACTTGACCACCTTTGGGTGAACTAGAATTGTTTATGAGACATTTCATAATAGGATTCTAAATTGGTTTATGTTTTAATTCAAACAAATGCATACATGTTTTTAGATTTCATGTATGTTAGTTGTATAACAGGTGTTGATGGTGATTATGAAGTTAAAATTGGATTTTATGTGTATTTGAAGTATTAGGAGAGAATTGAAAGTGTTTAGTATTGGTTTGAAGTAGAAATTGCTCACTGCCTAGGGCAGTATTGCGACTCTACTCCTCCAGCATCGCGACACCAAACATCAAATCTAGGCACATCACGATGCTCACCCTTCCATGTCGTGACGCTGAGATGTTCAGTTTTTGTAGTTGCTCTCACACTTTGGAGCGTCGCGTCACGACGCGCATAGCTGAAGAATAATGAAACTTCATTTTCTTCATTCCAGAGTTTTCGGACTTCGTTTTATCCCACGAACTTGAAACGAAATTTAGTTTTACATAAAATATTTTAAAATACACATATGCTCTATATCCACGGGTTAGACCCACTTCCGCTGCGCGGAGCACCGATCCGACCCTAGGGATTCCACATACGCTCCAACAGAATGGTATCAGAGCAAGGCTTAATCACACAACACATGTTGCATGTTTGACATGTATTTGAATCTATGCCTCTGTATTTTAATTTAATTATGCATAAGTCATATTGGATATGCATTGAAAATTTTAATTTTGACCCAAGCATTTAAATGACTTGATTGTCATAAATCTGCCATGATTGGGTGATTATTTAATTTTAAGTAATAATATTAATAATGTTAGAGCATTATTGGATGGTTCGTCTTGTCAATACGGAGATGAATGAGTTCTTACTACTTATATACAAGACCGTCGTCGTTCCAGTAAAATATTAGATATAGCGTGATAAGTTATCGCAGTCTCCCAATACTGTCATTATTGTGAGGGTGTACATACGAAGCTCATTAGTGCACTTTGATAAGTATACACATGGAATACGTCTTAATCCAAGACTGTCATTATTGTGAGGATAAGAAACGGTTCAGGACATAACTAGGAGTCACATGAAGTGATTGACATTGGAGGTATACCTAATGAGTTTATAAAGATCGAGATCGTCATTAGTGTGAGGCTGAAGTAAATGTCATGGGATCCACTTCCCGCAATGAAATTTTGATGGTCAAATTTCTATTTTTCCGTTAAGAGAGATTACAGAATTACGTAAATTAGTGGGATGACACTAATAGATTTAAAATTCCATAATCAATTAGTATTTTTATATTGAAATGAACAATGCAATGCTAGTATTTCAATGTTATCTTGTAGATGGCTGCCACAAAACCATTATAATGACTCGAAATTTCTTAGCTCAACTAAAGTAGTAACTTGGTGACTTAGATAAGAAAATTTCTCCGAGCATTAGCGAAATTTTTTGGAGACGACTTAGAGACCAATGAGCCATATTCGATAATGGGCCTAATGGGCCTAACACTAGCCTATTGGGCATGAGTCAAAATAAAGGCTCAATTCTAGGATTAATACTAACTATATTTTAACTAACCCAATAAAGCCCAACAAGAATATAAAGCCCAATAAGAATTATGACTTTTGGCCCAAGTCCCCCATTTTTCTAGAAAAACCTATAACTTTCAAGACTTATTTTATCATTTAAAAAACTAAAAATAAAATTGGAAACCACCCACTTTCCCCCTTGGCCGAAATTTTCCATAGAAAGCATATGTGGAGATTTTCAGTTTTCTTGCAAAATTTACAAAGAGAACTAAGAGAAATCCATCACAAATCAAGTTTAAGAAGGAGAAAAGGAAGCTTGGGGACTCTATTAGTGAAGAAGGAACTTGATTCAAGGTAAGAAAAGACTTGACCCAAATATTGAAATGTTGATTTTTGATGAATTAATTATCTATAGATGTTGTTGGCTTGAGATTTATGTTGTTTAAATATTTATTATATTAAGAAAGTAATGTTCTTGAGAAATCCCCAAATTATGAAACCCTAAAAATTGAGCTAAGTTGGGGTTTATGAGATTTGATATTGTGATGATGTTAAAAGGTTAGGCTTATGATGATTTGAATATTTGTAGTTGATCTAGCTCGTGTTATGTTGTAAAAATTTGAAGATGGAGATGGAGGAGGATTCGACCAAGCCTAGGGGGAAGAGTGGGCAATTTTTAATGTGTTATGAAGTATTGGTTGATGTTGTTAGGTGATAGACAAGTAAAATGGGAGTAAAGATAACTAGGATTGTGTAAAAGATAAGTTTTGGCATTTTCGCGCAACAAGTGTTTAACGAAATGCCAAACTCATATTAAATTAGGAAATTAAGCATGTTTTATATGTTATGAAGAGTGTTTAGAATAATGAAAATTCTTTTGAAGGTCATCGGATCGGAAGAATTAAATGAGAAGGCGAAATAAGAAAGTTAAGTAACGGTGTTGGATTATGATGCTTTCCGGACATGTTATAAAGATTTACTTATAATTCAAGTTTGTAATGTCCGATTGATGATGCATAAATTTCTGGGTAAATTAGACATATATGGGAGTAACATATCAAAAATTTAAAAAATTTCACATAAGATTAGACCGGACCGAATTTTTGAAGTTAGGCAATCTACTGCCCATGTGTCTAGTCTTTCTGTTTGCACAACCTCTGCACTTCAGTTCATAACTTGAGTTTCAATTATCATATTAAGAACTGTAAAAACTGACATAAACTAGATACATTAAGGACCATTTCAGTAAAATTTCAACTTCAGATTCATCCCCAATTAATCGCAGTGAGTTTCCAAAGTTAGACGTCAAACAGTGAAATTTTTAGTGATTAGTAATTATAAGTTGCCGCTACCGCACTTGCACAAATCTAAATCTAAGCCCGTAAAATTCATAAATACCATATATATTTTCAATATTTAAGTAGATTTAATATTCATGTATTGCATATACTTTCCTGTCATATGTAAATATTCTGAGTTATAAGGAAGAAAAATAATGATTGCTTTGACTTTAGATCGACATTAAGGTACTCGAAGGTCACCCACATCATGTACCGCCCGACTTGCCATAGTACTATGAGTGGAGTACTTGTTTCAAAATTTTTATTTATGTTTCCAAGATTTTAATTGGTAGTTTTTTGACTTAAAATGATTTTCATTAAAGTTTATAGAATTACCAATTACATATGATTTAAACATAAGCAGTTTTGATAAAGTTTGATATCATATATATTTTGATGATGAGAATGTTTTCAAAAGTATGTTGAGGAATTACTATTAATTTCAATACAATTGATTTTTAATTTGATATTGGAATTGTCGGATAGAATTGACAGATATAGACATGTGCACATGTAGTTTCAGGACTAGGAAGACGGTAATACGTAACGCCCAGAATGATGGCATTGATTAGAACTTCTGGCTCTGGTTCAGTGGCTTGGGGGACGGCGATACATAATGCCCCTAGACACTAGTTTAGGCATATGGGGGAAGACTATACGTAACGCCCCTATGAGTCAGGTTTTTCTACAGTTTTCAGATATCTCAGAAACATGATTTTCATAAATGACCTTTCACAAAAGTTTTGAAAGAAAAAGATCTGGTTTACATTCTAAGAGTTTAGAAAATAGTTTTATGTTATGATCATTTGATACATAGTTATTAATACTATTTTTAATTTTATAGCTCCACTTACTGAGTTCTTTATGACTCACCCCCTCCTCACTCTCCAGTTTTACAGGATCTTCCAGCTGGTGAGCCACTATCATCTTTTGGAGACATGGATCAGGGACAAGAGTATCACTGCAATCACTAGTTATGTTGGTCCATCATGTCAGACCTACATTCACATATAATGTAGTTTTTTTGGTCCCTTTTGGTGTATGATAGTTGTTTGATTTTTGATGTGTCTGTAAAGATTGACCGGATTATGTATACTTTCTTTTGATTTATGCATTAAGTCAATTCTATGAAATGTGTGTGTGCATGTTGATGTGGTGATTAGTTATCAGGTTAAGAAGTGAGTTTTTCTTTAGTAACCGACAATGGCTTAGGTGACAGTGAAATCTGTTATCTGTCGATAACCTTCCCAGATTAGGGATGTTACAACCATTAGCGCGACTTTTGGATTCTAATAAACTGAAAGGAGTCTTGAACAACTTAGAGTAGGAGATGAACATCCTCATTGACTTGGAATGAGAAGGATTGTGTTTATACTTCCAAAGCATCCTAACGCAATTTATTATCTTTATTTCAACATTAAGCTATGTGGTCATGCATCTAATACATAAATGAACATAGCTTAGGAGAAGATCAAACATTACCTAGTAAGCTCGATGCAAGATCCAATCTACTTCTCCTTTGTTGAAATTATTAGAGAACCTTCAAGGTGTGCAAGCTTGACTTCAAGATCCAATCTTGTTTCCAATGCTACCAAGCTTCACCTCAAGATCCAAGCTTGATTTCTCCTAAATGAAATATTGTAGAGACCTCACAAGCTTCTCTAAACACTTCTCTAACTTAGGCTAATCTCTCTAAGAATTTTCTTGTATTTATACTTGTAATTAAAACCTTCCTAAAGCTTGCTATTTATAGCAAAACTTAGACAATTTTTAATTAATAAAAGTTGTAATCAACTTTTAAGTGGGCTTAATATAATTTATCCAAATATGTATGATTAGGTGTGACTAATCTCCATTGTCTCTCACTTTAATTTAATCCAATTAAATCAAGCCAATGATTAGGAAATGGATTAGTTAAATGTTTGCCACCTTGATTTAATCCAATTAAATCAAGCCAAAACCACATATTATTACATACTTACAATTACCATAATATCCTCAAATGGTAGAGATAATTATGATTTTACAATTAAGCCCTTGTGTAATTATTGAATTAATCCAATTAGGTCAAAGTAAATAATCAATGTTATCCAATAACACTTGATTATCTTAGTTGATAATTATAATATAGAATATTATCTTTTATAAAAAATAATCGGCTACCCAAGTTCTCAACGAGTACACTTCATATTGTGACTCTCTAAGTTCAGACACGTTCGTCATATAAGCCTAGCTAATATGTAAGCAATTCGGCCACCTCCGAATTCGCGAAGAACACGAACGACCTTTCTGAACTATACAAATCGAGGTCATCACATATGTTTAATAATCCCTCTATCGTAGGCTATCTGAGTTGTGCTTAGGAAATATAGAATATACCGTCAAGTTTCCGAGGCGCACATCTCATGTTGACATATCCACGATTCTTCATAACTGATGTGATCCACCATAGGTGATCGACTTTTGCCAAAGATTTAAAAAACATGACTTTACTCACATGGATACCTAAACCCCTTATGGTACACATACGGGCCACAGATCCTACCTTGTTTCACACTTGATTACTGAGTACATCGGTCCACACCCAGCGAACATCTAGAGGCCAGACCATGAAAGGTTTCTGACATACATGGCATCAAAGTATGGAGGATCTCACACAAAATCAATGTTATGTTATAGTCAAAGGATTATTTATGCTACTCGACTCGAGGAGATTCCTATTGACGGTGGTGTGTACTTCCAACTATTAGGAATCATTTATGAGTCATGCAGTATTCGCTTCAATGAATACATACATGTCTATACGAGTTTCCAAAACTCATGGTACATCGGGTTAAACCATTGGAACTCCAATTCCAATATACGACATGTGCTAGTCTTCTAGGTTATAGGAATTCGACTGTATTCCAAAATCAACGACTAGGAATATTTACTTTAAGAATAGTTTACACCTAGTGTCAAGACTATTCTAAGGTCGATGTCATTCTTAGCATATCTATATATCAATCTAATACGCATAATGACAATACCATTAAAAGGTATGAAATGAAAAATGTAATTATTTTATTAATAAATAATAAAATATACAATTCGGATTGGCACTCCAAGCAACAACTCCATCATTTTGGCCATACCTTTTACTCCAATATCGAATTGAAGTGATTCCAATTCCAGATAAAAGAAGAGTCAAAGATCTATAACTTTACTGTTGAAAAAACTTTCTAATTCTGAATTTTTCAAGATCAAAATTGACGAAGAAGCCAAAGTGTGTTATATGTAAAAGTCATTGTCAAATCAAAAAAAAAATTAATAATCCACCGAACCACCAAGCATGGCATGTTTGGTGCCATGTTTGGTGGGAAAGTGACATATGCTTTGTAAATTACAAATAGCTTGCAATTTGCAAAGCAAATGAGGTGCGAACAACTCTATAAATAGAGGTGCTCGACACCTCATTTTTCCTCAGTCTGGATTCCATAGTTTTCTATGAAAATTTATGGATTTATATCCCTTGTGTGTTTTATTTTTCTAAAGCTTTCTTCTAATTTCTTTTTCTTTTATTAATAAATTTATGTGTGTTTTTATTCGAATTATGAGTAGCTAATTTCTTTTTACTAGGGTAAAGAAAGATGCTTTTTACATGAAAATATAGATTAATCTCATTTATATTATAATATATAAATTGTAATCTAATGATTAATATTTAATTTAATTCTGGATTAATTATTGACAAACTTTGTTACCGCCTATATGGGTAGTTTTATTTATTTGGCAAAATTGAGTACCTAACTGAACTTATTATAGATAAAGTTATCACCGCCTTTATGGATGATTTTATTTGTTTTGGCATAATTAATTTCTTAAATAAATTAATTGGGTAATAGTGATAATTTATATATTATAAAAAAGTGAGATTTCTAAATTTGAAATATTAAAAGTGGATCCCCTAACCCCTGTATTTTATTTTATTATTGCAGTTCAATTTAAAATTTTCCAATCACTTCAAAAAATTCAATCTTTTTCTTTTCACTGAAATTATTATTTTATCCTATTAAATTTATTCCCTGTTGATCGACCCTGGACTTACCGGGTTATTTTATTACTTCGACACTCTTATACTTGGGAGTAAAGAATCACTTTTTGAGTGTGTCATGGTCTTAGATTAGGGCTCTCTTTGTAAGTGAGTTGATAATTTAAGTCTCTAAGCTCACATGACATATGCACATTTATTTAGATGCATTAGGATCATGTGCAAAATATTCTCATCTTTCGAATCCTGCATTTTCTGCACTGAGACCGGCATATCGGTCTCCCACACCGGTATACTGGTGATATTGCTCTGCCTTGGGCAAATTTGCATGATCTCTGGAACCGGACTACTCCATAATTGTCTCTTATATTAGTAAGTTGGAGTTTGCATAGCTACTGGAACCGTGACAGTTCATATCGGTCCCCATACCGGTGAGCTAATCAGCATACCAACCTCCATAATGGTCAGTAAACCAGTATGTGTGCTTTAATCTTCAACAGTAATATAGCTGTTACTTTTGCATGACCGGAATACCAGCCTCTATAGACCATGATACCGGTCTCAGACAGAGAATATAGGCAGTTTTATACCTTTACTATATATTGAGCCCCAAATTCGTTTTTGCGGAGTTCTTGCACCTTCATATAATTTTCTCTAAAGTAAAAACAGAGAGTTTTACTAAACATTCATCATCATACACTTTCATCATCAACAAGCTCACACACTTCACCTTCTTCATATTTAGTTAGCTTAGTTTACTTGGGTTAGCAACTCATAACCTTAATCTTCTTATCTTTTGTGAGTGCCCAAGTGTGCTGTAAATCTTCATATCTTAAATACTTATAGTTGGGAAATCCCTTTGTGAGTAAGTATAGTCAAAAGGGTAATTTGTGTAAAAGTTGTAAATAAGCCTAGGGACAAAACTCATTGTAAAGATTTGAGAGTGAGTCATTAGAAAACTCTTATGTAAAGGTTTGGAGTGAACTTATGGGACAAAACTCTTAGTTATGAGTGAGCCACGGAAAACTCGGTGTATGTTGTGGATTCAATTTAGTGAAAAGCTTCAAGCAAAGCTTGTAGGAGTGGACGTAGATAGACCCGGCCGGCGGTTCGATTCCGGTTCAGAATCGAACCGAACCGGTCGGTTCCCTTGTGGAACCGGAATCGTAAACCGAACCGGTTGGTTCCAGTTCGGTTACGGTTCCCTTTCCGTTTTTTTTTAATTTTAATAATAATTTTTTAAAAAAGAAAAAATTATATAATCATAATGTTTTTTTAAACTATCACATCATTTTAATAGAATCATTTTTTATAAAATTCTTTTAACATAGAATCCTTTTTATAGCCAACTCTTGGCTAGTGCTTTCTTCATATAAGCGATGTGGGATATTTGTTACTTGGCTATTGTGTCCCACATCGCTTATATGAATAAGTCAATAACCAAGAGTTGGCTATAAAAAGGATGTGGACATTCATGTTTTAGTATTGCAATTTTAAACCTCATTATTATTAATAAAAAAAATTGAGATTTACTTGTGGAACCTTACGGTTCCAAGTAAATAAAAACTTTTTTTTTTACTTCCGGTTCCAACCGGAACCATTGGAACCGGTTTGAACCGCTGGAACCGTTCGGTTCCAGTGGTTCCAACCGGTTCGGTTCCGGTTCCGAACCGGAACCTTGGCCGGATCTAGACGTAGGCATTGTTGCGAACCACTATAAATCACGGTATCAATTTTCTCTAACCTTAAACTCCTTTATTTATTGCAAGTTTGTATTTTAAATATGCATATTGCTTAGAAACTTGCTTTTGTGTATTAATTGTTAAATACATTAATTTGAAAAATTAATCACTAAGTTTAATTGACAAAATTACTAGCTTAGTAGCATAAAAGCAATAAGAATTTTTAATTCCGTAATTTTAGACCATTACCCAATTCACCCTCACTTGAATATAGGTAATCTCAAATTTGACATTTGCAGCATTCCAAACTAAATAGTAAATTATATTGATTATTTTGTTCTAGATATGTATCAATTAATTTTGATCTCATATATTTGAAGAGTATTCAGTATTTTGTTCCAAAAGAGGAAACAAACAATCAAGATTAAAAAAAAAAAAAATCAACCTTTTCAATATTGGATTTAACCAAAATTTGGTGTCGAGTCATCAACAAAGGGAAGATAAATTTATTATTCTCACTAAAAAATTGTCTGTCAATATATCTAGAATTAATAAATTAAAAAAAAAATGCACACAAAAAGCAGATATGATTTCCCTCTCCTGCTAGTCTTACTTAGCGAGGCAAACACTCCACTAGCTTTGAATTGAACACAATGTGACACCTTATTTTCCAAACATTAAAAAATGGATGCTACACCTTATATTTATTTATTTACAAATGCATTTTGTTTTTGTTGGTTTCTTATGGGAAATAGGGGTAAAAACAAGGAATTGAAATTGAAAATTCGAATCGAAATTATAATTTTTTATTTTCAAAAATAATTATTCGATTTTTTAATTAAAAAATCGAATCGAACCGAACCGAATTAATTGAATAATTTAATTTATTGAATTTTTTAAATTCTAATCTTATTACGTTGTTATTTTATCATTATAGTTGTTTACATTATTTAATTTATTTAGTGTTTATAGATGATTAATTTCATGAAATATTTATAATTTTTTACTTTTGTTATTATTCTTTTTATTTTCCTACATTTTAAATAATTTAAATGATAATTATATCTTATGAAATATTTATAATTTTTTACTCTCGTTATTATTCTTTTTATTTTCCTACATTTTAAATAATTTAAATGATAATTATATATTATGAAAAAAACTATGGGTATAGTTGTGATTATTAGAAGAGTTCTAGTATAAAAAAAAAATTTAAGTAAATATTAGATTCTGTGAATATTATTAAAATTTTAATTTATTATTATTATGATTATTATTAAAAAAATTGAAAAATTCAAATTGCACTGAACTGATAATAAAAAATAATTATAATTTTTTAATTAAAAAAACCGTATAATTATTTATTTTTTAAAAAAATGAATAATTATAATTACAAATTTTGTTTTAATAATCATACCGAACTAAACCGAACTGTACTCCCTCCTAATTGGAAGTTATCAAAATTCGAACATTGGTAAAAAAAAATTTATCAAATTTCGAAAATCAGAATTTTTTTTTTTTTTTTTTTTTTTTACAAAAAATAAGCGGATCAATAATATAATATTAGATAAAAACAAATACAAGAATTGATACAAACTCTTACGACATCTTATTACAGCTTATACTTTTACGATACTCATTTACCAAAAAAAAAAAAAAATCTTTGAAATTGTCTAAAAACAATAATTTCTTATTTCTTATCGAAATAAATATCAAATTTGGACAATCAGATTTTTTATTTTTTTTTTTTACAAAAAATAAGCAGATCAATAATTTTAAATAAAAACAAATACAAGAGTTGATACAAAACTCTTACGACATCTTATGATACTCATTTACCTAAAAAGAAAAATCTATGAAATTGTCCAAAAACAATAATTTATTATTTCTTATATAAAGAAATAGTGACAACAACAACAAGTCAGCTTATCAATCTCGAATCCAATGAAAAATAAATAAAATAAAATAAATATTAAACCCAATTAATTAAAAATTAAAAAAAGCAGCTAATTTATACATACGCATCGCACCCATTTGTAAACTACATGTATCCCATGACACATTAAAGAGAATCCAAAGCTTAGACTCTTGTCTGTCTATACCCATATTTCTTTCTTTTAAAAATTAAAAATTAAAAATTCATAAATACAAATTAATAATATAAATACTTGTCCGCAAACTGCCTTATCATACTTGTAAGTAATATTGCTGATCTTCTATCACCACCACCACCACCACCACCAATCTTCATTTTATAAGAATCCCATTAATGAATGTTTATCCTGCAATCAAATAAATAATCCCCATAAAAATCATCAAAAGGATAATTTCTATTTTCTAATGTAGGTCTGTTTAATTAGTAACCACTCCAAAAGTTTTTATTTTCTTCATTATTTGACACCTGAATTTACAATATTTTAAATAATATATCATAAACACAAAATATGAATAAAAATTTGAGAAGTCATCAATAACAATAAAATTATATAAATTTTTAATTTTCCCGATAGAATTATAGAAAGTAAGATGGATGCATTACATCTAGAGGTGTCAGTTTATATTATCGTGTTCTTGTTGTGTCAAAATATAAATAAATATGAAGACGATTCATTTAAGAATCACGCCAAAGAATTGGCACAATACGATTCGAAATCATATTAATTAATATCAACCTCTAGTTGCATCATACAAAACTAAACCATACTATAATCATTTCTTTAACAAAATTATAATAATAATTATAATAACAAATAAAGCAAGAAACAACTAAAATTGATAGGTAAATAATAAGGATAAATTAAAACAATTACCATTTGAGGAAATTAATGGTGCATTTGGGCATTTTATCAAGTGCCTTCAAGCTCTGACCGCCACAAATAACATTGACAGCCAACGGCCTTATTATCTTCCGTCCCTGAACGATGACGCCCACGCTGGTTTTAACCGCCACGTTCACCACCAAGTCCTTCCTTCTGTATCGAGTCATAAGCCTCGTTCCCGTCCCATCTCCGACGGGCTCTCCGTCCCTCTTCGTTTCAATCTTCAAACTCGTTGCGTTCTTCGTGCCTTGAGTGAACCCCGGCACTTTCCCCGATCCCAAATCAATGTCCTTATCTTCCCCCGCACCCGCACTCACCTCCACGTCCGTGTCTCCGTAATAATACATCAACTTTCCGTTAGGGTTCCGTATCTCCACTCTCGTTAACGTCTCCGCGTTTAGGTAAGTTCCGTCGGATTTCACGGAGACGTTAAAACGGTGGAATGAGAATGACTGGAGGTGGAAAACGGGGAGTTTTGGGTCGAACCAGAGGTAGAAAAATGCACTGAAGATTAGTATGAGGACGGTGAGGAATAACACGAGGAGGCAAAAGAAACAGCAGCAAATACGACGGCAGCTCTGTCGTCTCCTCTTGGAGGAAAACGACGCGCCGGAATAGGTGGTTTACGCGGCGGAGGTCTCGGACCGGGACGGACCGGACCGTTTGGGTCTCTGTAACCCGGCGGTTTTTGAAGGATCGGCTTTGCATGTTGTTCGGCCATTCGCTGAGTCGACATTGATATGATCAATTTAAAAAAAAAAAAAAAACGACGACGTATTCAATGATCGACAAAATTCATGACAATAATTGAATTTTGAAGGCAACTATTGATGAAAATCTTTTATTTACGGGGAAAAGCAAAAAAAAAAAAAAATGAAAAAGAAAAGATGAAATTGATTTAACGAGATCTGAGAAATTTGATCAAATCGGATCGGGTGATGACAAAGTCATTAAGAACGTGAGAGAGGAGAGGAGTGTTGAGCTAAATTTAACAGTTAGTGAAGAGTGAGAATGTTATGGAGGTGGGATTTGGAAGCAAGAGTACGGGTGGCACTAATTCTACTTGCGATATTCACGCGCGGCATTTTAGATGCTGACATGGCAAACAGCTTTCCTCACTTTCACAATACTTATCTTTTTTTTTTTTTTTTTTTTGGAAATTTATCATTTCTATCTTAAGTTTAAGTAGGAAAATAACTCTGATTTTTGTAATTTTTCATATGTCTACCCTCAAATTATTAAAAATAGATTTTTTATATCCAAATTATTAGTTTTTTTAGATGTAAAATATCATTTTTAAATTATTTTTTGAGTATAAAATGTCAAAACTTGGGTGGATATATGAAAAATTTCAAGATCGAAGATATTTTTGGACTTTAAATTAAATTTAAGTGGATGAATGATAATTTCTCCTTTAACAAAAAAAACTTATTATTTCACGTTCTTTATACTGGTACTTGGTAAATTTGAAAAATTATCTCAAACTCGCAAGTATTAGTAGAGTGGTAATTTGAATTAGATTTTGTGTATTTGATTTGATTCACATCAAAGTAAATATTAATTTAGAAAGATTGATCTGTTAAAAAATAAGTCAATTGAATTTAATTAGTTTAATAAACAAATATAATATAAATTTCAACTAACTTATTTCATTTAATAAAAAAAATCATAAAATATTATAAAAAAATTTAATTGATTGATTCGTTTTGATCACTAGGTGAGTTCCGGCTTCTATTTCCTTACCGATTTCCATCATGTGTAAAAAAATTGTTGAATGTCAATTCATATATATAATATTATAAATACTAAGACTCAAAAATAATTTCTTAATTGCAACTATTAGTTATGTAATTCACTATATCACAAAAAAAAAAAAAAAAAAAGGAATTGTCTTAAAATTAATGATGTAATAAAATAAAATTTGCATCACAATCAGAAGAACCGTTGAGGTCTTGCATTTTCTTCCACGTGGGACGGAAGCGCGCTGCCGTTATCGGTTATCCTATCCTTTGAATTTGGCTTTTACACCGACGACAACATAAAAGAAGGCAACCTGTAAATAGTAAATTACATCTCTATACCCTTGTAGTTACCTTTTTGTTTTGGCTTGGTTAAATGTTTGGTTTTGTGATTGCATCTGTGGTTTGGTGACGTGAATGCTACGTGAACCAATAAAAAAAAAATTGACTTTATAACTTTAATTATATAAATTGCATTGTGATTTTTTTAATAAATTAGGTGTGTCACATTATTATAACAAAACTAAATCATCTTAATATATGGTATTATATATAACATGGTCTTCCAAATATAAGATTTTTTTCGCCACTCTCTTCCTTTGTCAGAAATTAAATGGGCATTTGTTAGTGTCTAGAGTAATAATAAGGTATTAACTTATTATTTATTTAATCACAGATTTGAATAATGAAATAGTATCCTCCTTTATAAAAATAAAAATAAACTGTGTATATTAATATTTTTTTGAATCTTACTTATAACGAAAACTTTATATAAAATAGTACAGTTTTTAACTTGTCACTTGAATAATACACTTTGATTGTTGACTGCCAAATATAGAAGGTGGGTAATTCTTTAGTGTAACGAAAGCATGGATTATGTGGTATCACCAATAAATTAGTAAATGACATGTATGATTTAATATATTTTTTTTAATATTTTAACACACGTGTCAATAAATTATTGGATTGTTATACGAATGACGTGATACCTCCATTATATTATAGATTTTTCCTAAGAAGGGATGTAACATTATGAATCTTATGCCGAGTTAGATGCAAAACGTGCCTGAAATAGATAATGGTAGATTAAGAATAAGTTGCGATTCGATGTCAGTATGCCACCTAATAAACATTTTATGGTGAAATGTCCGTTATATTCCATTTGCAAAATTAAAAAATAAATCAGCATTGGAGTTTATTTATTATTTTATTTATTTATTTTACAGATGATATAATTTTTCTCTTGATAAAAAAGGCTACCAAACAACTTTGACAGTCAATGATTGTTTAGTAAAGATTCTTTAATATATAATTTAATCATCCACCCTCAATATATATTACCATGCACTAACGTGACGATTAAACTTTAATGTAACATATATAAGTAGCAAAAAAACAAGTATTATGATCTATAGTTATAATTAATGTTATTATCATTTCACTATTTCATATTGAGAAATAATAGACGAGTATAAGAAGCAACATTATTAATATATATTTTACAAAACTTTACATTTTATTACTATATTTTTAAAGGGGAATTATCTCTCATCGACCTCCAGATCTGTGAAAGTATACATAGCTATAATTAGGGACGTTTCTAAAAAAAATTTCACTGACACGTTCAGAATTTATTATAATTATTTTTAAAAATTCAGATTATAATATAACACCATAATTATAATATTTATTACTCAACAAGAATTCATATATGAAAACGATGTATAATAGTTTTATTTGTTAGGGTTGGTGCTCAGAGTGCCAATCCGGATCGTATTTATGTCTGATTCATGAATACGAATAATTCATTTTTCCATAATATTACTTATTATGGTAGTACTTCTTTCTTTTATATACATATTCGATCTAATTACGATTAGATTGAAACTAAATATGATTTAGTGATATGTATATATTAGATAAATACCTGATAATATATTTTATAGTGCGCAGTTACAAAGTAGCTTGTAATTGATATTGGGAATTGTCACTACTAGAAGTATATTATCAAATAAAGTTTCTGGTTAAGATTTACTGACACGGGTCGGTTAGTAAAATTCGTTGAGACCAGTATATGTCGTATATCGAGACTTGGTCCGATGGTTTATCCCAATGAACCATGAGTCTTGGGAGACTCGTATAGACATGTATGTGTTTATTTGATAAACACTGAATGACTCACCGAAGATTTCCCAATAGATGGTACATCAACGTCAATAGGAATCTTCTCGAGTCGAGTAGCATAGTGGTCCTTCGACTTGAGATACCACTGTGGATATATGAGATATCCTCCACACTTTGATGTCAGTCACGTCACCGATCTATTTAGATCAGACCTCTGCCTATTCGTTGGGTGTGGACTGATGCTCATGATATCCTGTGAGTATCAGATAGAATATGTGAGTCCTATGTACATGACATAGGTATCATGTACGTATTTGTGATCTAGTAAATCCATGGTCGTGGTATAATTCGGAAGCGAGTTCCGAGTGTTATTTAGAGATCGTAAATTTGAAAGTCGACTATATTATACCTTAGTGATTTGACGTTCTTATCTATATCTCCGGTATAATATTGATAGCCTGTGACAGAGGGATTATACGTAAGCAATGACCTCGACATGCATAGTTTAGCGAGATTATCCGTGGTCATCATAATTCATGAGTGGGTGAATTGTGGACATGAAATTGGATTATGTGATGGATAAACCTAAACTTATATAGTCCCACAATATGAAGTGCGCTCGTTGAGCACTTGGACAACGCGCTATGAATAATATAGATTATTCATAATACTTCATCGGATTAAATGAGTTAATTCGAATCGTTAAAATGGTTAAACGAAAATACATGTATTAGGGGCATTTCCGTGCAATTAATAATTAATGGTATTTGTATTTGATACAAAATTTTTTTGATTGATCATATTAATTATTCGTCAAATGAGATTTTGACACATGCCATTAATATATGTATTTATTATTTAATGCAAATAAAATACATATATAATAATAATCACATTAATTAATTATTTAGGTATTTAAATGTTAAATATCTAGATAATTAAATTATATCAATATTACATAATTGTTATGCAATATGTTTGATTATTATTGGTTACATGTGGCATGATTATTTTAAGCTTGAAGTATACAAATTGGATTTGTTAACTTAAAGCTTATTATTATTAATTAAGTAGATTAATTGATCAAATGACCAAAATGCCCTTCTTTTTCCCCTAAAGTCGGTTATGTTTGCCTTTTAAAATGATAAAATTTGCATAATTGTTATGCAATAGTTTGATTATTATTGGTTATATGTGGCATGATTCTTTTAAGCTTGAAGTATACAATTGGATTTGTTATCTTAAAGCTTATTATTATTAATTAATTAGATTAATTGATCAAATGACCAAAATACCATTCTTTCCCCCTAAAGTCGGTTATGTTTTCCTTTTAAAGTGATAAAATTTTATTTTCTCATTTAAGAACCTCCATGGCCGAACCCTTGAAAAAAATATTCCCAAAATTTTCTTGAAGAATCAAGGAAGAAAGTGAAGAAATCAAGAAAAAAGTTTAAGGAAATTATGAGATTTGGAGGTAATATTCATAACTCTTAAACTTAGAAAATTTATTTCTTGTTCTTGAACATCTAGACAAATTCTAGGTTTTTTCATTTCTTATATTTTGGGGCTTTTTGATTTGAAGGATGGATTTGGAGGCTAAATGCATGTGTGAAGTTAAATTGAATGATATTAGTGTAATATTAGTTCAATTTTGTCATTTGATGACTTGTTGCCATTCTAAAGTATTATGACCACTCTTGTAACTCCTAGAATTATTCTTGAGTGTTGGGGATTTGCCCTATACCCAACTTATGGATGAGCTATATGTACATGTATTTGTAATATTTTCATTAATTAATAAAATGACAATCTTTATTATACGTGTCTTACATAACTTATATGAATCATCAAACACTGTAATAAAGCCATTTGGAGTAATAAGATGATGGCTTCCACGCCTTATGAGAACCATTACTCTTAAACGTTCATAGTCATAGTTTTGTGAATAATATGGGAGTTCACAAAGCAGAGAGACTAGCATGATGATATGATCCGCCCTTAAGTGGGGTAGTCGATCTCATAGGCTACTAGCGGAGATCCGTCCGCTTGGTGTATCACATGGATGCATGAGTTGCTCGTGTCCATCGAACTGACCGCCGAAAGTTTTCACATGGATTGTTTATCCCATGTGTCTGTGAGAACTTTCATGTATCGATTGTATGACTAGTCCTTAGTCTTGAGGTCTTTACAATTCTATGTGTGGATCAAATAACTTTGACATTCTCTCTTCCCCGGTTCAAAAGATCCGGTCATAAGGGTATGATTGGGTCATTTGTTGAAACACATGAAGTTTGTAAGGATACAACAGAGAATCACCACTCTCTCGGATAATATTTTCTTATAAGAGTAGTATTTCAGTTCGCGGGTTGATATGTGTGATCAGTGCTTGAGACTGTGGCCGCAGCGGAAGAATCATGTGAGATTCTTGGGTTAGCACGATTCATGACACTATCAACATCATACATTTGACCATATGGTAGACACTTCCGTACCCTAGGTCAATAGGTGGGGATACAGTGATGCGAGATACCGTATCATATGTAAATCGCATACATAATGTGTATATATATTTCCTTCTCATTTGGGGGCCTTGGCATGTTGCTAGATGTCAACCTTGACATTGAAATCGAACGACCATCTGATCGGAGGATAATTTATGTTCGATTAAATTATCATGATTCATTTCATGTCCAACTTGAGGGGAACCCAAAAGGTCACACACAACAAAGTCGAAATCAATGGTTAACAGTGCACAATACAAATTTAACAGCATATATGATTGCTGTAGGAATTGTTCATAAATGGTTCAATGTGTTTAATTATTGAACAGATCATTTATGAGGTTCCATAATGGCTTAGAGATTGGTGAATGACGATATAGGCACTTTGGGAATTGGAATTAAAAAAAACATGAATAGTAATGTGAATAGTAACGTGAATAGTATTTTTTTTTATTTGTTATTTGTTTTGAATTCCAATTCGGCCCAAACTCTTATTAGGGTTTTATAATCTCATTAACCACTAAATTAAGATCCAATGGCTAAGATTAATTAGCTTTTTATCCCCCATCGGATTCTTAATTAATTTTGTTGCCTTTGGAGCACCTATATAAACCCAAAGATTCTTTACAAATTTTTTGCACCAAACCTTTCATATCGTGAGCAACTCTAAAGTTTAAGAGTAAGCCACTGATTTTGAGGATCCTTAAGTCTAATTTACTAAATGAACCTCGAGTTAAAAGTTTTGAGGTATTTGCCTAGGCTAGCACCAAGGGCAAAATACCTGTGCACTCAAGGCGTAGTCTTGCCATTGAGTTTTGGCTTTGGTGTGTGCATCTTTAAAGGCCACACACTTGGGTGGCTCTTTGGAACGTGGAAGAGCTTGCTGAGTTCGAGAAAAGCTTGTAGATTGGAGGGAAGACTGAAGTCTTCGGTTCAAGTAATTTTTTTTTTCTTTATTTAATTAGAGTTCTTATGATAGTTAGCATGTTAGGTTTATGTTCTTTGCATGTTTTATGAGATTTTATGCTTAGAATAATAGTAACATGCCTATGCTTGTAGAATAATCAAAACAAATGGGTCTTGGGCAAAGGCATAACAGCATCATCATAATTGATTTATTAAATTTTCCGCTGCGCATTCACGGCCGCTTCCCAACAGTGGTATCAGCGCGCCGTTTTTGTTTTGATTAGTTCTCTCTCATTTGAACTTAAAATTGGGTGTGTAAAAGCTCGTTGGAAAGCTAACACCATGAACTTAATTTTAGGCACTCGTTGGAAAACTCATATGCTTGATGATTCTATGTATGATTAGAATTGGCATGATTATTTTAGGGTGCAAACATCTAGAGACTTTCTAAGGAAATAGAGATTGTATTGCTTATCCCTTAGCTAAGTAATTATTCCGTGATGAACTTAGAGATTTATTATCTGTAAGGATAATAAATATAAATCACTTGTTTATAATAAAAGATATTATAAAAGATACAAGTGGGGTGAGACCAAGGCGTTAATAAAACTTTCCAAACTAAAGTTAATTTAACCAAAGGTATTACTAGAGTAAGATAATGATTTGGTGTCTTCCTTCACTCACTACCTTTTTATAGCCAAAAGGAAAAGCTGTGAAGACATCTAGATAATCATTTACTCAAAGCTTACCTTAAAGCATATTTAAAGTGTTGGACTAATTTGGAGGATATATTGTTTATTCCTGTCACCAAGGCAATAAGAGTCTAAGAGGTAAGGGTATTTAAGAGAGTTCGCTCCACCCTCCCTCTGAGGAATTGTCAATGGAGGAATCCATTTGACAGTTATTCACTTAAACTTTCTAAAATCCTCAATAATAATTTAAGTCTAAAATTTACCTCCCATTGTAAAGTATAGACCCAAAGGGCTTAAACCGTATTGGCAGGACTAGGCTTTACCAGACTGACCAATACCAATTTGTCCATAAATCGTACTATTAATAATGGTTTGACTTTTCTAAGTCATAAGACGCATCGACCCTTAGGCGTGGTCTTATAACTTAGTGTCAAAGATTGGGTGTCCACAAGGACTATCATAAGCTATGACATGTTTGATTGCCCAACCCAATGATCAGGAATTGTGATTTATATCATAAATTGGTTGGGAACCTACCTAATTATCGTATTTTATAATATGACCGGCCCTAGTCGGAGTTATGAAATGATGATAATGGGATCTTTGCCCACAAGAAATCCATCATATTGGGGTTGATGCGATTTGCTTAAAATTTTAAAACAATTGAGTGGGAGCAACTTCATAATATTCAAAGCCCATGTTATTATGAAACATTAATGAAAACATATTCCTAATTTTAACATTCTCTCTTAACAGATGGGTTAAAATATTTCACAAACATTCAAATGGCAAATAGAGTATCACTTCATTCCATCATTGATGAGCATAAGCTCAAAGGGGACAACTACAATGGCTGGTTTAGAACCTTAAAATTGTCTACGACAGAAAAGATTTTCTATGTTCTTGAAAGACCATTTCCCCCTGAACCCGCAGAAGATGCTGACCAAAATACATTTGATGCTTGTAAGAAACACGTCGATGATGAGCAAGCAGTTTGCATAATGATTGGCTCTATGTCGGACGAACTTTAGAAAGCTCACGAAGATATGGATGCTCAAACCATCATCTTTCACTTGAAGGAGTTGTATGCAACTTCCGTTCATACCGTGAGATTCCAAGTGTCATGTGCCTTATTCCAAACAAGGTATAAGGAAGGATCTGTTAGTGGACATGTGCTTAAGATGATTGGCCACATTGAAAAATTGGCCAACCTCGGGTTCATCATGGATCATGAGATAGGTCACAATATAATTCTTCAGTCCTTACCAAAAGACTTCTCTAACTTTATTATGCAGTTTCATCTGTCCAATAAAGAAGCTACTTTAGCAGAATTGCACAATCTGATAAACAATCAGAGAAGGACTTGAAATCGGAGCTTAAAACCTCCGTCATACTTACGGGTACAGACCTGAAGCCACGAGGCCCAAATAAAAATAAGGCCAAGGCCAAGGCTCCAGATCACCTAAAGCCCAATGGTAAGGTGGAGAATAAAAAGGGAAAGGGGAAATGTTTCTTTTGTGGAAATAAGGGTCATTGGAAGAAAGACTGCAGATCCTTGAAAGCCAAGGAAGCTAGGGAAGCCCAAGAGGTCAAGAAGCCCAATGCTTCATGTATGTTGTATATGATTGAACTATATTCTCAAAACTCTGAACCTTTACTTGGGTTTGACACCGGTTGTGGGACTCACTTGTGTAACAATGTGCAGGGCCTGAGAAACAGTAGGAGACTCTGTCATATGGAGTTTGACTTACGCATGAGTAATGGAGCAAAACTGCTGCATTATGCGTGTGGACTTAATCATTAGTTTTTCGAATGGTTTAGTTTTAGACTTAGAAGATTGTGTTTATGTACCTTCTCTAGTAAAGAACATCATTTCAATTTCTTCTTTATGTAATAAGGCTTTTCATGCCTAATAAGTTGTAATAAATGTTCTATTTATTTGAATGAAATAAAATATGGAGATGGTATTTTGAATAATGGTATCTATGTCTTACAAACTAACAAAGAATGTTCAACCTCTAATATATACAACGTTAACTCGAATAATCTCAATGAATCACTTCTATGGCACAGTCGCTTAGGTCATATCAATGAAACAAGATTAACTAAGCTACATAAGATGGGTATTTCAAACCCTTCAAATATGAACCTTATGGAACTTGTGAGTCTTGTTTACTTGGTAAAATGACCAACACCCTTCAAAGTAAATGACAGCGTGTAGCAGAGACATTAGAACTCATACACTCTGATGTATGTGGACCAATGTCAGTTATCGCTAAAGGTGGATTCTCATACTTCATTACCTTTATCGATGATCACTCGCGATATGGGTATGTGTGTTGGGGTTGGTGCTCAGAGCGCCAATTCCCGGTTGTATTTCTTTATGAATACTTATGTAAAACGTTATTATTTTGAATAATATAGGCAGTTTCTATAATATAATGTATCTTTTAATATGGTAAAGACGTAAAGACCTTAGAATGACTAGTCATGGTGCAGTTGCAAAAGTGTCGCAACTGACATTGAGTTGTATCATGATGTTGTCATTCTCAGACAGTTCTTGATCAAGGTTTACACTTCTTGGTCAATATAGTAAACCCGTTGAGACCGGTATATGTCGTATACTGTAATATATGATTCAAATGGTTTATCAATGAACCATAAGTCTTGGAGACTAGTATAGACGTGTAGGTGTTTATAGCGGATAAACACTGAACGACTCACCGAAGATTCTTAATGGATGGTACACCAACGTCAATAAGAATCTTATCGGGTTGAGTAGCACTTGTGATTCTTAGACTTGAGATGCCACTGTGGGCACATGAGACTCTTCTACACTTAGATGGCAGTCACGTCACCGATCTATTAAGATCAGACCTCTGCCTGTTCGTTGGGTGTAGATAGATCTCCAGGGTGTCCTGTGTGTATCGAGATAAGATCTATCAGTTTTGTGTATCAGAGCATAGGTAGTCCATATGATTAGAAATCAGATAAAAACCAAGGGCCCGTGGTACAATTTAGAAGATAGTTCTAAATGTTCTTTTTGAGATTGCTAATAGAATAGTCGACTGGATAATCCCTATAGAGATTTGACGTTTACATCTATATCTCTGGGATTTATCCGGATACCTGTGACAGAGGAATTAAACATTTGCCATGACCTCGACATGTATGATTCAGAGAGTTTATCCGTGATCTTCATAATTTACGGGTGGATAAATTATGGACACGAAATTGGATTTTTTGACGGATATGCTTGAATCTAGAGAGTCTCACTAATGAAATATACTCGTAGAACACTAGGGCAACATTTATAATAATATTGATTGTTTATAAAGTCGTTTAAAGGTTAAACGCAAAATACATGTGTAGGGACCCGATAGTCATTTCCTTAATTTTTGTGTATTTGCATTTAATGCTTGATTAATTCAAATACACATTAATTAATTGTCAAATTGAGATATTTGACTAATATTATAAATATATATATATGTATTTGATATTTATTGAAATATAATACATATATTTAATATATTGTATTTAAATAATTATTAATTAATTAATTGTTAAATGATTAATTAATTAAAATATAAATATTTTAAAGTTAAGATTTTATTTTAATGACTTGAGTTGCTTTTGTTGAGTTGCTTTAATTCATTAAATGGTTTGATGATTTAAAAATGCAAGTTGATAAAAGGCTTTAAATGAAACAAAAAATCAAAAATATCTTGATATTTAATATACCTAAAATTCAGCCAAGGCTAAGGTTTTTGGTATATATTGTTTTGTTTTTCATTTTAGGGTTATCATTAACTTCAAACCTTTACCAAAACTCCATTAAAGAAAACAAAGAAGCTTGAGAGAAAAGAAGAACAAAACAAAAAAAGCTTGGATTTTTAGTAAGTTTTTTCAAACTTGCTATTAGAGAGGAAAATGTTCCTTGAGTTCTAGGCTTCATGCTATGAGTTTCTTATGTTTTTCTATTCTTATTTCTTTGTGTTTTTGGTAGATGGAAGTTTTGTAATGGGGTTGTGCATGTATAAATTTCATAGAATGCTTATAATTTGTTAACTAGCATTCTTTTGAAACTTTAAGAAACTTGTTGCTAATCTAGAGTTGTTGACCCACTCTTAAATGACCTAGATTTGATCTATAGTTATTTCATTATGTTGAGACTTGATTTGAATGGTAGAAACATGATTGAAGTATTGAATTTTGTTAATTTGGTCTAATTTGTCCAATTTGAAAAATTGAAAAATTAGGGTTTAAGACCACTTCCAAATTTGGGGCTTTTCATTTATATGGTGTATATGGATGTGTATAAGATGCATGTAAAATATTAGGTTGATTGGATTTTGTCTTAATGTGTTTTGAACATTAGAAGTGCAAAATGCACAATTTTCTCACCATGGAGGGCTCTCGGCTTTGGGCATTTTTTTTTTGAATTTTTGTTGCAATTTGAGTTTCAATGTGTATGAATGTTAAATTCATATTTGTAATATTTAGAATCATCCAAAATCATTTCGAACAATTTCGGATTAAAATAACAAAATGCTTGGTTTAGGGGTAATTCGGTAAATTCACATAAATTTGATTTAAAGTGTTTTATTTCATAATTTGATTATTGGATAATAAAATAAATAAGTTTATTTTATTAATCCGAGCAAAATTTTTTGAAATCGGGAAATTTTGATTTTCCACTGTGTTCCGCTGCGTTACCAGATTTCCGCTATAAAACCCCTACAATGTATACCTTATGCGGTACAAATCTGAAGCCTTTGAGAAATTCAAAGACTTCAAAGGTGAAGTAGAAAACCAGCTTAATGAAAGTATTAAGTCACTAAGGTCTGACCGAGGTGGTGAATACTTAAGCAACAAATTTCAAGATTACTTGAGAGAAAATGTCATTGTTTCCCAGTGGACTCCTCCGGGAACTCCACAACATAATGGGGTCTCCGAAAGGAGAAATCGGACATATTAGATATGGTCCGATCAATGATGCCAGGCACGGATCTACCTCTTTCATTTTGGGGTCTTTCTTTAGAAACTGCAACACTACTTCTAAACCAAGTTCCTTCCAAGATTGTTAGTCAAACACCATATGAGTTATGGTCTGGGAAACGTCTTAGTCTTAGTTATCTAAGAGTTTTGGGATGTGACACATATGTTAAGCTTACACAAACTAACAAATTGGATGATATGGCAATTAAATGTAAGTTGTAGGATATGCCTTGAACTCAAGAGCATACGTGTTCTACGTCCTAAATGAACAAAGAACATTTGTCTCACGAAATGCTAATTTCTAGAGAATGAATTCCTTCTCAAGAATATAGTGGGAGTAGACTTGACCTCGATGAGGTACGAGAAGAACAAACTAACATAGAACTAAACCTCAGGCCCCTCAAAAGGGTAGCGACGGAATAACCACAAGGTTATGAACCTAGAAGGCCTGGTAGGGAAAGATATGAGCATGAAAGATATGGTTTCCATATTGATGAGGAACATGAACAGGTCATTGATAATGACGATCACCCAGTTATGACGAAGCAATGCGTGACATTGATTCAGTCAAGTGGCTTGAGGCCATGAAATCCGAAAAGACTCTATGTATCAGAATCAAGTCTGGGACTTGGTGGATGTACCCGAGGGATAAAACCCATAGGCTGCAAGTGGATTTACAAGCGTAAAACTGATGCAGAAGGCAACATCCAAACCTATAGGCTAGGTTGGTGGCGAAAGGTTATAGACAAATCTAAGGAATTGACTATGATGAAACCTTCTCGCATGTTGCAATGATAAAATCCATTCGAATTTTACTGGCACTAGCTGCACACTTTGATTATGAGATCTGGCTGATGGATGTCAAAACAACTTTCCTTAATGGGAACCTCGTAGAGGAAGTCTATATGACACAACCTGAGGGGTTTGCATATAAGGATGATCATAATAAAGTATGCAAGCTTAAAAGATCCATTTATGGACTCAAGCAAGCCTGCAGAAGTTGAAATATATGATTTGATGAGATAATCAAAGAATTTGACTTCATCAAGAATATAGACGAGCCTTGTGTTTACAAGAAAAGTAGTGGGAGTGCCGTTGTATTTCTTGTATTAAATATTGATGACATATTAATCATCGGGAATGATATTCCCATGATGCAAGCCACCAAACAATGGTTATCTCAGAATTTCTCCATGAAATATTTGGGAGAAACAGCCTACATCCTCGGCATTAAGATCTACCGTAATAGATCTAAGAGGTTGTTAGGACTTTCTCAATCTGCGTACATAGATAAAGTTTTGAAAAGATTCAAAATGGAAGATTCCAAAAGAGGTAATTGTAGGCACTGCATTTTTGCATGTAAGTCCCTATGATGAGTCTCATTTGGAGGCACTACCTTTTAAGTCGCGGAAGTCACGGGAAACGGACGTCGGAAGGGAATCAGTATTTTTGTTAGATTTTATTCGCTTGTTTAGCCTCGGGCTCGCTTGTTGGACCTCCGTTTTAAAACACATTTGGCCCAAAAACCCCGTAAACCAATTTACCTTGGCCCCAAACCCCTGGCAAGTTACACACCTAGCCTACACACACAAGCCCACCACCAAAGCCAACCCACACGCCCAAGCCTTGGCCCACACGCCCAAGCCCACTTAAAACACATCCAAATAATTAAATACATATTTAACACATGACAAAATTAAATAAAATCTAAAAATCATATACCATTAAAATAAAATCATGCCTAATTAAAATCAATCAAGTATATTATATTCCTAACTAAACAAATTTCACGCCTAAACAAAACAAATTAAATATATAACATTAATAAACAAACCAAATTTATCTCCAATCAATCTTGTATTTTCCTTACATAACACTAAATCATATCCTCCTTTAATGCACAAATCCATTCCTTGTCAAGCAAGGATTCACCCATCCCCTTTTGTCTATAAAAGAAACCAAATTCCAACCTTTCACACCTCCTACCTCATCTCACAAACAAAACAAAAAGAGAAAAATAAACCCTAAAGAACCTCTCAGCCACTCTCTCTATCTCTCCCCTCACGACAACTCCAACGCCTAAAATAAGAGCCCTAAACCTAAGAAACCTCACGTCCTACCCTCACAAACAACTTCCAACGCCTAAAATAAGAGCCCTAAATCAACTCTCTTAATGCATCAACAACGCACACAAACCATTCACGTGAATAAGCCATCTGCCACTCACAGTCTGCCTCACGCCAAAATCTGCCCCATGCAACGCCTAAAACCCCACTCAGCTCACTTCAACAGGCCACTGCATCAGACCTCACAGATTGCCTCAAACCAACACGCCACTTGTCCTCACTAATCTTCACCAAATTCACCCTCACGTTACTGCCTCCCTGCGCACAAGCCACTCACAGCCTGACCGATTCAAGAAGCCGAGAAAACCATTCACGTCTCACGCACCAACTAAACAAACTGCCATTCACACTTCAACGAAGCCACCAGCCCCATACAGCCCTATAACCACCGAGAACAGCAGCCCCAGACAGCCCCATGATCACCAAAAAATCACCTAAAAACAGTAGCTAAAATCACCAAAAATAGTAAAAAAAACTGCACGTTAAAACCCTTAAAAGAAACCACAAAACAGCAGCCCCTAACCCCTTACATTACCGCCAAAACAGCCCCTGGTATAGCAAAAACAGTGACTGAAAAATAGCAGTGAAACGTGGGAAAATAGTAGCTTGAGCAGCGAAACAGCGAAGAAAGACGTGGACCAGTGAACCAGAAAAGTTGCGGAGTGTTAGCCCTTCCGACGGACTTGTAATGCGTTTCCGAAAGTCGACATAAAAGGTTATACCTGCGGGTACTTTTTTACATCTATTTTCATTCATATTTTTATTGTTTATTTTTTGCATGAGTATTGTGGAATGATGTGTGTTGTGGCCCTTAAAAAAATGAAAAGTGTGTCGCCTCTTGTGGTATATAGGATGGAAACCCAGACGTAAACTCAGTAGCCGAATCCGAATGGACGGGTAATGCGGTATGTGCTTGGGATACAACTCCACGTACCACTCGAGCAAACAGCACATATTTCGATTTATTTTATCTTGTTTGTTTATTATCCGTTATTTAATTTCTGCATGTTATTTGTTTGTGTAATGATGAGATAAAGCGCATGGGCTTAGTAAGTTGGATAAAAGGTCCTGCATTTCAGGGGGTAAAAATCCTTTACCACGATGCTTCGCCGCGCTGGATGACGTATATTCTGTTGAATGTAAGATGTGTTCAATCGGGTATACAAAGTCTGATATTGTTGTCTTTATTTTTTATATGCATTATGTTATTAGCGCATGGGCTTAGTAAGTTGGATTAAAGGTCCTTCATTTCGAGGGGTTAAAATCATTTACCACGATATTTGCCCGCGCCGGATGATGTAATGTAAGATGTGTTCAATCGGGTATATGAAGTCCGATAAGGTTGTCTTTATTTTCATATACATTATGTTATTACTGCATGGGCTTAGTAAGTTGGATTAAAGGTCCTCCATTTCGAGGGGTTAAAATCCTTTACCACGATGCTTCGCCGTCCGATATTGTTGTCTTTATTTTTTATATCCATTATGTTATTAGCGCATGGGCTTAGTAAGTTGGATTAAAGGTCCTCTATGTCGAGGGGTTAAAATCCTTTACCACGATGCTTTACCGCGCCTTTTAGCCCGTTATTATTTATTAGGTGTCATCTATTCATCCGTTCACGTATGTGTCATGTTGTTTACTGCATTTTAGAGGTCACTGCTGTAACCCCGTTCGAACACGTTTCAGAACGCCGCACGAACACATGTTTTCTGTCTCAGTTCGTTCGAACGCGTTTACGAACGCTACTCGAACGCGAACCTTCTGTTTACTGTTCGAACATGGCTACAAACGCCGCACGATCGCCCACGGTAAACAGGCCCTCTTCCATCACATCTCATGCATGGATACTCATTTTTGCATTTACCTTTTTGATTGTTCATGTTCTCGCAGTTAGTCATTTATTGTGTCCACAAGATCACATGTTCGTTTCCATGATGCATGTTTACATGATAGTTATCTACTTATGCTTCCGCATTCATCCATTCAATATGTTCATGAAGTTATATGCTTGCCGTTATTCCGATTTGCTTTCATGCGTGATTGTACAATTATTATCTACTGGCATGCGTATGATCAAATGTAATGTGCTTATGACATTGTATGATTTCCGTATTTGAATCCATCTTTATGCAAGCAAATTGGGACATAGATTATATACAAATAGGTGTATGCAATTCAGACATAGATTATATACAAATATGTTATATGAAAATTCAGACATAGGTTATATGCAAACTTAGATATCTGCCTTGTACTTATGCATGCGAACTTAGGAGTAAATTATCTTTGGAAATAAATGTTGCTTAGGCTTGGTTAAATTATTGCACAAATCTTTTCATTGCAAGTGGCATAAGTAAGGACCATTCTGAACCCAACGGTTTGAGGTCTTCCCTTGCGAGGGGTGAGTGCAGCCTTAAATCTTTTCCCGGTTCACACCGGGTGGCGACTCCATTATTCTCCGGTTTAGTCCCCCGCGGGCTACTCCGTACTCCCAACCGGGCCGCGAGCCCGAAACAGCATGTGTCGCCCAGTTTTTGTGTCCCACAGTAATTTACCTACTTGTCATGGAATCAATTATCTAAGGAGCAATGTCCACATACTCCTTGAGATAGAGAGAGTATGAGTATGATCCTTTATGCTTCAGCAATAGGATCAATCATGTACGCTATGCTATGTACAAGACCTGATGTCTCTTATGCTCTTAGCATAACGAGCATGTATCAGGAAAATCCTGGTGAACAACACTGGGCAGCTGTCAAAACAATCTTCAAGTATCTGAGAAGAACTAAGGATGTGTTTTGACATACGAGATTGTTCTGAGATGAAAGTCATTGGTTACTGTGATGCGAGCTTTCAGACCGATAGGGATGACAGATCACAAACAAGATATCTGTTTACTTTGAATGGCGGTGCTGTCAGTTGGAAAAGCTCAAAGCAGTCAACTACAACGAACTCCACCACTGAAGCTGAGTATATTGCAGCATATGAGGCAGCTAAAGAAGCAGTATGGATAAAGAAGTTCATCATGGAGATGGAAGTGCTTCCCACGATAAAGAATGGCGTCATGATGTATTGTGACAACACGGACGCCATTACTCAATCAAAGGAACCAAGGTCCCACTAGAAATCCAATCATATACTCAGGCGATTTCATCTCATCAGGGAGATTGTTGAGAGAAAAGAAGTTATTATAGAGAAAATACCCACATAAGATAATCTTGCAGATTCTCTGACTAAAGGGCTGACTCAACAAAAGCATGATAGGCACACCCGAGATTATGGTGTCCACATTCATACTAGTTGGCTATAGTGCAAGTGGGAGATTGTTAAGGATATGCCCTATACCCAACTTGTGGATGGGCTATATGTACATGTATTTGTAATATTTTCATTAATTAATAAAATGGCAATCTTTATTATACGTGTCTTACATAACTTATATGAATCATCAAATACTGTAATAAAGCCTTTGGAGTAATAAGATGATGGCTTCCACGCCTTATGAGAATCATTACTCTTAAACGTTCATAGTCATAGTTTTGTGAATAATCTGGGCGTTCACAAAGCGGAGAGACTAGCATGATGATATGATCCGCCCTTAAGTGGGGTAGCTGATCTCATAGGATACTAGCGGAGATCCGTCTGCTTGGTGTATCACATGGATGCATGAGTTGCTCGTGTCCATCGAACTGACCGCCGAAAATTTTCACATAGAGTGTTTATCTCATGTGTCTGTGATAACTTTCATGTATCGATTGTATGACTAGTCCTTAGTCTTGAGGTCTTTACAATCTTATGTGTGGATCAAATAAATTTGACATTTCCTTCCCGATTCAAAAGATCCGGTCATAAGGGTATGATTGGGTCATTTCTTGAAACACATGAAGTTTGTAAAGATACAATAGAGAATCGTCACTCTCTCGGATAATAGTTTCTTATAAAAGTAGTATTCCACTTCGCAGGTTGATATGTGTGATCAGTGCTTGAGACTGTGGCCGCAGCGGAAGAATCATGTGAGATTCTTGGGTTAGCACGATTCATGACACTATCAACATCATACATTTGACCATATGGGTAGACACTTTCCGTACCCTAGGTCCATAGGTGGGGATACAGTAAGGCGATGTACCGTATCATATGTAAATCACATACATAATGGGTATATATCTTTCCTTCTCATTTGGGGGCCTTGGCATGTTGCTAGATGTCAACCTTGGACATTGAAATCGAACGACCATCTGATCGGAGGATAATTTTATGTTCGATTAAATTATCACGATTCATTTCATGTCCAACTTTAGGGGAACCCAAAGGTCACACACACAAAGTCGAATCAATGGTTAACAGTGCACCGTACAAATTTAACGCATAATTGATTGCTGTAGGATGTTCTATAAATGGTTCAATGTGTTTAATTATTGAACAATCACTTATGAGGTTCCATAGTGGCTTAGGGATTGGTGAATGACGATAGTGTTGGACAATTATGACCCATAACATCACTATTTATACAGAACATGATGTTGTTGTACATTAACTATGTGACAAGGAAATTGCTCTTTTATCATTTGTAATTAGATTACCGGGATATAAAAATGATAAAGTCCATATGATTAGTACCAGATTAATAAGATATGAGACAATATTAATTCACTAAGGTTTAATCATTAAAATATCCCTAGTCGTAGTATTATCGAGATTGGACATCGATAATGCGGAATAAACTAGTATTGCACTTGTGCGCGTTGTGGGAGCATAACAACATAGTTCTCATATATTTCGGTATTGGATACTCATGCAAGTGTAATAGGAGGTTGTGTTTACCGATGGTACGGAAATAGTTTCGCTCTGGATAGACCCCTCAGAATTCCATTGGTAGTATGACTATGTGTCTATGGAAGTCCGAATCAGGGTAGGTGTATTTGGTCTTAACCTGAGACTTGCATCGCTAATACTTGCGACAATCAATATACTTTATTTTTGGTCGTCCAGGGCTTTAAAAGGTTCTGTGTACGCCTCTTCTTGGTATATTGAGAATCGTAGTGTATTGGGTGTAATGTCAAGTTGGAAGTATCACTTCAGTCATATGGAGATGATGGTCACGTAGGATACGGAACCGGTACTCTTGTATGCTGCAGCTATCAGGATAATATGACTAGGTCATGTTTATCCGATTATAGAGACTAGTTACCAGAGATCTGATATGTGCTTCGTACGGGGCAGCCACAATTCCAGCCCCAGGCCTAGCACGTGACATCCGATATTGGATTGCAATACGCAATACTACATATACTACACCTGATAAAGATTACATATTCCTTAAGAATATTTCTGGGGAATTGGGTTGGCACGGTGCTTTGCTAGAAGCCAACCATGTCTGTAAATCGGTAAAAATGTAGTACTAGGTACGTACGTGTTCGGATAGTCCGACGACCGGATTTTACCAAAAATATCCAGGGATCTCATGGGTCGCTTCCCGAAGATTCACCGATGACGTATGACTCGAACATAATTAATCTGTGATTAATTATAAGAGATAAAATTAATTTAGGATTAATTGCAGAGAGATTTTATCTGGGATAAAATTCTATTTAAAGAGAGAGAACGATTAATTTGGAATTAATCGATAAAATATATATTCGATAATTAAACAAAATTAGATTTCGACGCGGAATTAAAATTAGATTTTAATTCGGGCAAACGAGTTATTTAGAATTAATTCACTAGTGACGTGAAGAGTAATTTTGCTAGGCATAATTATTTAATTAAATTTGATTTAATTACGTCGTAACGGAAAATTCGTTATATTCGGAATTAGCGAACCCGAGCCCGGTATGTGTTGCGGGCCCACTCAGATTTTGAATCAAGTGGGGCCCACATGTCACATCAAGTCACGTCACTTATCTATCACATCACCCTTTTGGTTGATGGAAGTTGATGTGATTTTGATAGGTTGCTTGTTTCTTACACAAGCATCTTTTCATTGATGTGATTATGACTTGTACCATTTTTGGAAAGTGGGAAATTGTATTTGATTTTTTTTGAAATAAAAAACAACACTTACAAATTCATCTTCTCTCCCTCTCCCTCACGGTAATTGTGCCATTTTTTTCTCTCAAATTCTCTCCTTGGCCGAGATTTAAAAGAAGCAAATGGAAGATTTATTGCAAATTTTTCATGGTGCTAGCAAATCTATGGAGTCATTCAAAGGTAATAGGGAAACCCATCTATGAGTATGGAATCAACACTTAAAGCTTGGAGCTTGAAGATCAACACAAGGAGCACAACAAAGGGGCTTGGCCGAATTCCATGGAGAAATTTTTGTTGTCTTCGCATCGCAAAAGCCGATCAAAGTGAGTATTTCCGCTACTTTACTTTGTTGTATTCGCACATTTCATTGCTTAATTTGATCTTGGTTTGACCTAGAAAACCCAACAATGGTATCAGAGCGGTTATTAAGCATAAAATTGAATTTAGGGTAAAATTTGGGTAAATTGATTTGAGCATGATTTGATAAAATTGATTGATTGAGTATGTTTGAATGATGATAACTTAGAGTTATGCATGATCCTTTGATGATAATTGAATTGGATTAATTTTCCCCAATATTGGGCTTGGCCGAAAGCTTGATAAACCCTAAGTCATGGTATTTTTGTTCTTTTGATCATTGGATGAGTTGAAAGACATGGTATAAATTGATTTAGGATTTAATTGGATTAAAATCGAAATCAGATTTATAAAACCCTAAAATGCCGTGAGCTATATAGCATAAAATGAGATGATTTTTTTATTCAATAATGTTGGACATATGTTGATGATAAAGCATGATTAATTATGTAAATTGGTATTTTGGAAATATTAATTTGAATAATTAATTATGGCTAATACACTTTAATTAATTTAATTGTGATAGTTGAAATATTGTGAATTAAATTAATTGGGCTTATTTGGAATTGGGCTATAAATGTTGTATTTGGGCTTATTGGGCTTGGTTGGGCCAAGTTTGGTTTAGGTCAATTGGTTGGATCCAATTGGGCTTAAAACCATATCCATAAAGTCCAAATATAATATAATGGACCTTTAAAATTTAATTGGGACTAATGGGCCTAAATTAATTTTTGGAAAATGGTGATTCCTTATTGGGCTCTGGTTGCCAAAGTCCATGCCTTATAAATTAATTGAAAGCCCATTGGACTTTAATTAAATAGACATTGGATATTAATTGGGCTTTGAGACCCGTTAAGATTAGATTTAGAATCTAAGTCGCAAAGGCTCATTAATAAAGTGTAATTATTTGATTTGGAATTAAATAAAGAATTAGTATTGAATACAAATTAAATTGATTTAATATTGTAGTTTGATATAATTCAAGAATTCGTACTTTGAGTACTTATTCTTAAAACGAGTCGGACTCGCGTAAATCAAATCGTTGTTTGAAATTTGAATGGTCATTAATTTCAGATTAATTAATTAGATTAGATTGATTGATAACATGATTTGTGTGAATACATGGATGTGATGTATGAATAATGTGTATCAGATGGATATTAGATGGGTGAGGGCAATTTTGGAAATTGTTGTAATAAATTTAGAATTTATTAAATTGGACCTGCGTGTCCAGCCTATTACCTCTTGACTCTTTGTATTTCTATTCTCACCTATTCCCCTCAATGTAAATGAGGTTTCTTTAGAAGTGTTATATAATAGGGTAGAAGTAAGATTTGTGCTAGCGGGAGAGAGGAATGGAGAGATTTTGTTCTAGGAACAAAATGTTTTAAATATCCATTCGCATATCATTATTAATTTATTATCGCGCCTTATTATGCTTTTAGAATGCATGTTTAAGGGTGTATGAAGAGACCTAATCAAAGATAATTAATTGGTTGCCAATTACGCGAAAAAAACCCTCAACAATATTAAGCGTTTTCCTTCCATTGAATGATTCATTCTCAAGATCCAAGATTGGCACTGGTTTGTTGGCCAAATTAAGACCTTTGTCCATCGCGGATGTGTTTGAATCATGAAGGCTTTGTTCCATATCGCATGTCTTGTCCAAGTTGTGATTTGTTGGCCAAAGTCAAGATCACTTCTTGTCCATCGACATCGATTACGAAGCTTTCCAAGTCAATGGGTCCCGCTTAACTGGAATCATTAAGCTTGTTGTGCCAAAGCCAAGGCTTAGTTGATTCAGAGGAAAAAGTTTAGGGAATATATCAGATATATTGGCATATATTAGATATATGTTTCGGACTTGGATGTCCACCTATTGGATCTAGGAATTGGATGAGATCCAATGATCTTAGAGATCTACCTAGTTAAATATCATACAGCTTGTTGGCCAAAGTCAAGGTTGTGTGTTATTTAACGTGATCCTAGCCCACTAGGAAACTAGGTTTCCCGAGTACTCAACAGAGGGTTAGAGGCTCGCCGAAATATAGTGGGAGACAAGTATTAAATTTGCAATTTCGTTTAGATACTTGCCAATACGCGCTCATTTCAATTTTCGTCTAATATATAAATATATATTAGTTGGACTAATATTTAATCGTTGTTTTAATTAAACAGTTGGACTCGTATTCAAATACTTCAATTTATAGTTGATTATATAATTGGATTATAGTAATCAATATATTTGAATTTAACCAATTAAATTATAGTTGATTATATAGTAATCATAATCAATTGTACCTAAAATTGTTGATTGATAGTTGGACTATTGAATCAAGATAACTGAAAGATTAGCGTTTAAAACATAATCCTGGGTGAAAATGTCTTTAAACGGCTTTAATTTTCAGATTGGGAATAGAATCTCAGGATAGTCCTGGGAACTAAGAAGTTACTCTATTTGATAGAGCAACCTCTTGGGCCTAAGCCCGGAGTTGAGCAAATAGTAGAGCATGAGTTTTGGATGACTCATGGTGATGATAACTTTAGTGCTCAATCCTTTATGCTTACTGTAATGACACTTTAATTTCATCGTCAAAACTAAGGATTAGATCCTTGTACCATGATGTTGAAATTAAAGAATCTTCAAAGATCTATTCTTAGATCTTAGAAGTACAAATTGCAAAATAAGTTATTTCCCTTGCGTATGTCAGATGGTACATCTGTCGAGCACTAGGTGTCGCAGATGATTGCTGACATCGATCAGCTAGGTTAACTGGGCATTACCTACGTGGCCGAGACTCCCAAAGATTTGATCTTATAGTCTCTATCCGAAAGCTGGGGCAGGTTCATTATGAATCAAGAGTAAACTCTTGGAGAGTTGATGGCTATGTTCAAGGAGGCAAAACCAGAGCTTCTAAAATGGGCAAAGGCAAAATAATCACAGTCTTCTGGGAAGACAAAGGAAATATCTCAAGATGTCTGCCTAAACTCTGGCAAACGGGGTCACTAAAAGCGTGACTACCGTATGGACAAAGCAGACATGAAGGAAGTGAAGGCGAGGCAAGGCTCCGACTTCAAGCATGTTTGTCATAAACATGTTCGCTACTGGTTTCAAAATTGGATTTTTTGATACTAGATGTGGTACATAAATATGTACTGAATTGCAGAATCTGCTGATTAGCAGGAGACTGACTTCAGTTGAGATCTACCATGCGAGTCGGAAATGGGACAAGAGTCGTTGTTTTAACCGTAGAAACCTAAGTTTAGGAACTACCCTTCCGGTGTGTACTTAAATTAGGAAACTGTTATAATGTAACTAGTTTGACTAGAAACATTATCTCTATATCTAAGTTTAACACATTGCGGGTATACCTTTATATTCTAGAACACTAAAGTGTTTTATTTTATAAAGATGATATTGAGATAAGCACATTAGATGTGAATAACATTATTTATATTTTGAATATAAATGAATCTCAAACGTATGACATGACAAACAAATAGCTCAAACTGAATTAATCAGATATGAAACTTATTTCTGGCATTGTTGTCTGGGACACATTAAACAAGACTCGTATATCCACACTTTCGAAGAGTGGATACTAGGACGGATTTGATTCTATTCAAATAATGTCTACGAATCTAGTTTATTAGGCAAAGTGCCTAAAATACCTTTTACTTGGTAAAAGTGTAAGTCCCACTGATCTGTTAGCCCTCGTTCATAGTGACGTTAGTGGGCCCATGTCTAGCTAGGCTAGAGGTGGATATGAACACTTCGTAACCTTTACGGATGTGGCATCGCGTTATGGTAATATTTTTCTTTTGAAACGCGAATTGGAAACTTTTGATAAATTCAAAGAGTTTCGACTAGAAGTAGACAGATAGATCGGCTAAAGTATAAAACCATCACGGTTAAACCATGGTGGAAAATACTTAAGCAATAATTTTCTCGATAACCTGAAAGAGTATAGTATTATTTCGCAGTGGACTCCTCCCGGAACACCTCAATTGAGCGGTTGGGTGTGTCCAAACGGAGAAACCAAATTTTGTTGGACTTGATAAGGTTAATTATGAGTCGCTCTGAGCTACCATTTTCCTTCTAGGGATATGCATTAAACAGTGCAAAACTTATTTTGAATAAGGTTCCATAAAAATCTGTTTGACAGACTTCATATTAGATATGACAACAGGAAAGAAACCGGGTTTTCTCATTCCTGGAGATTTGGGAATGCTAGGCATATGTTTGGATGATACCAAACTAAAACCCAAATTGAATAAGTGCCTAATTTGTGGGTTATCTTAGGGTAACCAAAGTATAGTACTTATACAACTCACAAGAGAACAATTTAATTGTTGTTCACCATGCGGTTTTTCTAAGAGGAATACCTATATGCAGTGGTAAGTGGGAGGAAAGTAAAACTCGATGAAAATCGGAGTAATACTGTTCCAGGCACCGAGTTCTCATGGAACACAAACAGTTCATCAATGATGAAACTGTACCATAATCTTCAAATACACAAGAACCGTGCAAGTCGGAGAGAGTCAGAAAACAACCTGTGAGGTATGGGTTTCTGATCTCACCTCATGAAGATGTCAATCTTATTAAGGAATATGAACCGACTACATATGAGGAAGTGATACAAGGTATCGACTCCCTATTATGGCAAAATGCCATGATGTCCGAAATGGATTCCATGTATACCAACCAAGTTTGGACACTGGTTGTTCTACCGGAAGGCATTGTGCCTATTGGTACTATATGTGTCTTCAAGGAAGACATACATGGATGGCAACATACAAACGTAGAAAGCTAGGCTTGTAGCGAAAAGGTATCGTTATCAACATTGTGTCGATTACGACGAAACCTTTTACCTGTTGCCATGGTTAAATCCATTCGGATAATGCTTATTGATGCTGCATGTTTCATTTATGAAATATGGCAGCTAAACGTCAAAACCGCTTTCCTTAAACAGAAACCTTTTGGAGAATATTTACAACATCCTGACAGTTTTGTCGTACCAAAACAAGCAAACAAGGTTTGCAAGTTAAATCGATCCATTTATGGATTGAAGCAAACATTGCGTTCTTGGAACTATCGTTTTGATGTAATCATAATGGTATATGATTTAAATTAAAACGAAAATGATTATTGTGTATATAAGGAGGTTAGTGGGAGCGCACTGACAATGTCGGTCCTATATAATGATGACATGTCATTTCTTGGAAATGACATTCCCATAATACAATCTGTGAAAGCTTGGCTTTCATGAAAATTCTCCGTAGAATACTTGGGAGAGACAACCTTTATTCTAGGAATAAGGATCTACATGGATAGATCTAAAAGTTGTTGGCACTCTCCGAGAACTCGTACATTGAAATAAATATACACGACCTGGTGTCTCATATGCTTTGAGCATATGGAGTCACAATCAGGCCAATCCAAGTGATAGTCACTGGATTGATGTTAAGAACATCCTTAGGTATCTTTAATGAACTAAGGATGCTTTCTTAAGCTATGGAGAATGAGAACTTGAAGTGACTGGGTTCACCGCTGCAAGTTTCCAAACCGAAAAAAATGACTATAAGTCGTAATAAAGGTACAATATAGTTTGAAAAACGGAACAGTGAGCTGGATATCTTCTAAGCAAGATACTGTTACCGAATAAACAACAAAAGTGGAATATTGATGCAGCTGAAGCAGCAATAGAAGCGATTTGGATCTATAATAATCCTAATCAGATTAGGTATAGTTCTGTTAGCGGCTGAGCTAGGCTACAGCACAGGCTAAAGAAATAATGGTCTCATCAACGATCCAAATATATACTTCAATTATTTCATTTGATTCGTCGGATCATACATCGTGGCGATGTGATGATCGAATAAATCGCATCAGATGATAACATTGCAAATCCATTGACGAAAACAGTTTCTCAGCAGAAGTTTGAGCGACCCATACATAGTTCAGGTGTAGGACATTTGAGTGATTGGCTATAGGCCAAGTGGGAGATTTTTGGACAGTTATGACCCATAGCGTCACTATTTGTACAGATCATGGTGTTGTTGTACAAATTAACTATGTGACAAAGGAGATTGCTCTCTTATCATTTGTGATTAGATCACCAAGATGTATAAATGATAGAAGGTCCTTATGATTTGTTCCTGGATTTAGAATGATATGAGACAGTATCAGTCCACGAAGGATAAATCATTAAAAATCCCTAGTCAGAGTATTATCGAGATTGGACATCGATAAATGCATAAAAGCCTAGGGTTACACTTGTGCCCGTTGTGAGGGCATAACGACATAGTTCTCATATATTTGGGTATAGGATACTCATGCAAGTGTAATAGGAGGTTGTGTTTTACCGATGGTACGGGAAACAGCTTCGCTCTGGATAGACCCCCTCGGAATTCCATTGGTAGTATGACTATGTGTCTATGGAAGTCCGAAATCAGGGTATGTGTATTTGGTCTTAACTTGAGACTTGCACCGCTAATACTTGCGACAATCAATATACTTTGGTTTTGGTCGTCCAGGGCTTTAACAGGTTCTGTGTACGCCTCTGCTGGGTATATTGAGAATCGTAGTGTGTTGGGTGTGATGTCAAGATGGAAGTATCACTCCAGTCATAGTGGAGATGATGGTCACGTATGATACGAGACTGGTTCTCTGAATGCTGCAGCTATCGGGATATTATGACTAGGTCATGTTATCCAATTATAGAGACTAGTTACTAGAGATCCGATATGTGCTTCGTACATGGCAGACACAATTCCAGCCCCAGGCCAAGCATGTGACATCTGATACTGGATCGAAATACGCAATACTATGTATACTACGCCTGATATAGATCATTATATTCCTGTAAGGATATTTCTGGAGAATTGGGTAGGCATGGCGCTTTACTAGAAGCCAACATTGTTGTAAATCGGTAAAAACGTAGTACTAGGTACTTACGTGTTCGGATAGTCCGACGACCGAATTTACTACCAACATATCCGGGGATCTCATGGGTCGCTTCTCGAAGATTCACCGATGACGTATGACTCGCACTTTATTAATCTGGGATTAATTAAAAGAGAGAGAAAATTAATCTGTGATTAATTGCGGAGATATTTTATCTGGGATAAAATATCATTGAAAGAGAGATAACGATTAATTTGGAATTAATCGATAAAGTAATATATTCGATATATTATTCGAAATTGGATTTCGACGCGGAATTAAAACTAGATTTTAATTCGGGCGAACGAGTTAATTTAGAATTTATTCGTTAGCGACGTGAATAGTGATTTCGCTAGGATAATCATTTAATTACGTCGCAACAGAAAATTCGTAATTTGGAATTAGCGAACCCGAGCCCGGAAGTGTTTGCGAGCGCATTCGTATTTCTAATTCGAGTGCGGCACGCAAGTCACATCAAGCGTCAAATCGCTAGGCACATCAAGCGTCCAAATCATTAGTCACTTGAGTGATGTGACAACTTGTCACTTGATTGATTGAGTGATTTGAATAGTTGATGTGGTAGTTGGCAAGCTTTAATGCTTGACTTTTGGAAAGAGAAAATTGGTAATCAATTTTGGAAATTGATTTAGTGTATTAGATACACTTTCTACCAATAACACACACAATATTTTCTCTCTTTCTTCTTCATCTCTCTCATTCGGCCATGGCTGATTTTCTTCACTGGTTTCACCGATAGGTGATTTTTATGGCAAAAATTACCGAGTGCTAGCACACCATTTGAGTCACGCGAAGGTGATAAGGAAACCAACCCGTGGGTGGATCATCACCCAAAAGCTTGGAGCTTGGACCGAAAATTGGAGAAGCAAAACAGTGGACTGCCGTGAGTCTTGGAGCTTCTCAAATGGCATAAAAAGTTTTATTCTTCGACACATCGCTCAACCGATCATTGTGAGTATTCCGCAACTTCCTTTGATTTTATTCGCACATGTTTCTTGCTTATTATTCGATCCTCGGGACCGTAGAAACTCCAACAATGGTATCGGAGCGAAGTAAAAGCATGAAATTTGATTTAGGGCTTAAAATTGGGTAAATTGATTTTGAGCATGATTTGGTTAAATTGTTTGATTGAATATGTTTAAATGATGTTTAATTGAAGATTGATTGGATCAATTTCATGAAATTGTGATTGGATCATTTTTCCCCTTTTTGGATGGCTTGGCCGAATATTCAAGAGCCCTAAATGTCTTGGTATTTTGATTTTTGATTCATTGGATGACTTAAAATCATTCGGGAAATGTTGATTGTGGATTTAATTGGATTGAAACCGAATCAATTTGAAAAATCCCCAAATTGCCGAGAGTTAAAGCATGTGAAAATGGGTTTGATTTTTGTTAAAATGTGTTGGACATGTTTTAATGTTGATAAGCATGATTAATTGTACAAATTTGTGTTTTGGAAATATTGATTTGGGTAATTAATTGTGTGATACACTTTAGTTAATTTAATTGAGAAATTTGGAATTTTTGGAATTAAATTATTTGGGCTTAAATTGGATTTGGGCTTGTAATGTTGTAAATGGGCTTATTGGGTTTAGGCTAAATTGGTTGGATCCAATTGGGCCCAAAACCGCTTCCATAAAGTCCAAATGCGACTAATGGACCTTTAAAGTTTAATTGGGCCTAATGGGGTTACTCTTGATTGGACTTTGGTTATTGGGTTTGACTAGAGTTGACCAAAAGTTCATGCCTTAAAGAAATTAATTAAAAGCTCATTGGACTTTAATTAAATTAATATTGGATATTAATCGGGCTTTGAGACCCGTAACGATTAAATTTGGAATTTAAGTCATAAAAGTTTATTAATAAAGTGTGATATTTAATTTGGAATTAAATAGTGAATTAGTATTAAATACAAATTGAATTGGATTTAATTATGTAGTTTAATTTAATTCAAGGTTTCGTACTTTGAGTACTTATTCGCAAAACGAGTTTGACTCGCGCAAAATCAAATCGTTGTTTGAACATTGGATGGTCATTAAATATCAGATTAATTAATTTGATTAGATTGATTGATAACATGCTTGTGTGAATACATGGTTGCGATGCATGAATAATGTATATCGGATGGATATTAGATGGGTGGGGCAATTTTAGAAATTGTTGTAATAAATTTAGAATTTATTAATTGGACCTGCGTGTCCAGCCTATTACCTCTCAACTCTGTGTATTTCTCTTTTCACCTATTCCCCTCAATGTAAATGAGGTTTCTTTAGAAGTGTAGTGTAACAGGTAGAAATAGTACATGTGCTAGGTGGAGAGTGGAAATGGAGAGATTTATTCTAGGATCAATGTGTAAAGTATCCATCCGCATATCATTATTATTTTTATACGCGCTTTATTATGTGTTTAGAATGCATGTTTAAGGGTGTATGATGATGAGACCTTAACAAAGATAATAAATTGGTTGCCAATTTGCACGCGAAAAACCCTCACAAAATATTAAGCGTTTTTCCTTCCATTGAGTGATTCTTACTCAAGATCTAAGACTGACATTGGTTTGTTGGCCAAAGTCAAGGCCTTTGTCCATCGAGGATGTGTTTGAATCACGATAGCTTTGTTCCATATCGGTGTCTTGTGCAAGTTGTGGTTTGTTGGCCAAAGTCAAGACCACTTATTGTCCGACGACATTGATTACGAAGCTTTCCATGGTCAATGAGTTCCGCTTAACTGGGATCACTAAGTTTTTTGTGCCAAAGCCAAGGCTTAGTTGATTCAGAGGAAAAAGGTTAGGTAATATATTGGATATATTGGCATATATAAGATATATGTTTCGGACTTGGATGTCCCCCTACTGGATCTAGGAATTGGATTGGATCCAATTGATCTTAGAGATCTACCTAGTTAATTATCATACAATTTGTTGGCCAAAGTCAAGATTGTGTGATATTTAACGGGATCCTAGCCCAATAGGAAACACGATTTCCTGAGTACTAGACAGAGGGTTAGAGGCTCGCAGAAAAATAGTGGGAGGCAAGAATTGATTTTGCAATATTCGTTTAATTACTTGCCATACGCGCTCAAACAAATATCATTCGTCAAATAAATTAAATGTTAGTTGGACTAATATTTAAATCGTTGTTTTAATTAACAGTTGGACTGTATTCAAACAATTAAATTATAGTTGATTAAATAGTTGAACTATTGTAATCATTATAATAAATAGTACCGAAAATCGTTGATTAAATAGTTGGACTATTATAATCAAGATAAAATTAAAAGATTGGCATTTAAAACATAATCCTATGGAAAATGTATTTAAATGGTTAATTTTCAAATTGGGAATAAAGTTTCAGGATGGTCCTGGAAACTAATAAGTTACTTTATTTGATAAAATAACATATTAGGCCTAAGCTTGGAGTTAAGAAAATAATAGAGCATGATCTTTTGAAGATTCATGTAATGATAACTTTATTGCTTAATCCATTATGCTTGCGAAATAGACTCCTTAATTTCGAAATCAGAACTAAGGATTAGATCCTTAAAATATGATGAAGAAATTGAAGGATCTTCATAAATCTATATTTAGATTTTGAAGTACTAAATTGCAATAGTAAACTCTTGGAGAGTTAATGACTATTCTCAATGAGATAAAGTCAAAGTTTGCAATTAGGCAAGTAGCGCAAGGCGCACCTTACTTCGATATTCTAGTTAGCCAAGGCTAGGTCAAAGGCTTTTGGGGTGTTGAAATAAGCAAAGGCAAAATCATTATAATCTTCTAGGAAGATAAATGACATATCCCAAAATGTTTGCCTAAATTGTGGCAAATGGGATCGCGAAGCGTGACTGCCGTTTGAACAAAACAGACATGAAGGAATTGAAGACGGGCAAGGCTCTGACTTTAAATATGTTTGTCATAATTATGTTCACTACTAGTATTAAAATTGGATTTTAAATACTTAGTGTGGTACATAAATATGTATTGATGTGCAGTATCTTCTATGAGCAGGATACTGACTTTAGTTGAGATTAATCTGCGAATTGAAAACGGGACGAAAGTCGCTGTTTCAACCGTAGATACCTAAGTTTAGGAACTACCCTTCAGGTGAGTACCTAAATTTGGAAACTGGTATAATGTAACTAGTTTGACTAGAAACATTATCTCTATATCATTGTATAATCGGTTGCGGATTTACCTTTATATTCTAGAACACTAAAGTGTTTTATTTTATAAAGATGATATTGAGATAAACACATTAGATGTGAATAACATTATTTATATTTTGAATATAAATAAATCTCAAACATATAACTGTTGGACAATCATGACCCATAGCGTCACTATTTGTACAGATCATGGTGTTGTTGTACAAATTAACTATGCGACAAAGGAGATTGCACTATTATCATTTTAGATCACCTAGATGTATAAATGATGAGAGGTCTCTATGATTTGTTCCTGGACGGAGAATGATATGAGACAGTATCAGTCCACGTAGGATAAATAATTAAATATCCCTAGTCAGAGTATTATCGCGATTGGACATCGACAAATACGTAAAAGACTAGTATTACACTTGTGCGCGTTTGTGAGGGCACAACGGCATAGTTCTCATATATTTGGGTATAAGATACTCATGCAAGTGTAATATGAGGTTGTGTTTTACCGATGGTATGGGAAACAGCTTCGCTCTGGATAGACCCCTGCAGAATCCCATTGGTAGTATGACTATGTGTCTATGGGAGTCTGCAATCAGGGTAGGTGTATTTGGTCTTAACCTGAGACTTGCACCGCTAATACTTGCGACAATCAATATACTTTGGTTGAGGTCATCCAAGGCTTTAACAGGTTCTGTGTACGCCAATGCTGGGTATATTGAGAATCGTAGTGTGTTGGGTGTGATGTTAAGACGGAAGTATCACTCCAGTCATTTGGAGATGATGGTCACATAGGATACGGAACTCGTTCTCTTAAATGCTCGAGCTATCGGGATATTATGACTAGGTCATGTATATCCGATTATAGAGACTAGTTGCAAGACATCCGATATGTGCTTCGTACGGGGCAGACACAATTCCAGCCCCAGGACTAGCACGTGAACATCCGATACTGGATCGACATACACAATACTACGATATACTACGCTTGATATAGATCACATATTCCTATAAGGATATTTCTGTAGAATTGGGTAGGCATGGCGCTTTGCTAGAGGCCAACCTTGTCTTGTAAATCGGTACAAACGTAGTACAAGGTACTTACGTGTTCTGATAGTCCGACGACCGTATTTACTGCCAACATATCTGAGGATCTCATGGGTCGCTTCCCGAAGATTCACCGATGATGTATGACTCGCACTTTAATTAATCTGGGATTAATTTGATGAGAGAGAAAATTAATCTGGGATTAATTACGGAAATATTTTATATGGGATAAAATATTAATTAAAGAGAGAGAACGATTAATTTGGAATTAATCGATAAAATAATATATTTGATATATTATACGAAATTGGATTTCGATGAGGAATTGAAATTAATTTTAATTCGGGTGAACAAATTAATTTAGAATTAATTCGTTAGCGACATGAATAGTTATTTCGCTAGGCGTAATCGTTTAATTACGTCGCAACAGAAAATTCGTTAATTCGGAATTAGCGAACCCGAGCCCGAGTGTGTTTGCGAGCGCATTCGCATTTCGAATTCGAGTGCGGCACGTAAGTCACATCAAGCGTCAAATCGCAAGTCACATCAAGCGTCAAATCACATGTCTCTTTGAGTGATGTGACAATTTGATTGGTTGATTTGAGTGATTGATGTGGTAGTTGAAAATCATTTTTTGCTTTTTGACTTTTTGGTAAATGGAAATTTAAAAGGTGGTTAATGGTTTAATTTATTTTGGAAAATATAAAACCAAACACTTTTTATTTCTTTTTTACTTCTCTCTCTCACCTCACGGTTTCTTCTATTTCCCTCCTCTTCTCTTTCATGGCTTGGAGCCGATTTCTTCCTCTCCATTTCTGGTTTGACCGAATGATGAAGAGAACCAAGAGAAATGACTTTGTTGCAAAATTAAAGTGCTAGCACACCTTGAGTCTTCCTAAGGTGATAGGGAAACGAACACATGAGCTTGGAATCATTTTTGAAGCTTGAAGCTTGGAGCTTCAATGGAGGTCTCCCATGGCCGTTTCTTGGAGGAGCCAAACCAGTCAAAACCGAGCAGTCCACTGACAATGAGGAGCCACTGCCGAGCCATCTTGGAGGAAGAAAAGGCTTGTGTTCTTCGCGTCGCAAGATCCGTTCATTGTGAGTATGTTTCTGCCATTCTTTTTTGTGTATTCATGCGTTTTTGTTCTTGATTTGATGATTCTTGGGACCTAATTAGAAACCAACAATGGTATCTTGAGCTTACATCAAGCATGAAACTTTTAGGGGTTTAAAATTGGGCAAAATCGATTTGAGCATCAATTGGTTAAATTGTTTGATTTAGTATGCTTGAATGAGGTTGAATTGAAGTTGTGTGTAGGCACTACATTTTTGCACATAAGTCCCTATGATGAGTCTCATTTGGAGACACTACCTTTTAAGTCACGGAGGTCACGGAAAACGGACATCGGAAGGGGAAATTCAGAATAAACAAGGTTCACTGTTTTTGTTCGTGCTGCGTTCGTTTATGCGTTCGAATGGCAAACAGATTGCGGGCGTTCGTGCCGTGTTCGAGGAGGCGTTCGAACGGTGTAGGTAATTCTGGTTTGCTTGCTAGCCTCACATTAAGCCCAATTCGCCCAAGCCTTGGCCCACACGCCCAAGCCCACTTAAAACACATATTTAACACATGGTGAAATCAAAACAAATCTAAAAATCACATACCAAATTAAAATAAACATTAAAATCAATCAAATATATTGACTTCCTAATCTAAACCAAATTTGCCCCCCCCCAATCTTTGACTTTCCTTGCTCAACACTAAATCAAATCCTCCATTTAAATGCCAAAATCCCTTCCTTGTGAGACAAGGTGAAGCCCTAGCCATTCTCTATATAAACAACCCTTAACCAAGACATGATGGCCCCCTAGCTCATACACAAGACTTACACGAAAATCACAACACCAAGAGCCCTAGCCACGCACGACAATAGCAAGAAGAAAAACACAAATAATTCTCTTCATCTCCCCCACTCCACAACCGAAAACAGCAACCCTTAAACCTACACACATCACCGAAAATACACCCCCAAACAGCAGCCTCTTTCCACCAAAAACAGCAGCCCCTACACCTTCTAAAACACGCCTGAACAGTAGCCCAAATCACCCCCAAAACAGCAGCCAAATCCTCTTAAAACAGTCCTTAAAATCCTCAAAACAGTAACATAAAAACTGCATTTATATTCCTTAAAATATACACACAAGACTGCATTAAAAACCCACAAAAAAACACTCGAAACAGTCCGTGGAAACGCCAAAACAGTAACTTGAACAGTGAGTGGAAAATACAGAGGAAACAGTAGCAAAATGGAGGCCAAACAGCAGCAAAAGATGGAGAACGATGACTCAAAACAGTAAGACAACGAACGAGAGCAGTGAACCAGTGAACCGGAAGAGTTGCAGAGCATCCACCCTTCCGACGATCGTGTACCGTACATCCGAGAGGTGATTTAAAAGGTTAGACCTGAGGGCACTTTTCTCATTCGTTTATATTCGTCTTTTGATTGTTTATTGAATTCTATTCGCATGAGAGTCGTTTGTGGATGTATGTTGTGGCTTGAATGAAATGGAAAATGTGTCACCTCTTGTGGTATATAGGATGGAAACCCGGACATAAATTTCATAGCCGATTCCGAATGGACGGTAGTATGATCTGTACTCGGGATACAACTCCACATACCACTTGAGTAAACGGCACACTCTTTTGTTTTATGTTGCTTCAGTTTATTTATTTTTCATTATTTGAATTTTTCATGTTACTTTTGTATGCATGATTCAATCGAGTGCATGGGCTTAGTAAGTCGGATTAAAGGTCCCCTATTTGGAGTGGTTAAAATCCTTTACCACAATGCTTTGCCGCGTCGGTTGATGTGTGTTCGGTTGGATATAAGATATGTTCAATCGGATATACTAAGTGTGATATGATTGTCTTTATTTTTGTATGCATAATGTGATCGAGCGCATGGGCTTAGTAAGTGCAATGAAATGTCCTCTAATTGAAGAGGTTAAAATCCTTTACCATGATGCTTTGCCGCGCCGATTAACGTATATTCGGTTGAATGTAAGATGTGTTCAATCGGGTACATGAAGTCTAAGGTTATTGTCTTTATTTTTATATGCATTGAGATAAGCGTATGGGCTTAGTAAGTGTGATGAAAGGTCCTCTAATTGAAGAGGTTAAAATCCTTCACCACGATGCTTCGCCGCGCTTCGTATTTCGCTATTTGCTTTTTTATATATGTATTGCGTCACATTTTGTGCATCAGGTCTGTTCCCGTTCGAACGCGTTTTCGAACGCTACACGAACGTGAACCTTCTGTTTACCGTTCGAACGCGTTTTACGAACGCTACTTGAACGCTCACACACTGAACTAAGTCTATCTCATTATATTTCATTCACAACTGCCTTTTGGGTGATCTCCCTTGCATTATGTAGCCAATCATATTTTTTATATTCCTGCATTTATCTATTCGATGTGTTCTTGGGATGATATTCAAGCATGATTAGCCTGTTAGCATGTTATTTGGTTAATATATTCATGAGATAGTACTCAAGCATGATTAGGTTGTTCTTAGTTTTCCCTATCATATGATTGAGAAATGTTCGTGAGACTGCCATGTGATGTTGCATGTTGTGATGATTAATTTCATGCATGTGGATTTAAAAGCATGATACTCTTGGAAATAAGTGTTACTTAGGCCTGATTAAATTATTACACAAATCCTTTCATTACAAGTGACATAAGTAAGGGACTATTCTGAACCCAACGGTTTGAGGTCTTCCCTTGCGAGGGGTGAGTGCGGCCTTAAATCTCATTTTCCCGGTTCACACCGGGTGGCGACTCCATTATTTTCTGGTTTAGTCCCCCGTGGCTACTCCGTACTCCCAACCGGGCCACGAGCCCAGGACAGTATTGCGTCGCCCCAGATCCTGTGTCCCACAGTCTGGCGACTCCACTGGGGATAGAGAATCGGCCCCAAAATATTGTCTTGTAATGTTTGGATTTATGTTTTAATTGACCGTGTCTATAGTGGATAAAATGGGGGTTTAATCAAAGGCATTTTAAGGGTAGGTAATGGTTTGGCGTATTCCTTCATTCACTACCTTTCTAGAAGGAAAAGCTGTGAAGGCATCTATATAGCCATTTACTCCTAGCCTATTGTGATGGACTAATTTGGAGGACTCGTTGTTTATTTCTGACACCAAGCGATAAGAGCCTAAGAGGCTTGGGTATTTAAGTGAGCCTCGCTCCACCTTCCCTCTGGGGAATATACAATGGGAAATCCATTTGACAGTCAGTCACACACCGTAGCTCATTGGCACGTACCTTAGTGTATAAAAAGGGGTGCACTCACTTGGTTGCTCGAACCCTTGATTGGGGAGACCTAGTTGTGGGCCATCATTCGCCGATGAGAGCCTTTGTCTACACTCTTGTGAACCCACCCATAGACCGGGGTTGTATGGTTAAAGTAACAATTATTTCCTTGAGTATGTGCTTGTGGACCATCCTCATTTGGATGCAGTTGGACCATTGTCAGAAATGCGGACTTGCTGGGCCATTTAAACTTAGGCGAGTTCGTACCTTATGACCATTAGGCCCAAAGCTTCTGAAATGTTGATGGGTCATTCAGTAGAAATTATTACTTTATGTTTGCATTATCTTTTATGCTTGTGTTTGGGAACATCGTCGTTTGGATCCATTTGGACCATTTGTCATGGGATATGGGCTTGTTGGGCCATTTAAACTGGGACAAGAACGTATTTTATGACGATTGGGCCAAAAGCTTCTAAGTGTTGATGGGCCATTATATGTTTGTGTTTAGGAACATTATCATTTGGATACGGTTGGACTTCTTGCCATTAGATGTGAACTTGTTGGGCCATTTAAACTGGGATGAGTTCACACCTATGACAGTTAGCCCAAAAGCTTCTAAAATGATGATGGGCCGATTTGTGTGAAAATTTTAATGAGTTGATATATTTCTTGTATCGCATGCATCTCATGCATCACATGCACCTCATGCATACATGCACTATATTAACCCCATTTTGTCTTGAAAGCCATCATAGATACCCGTTGGTTAGGGAATAGGACAGACTTGTCAAAAGACCGAGCAGCCACCAAGAGTACTGGCAGAAGACCTAGCCCAACGGGATAGGAAACTCAATCATGCATGCATGCATACACGTAACATATTTGCATCCTTTTTGTGTTTGTTCTGTTTTGTAATAACAGTTTTCAAAGGAGAAAAAGAGAAAGCGTCAAATGCAAGCTAACCAGAAGCAGCAACAGTACAATAGCAGCAGTCTTCAGGAATGAATCACAGGGGCGAGGCCCATATCAGTACCAGTATGGGGGCGAGGCCCACGTCAGTATCAGTTTGGGAATGAGTCCTAGGGCCGAGGCCCACATCAGCATCAGTTTGGGGATGAGTCCCCGGGCCGAGGCCCACATCCGCATCAGTTTGAGGATGAGTCCCGAGGGTCGAGGCCCACATCAGTATCAGCTAGGGGCAAGGCCCATATCAGTATCAGTTGGGGCGAGGCCCATATCAGTATCAGTTGGGGGTGAGGCCCATATCAGTATCAGCTTGGGGCGATGCCCATATCAGTATCAGTTTGGGGGCGAGGCCCATATCAGTAGCAGTTAGGGCCGAGGCCCACATCAGCATCAGTTTGGGGATGAGTCCAAGGTCGAGGCCTACATTAGTATCAGTTTGGGATGAGTCCCAGGGCCGAGGCCCACATCAGTATCAGTTTAGGGGCGAGGCCCACATCTGCATCAGTTTGGGGTTGAGGCCCATATCAGTTTCAGTCTCGGGGATGAGTCACAGGGGCGAGGCCCATATCAGTATCAGTTTGGGGCGAGGACCACATCATTCTGGGGGCCAGGCCCACATCAGCATCAGTATCAGTTTAGCCGGGAATGGAAGCACAGTTCGAGAATGAATAAGCCGGGAATGGCACTCCAAGAATGGAAACACAGTTCGAGAATGAACAAGCCAGGAATGGCACTCCAAGAATGGAAACAGAGTTCGAGAATGAACAAGCCAAGAATGGCAATCCAAGAATGGAGCAGAGTTCGAGAATGAACAAGCCAAGAATGGCGATCCAAGAATGAAGTAGAGTTCAAGAATGAACAAGCCGAGAATGGCAATCAAAGAATGGAACAAGTCGAGAATGGCAATCCAAGAACTGAGCAGAGTTCGAGAATGAACAAGCCGAGAATGGCACTCCAGGAATGGAAACACGGTTCGGGAATGGACCAAACCACAGTAACGGTTCAGGAATGGACCACATCACAGCAACAGTTCGGGAATGAACAAAAACCGGGAATGACACTCCAAGAATGGGAACACAGTTCGAGAATGAACAAACCGGGTATGGCACTCTGGGGGCGAGCCCCACATCCTTATCAACATCAGTCTGGCCGGGTATGGCACTCTTGGGGCGAGGCCCACATCCTTATCCGCATCAGTTTGGCCAGGTATGACACTCTGGAGGTGAAGCCCACATCCTTATCAGCATCAGTCTAGCCGGGTATGGCACTCTGGGGGCGAGGCCCACATTAACATCAGATCAGTTTTGCCGGGTACGGCACTCCGGGTATGGAGACATCAGATCAATTTTATCGAATACGGCACTCCGGGTATGGAGATATTATTGCGACGCCTTGGGTATGAGGTTTAGCACGCCAGGTACGGCACTCCGAGTATGGAGATATTACTGCGACGCCTTGGTATGAGGTTTAGCACGCCAGGTACGGCACTCCGGGTATGGAGATATTACTGTGACGCCTTGGGTATGAGGATTAGCACGCCAGGTACGGCACTCCGGGTATGGAGATATTACAGCGATGCCTTGGGTACAAGGTTTAGCACGCCAGGTACGGCACTCGGGGTATGGAGATATCACTGCGACACTCTAGGTACGGAGACGCAACTGCGACACTTTGGGTATGAGGTTTAGCATGCCAGGTACGACACAACATCCACTCCACGCAACACATGGCAAGTCAAGTGGCAGCTGGCGAGCCAGGTAAGTAGAAATGCATTGCATAACTTTGATAGGATTGTTCAAAACACACACTACACAAGTCCCATCAAAGTAGGGGCGACTGTAGGCACTGCATTTTTGCACATAAGTCCCTATGATGAGTCTCATTTGGAGACACTACCTTTTAAGTCACGGAGGTCACGGAAAACGGACATCGGAAGGGGAAATTCAGAATAAACAAGGTTCACTGTTTTTGTTCGTGCTGCGTTCGTTTATGCGTTCGAACGGAAAACAGATTGCGGGCGTTCGTGCCACGTTCGAGGAGGCGTTCGAACGTGTCGGTAATTCTGGTTTGCTACTAGCCTCACATTAAGCCCAATTCGCCCAAGCCTTGGCCCACACGCCCAAGCCCACTTAAAACACATATTTAACACATGGTGAAATCAAAACAAATCTAAAAATCACATACCAAATTAAAATAAACATTAAAATCAATCAAATATATTGACTTCCTAATCTAAACCAAATTTGTCCCCCCCCCAATCTTTGACTTTCCTTGCTCAACACTAAATCAAATCCTCCATTTAAATGCCAAAATCCCTTCCTAGTGAGATAAGGTGAAGCCCTAGCCATTCTCTATATAAACAACCCCTAACCAAGACATGATGGCCCCCTAACTCATACACAAGACTTACACGAAAATCACAACACCAAGAGCCCTAGCCACGCACGGCAATAGCAAGAAGAAAAACACAAATAATTCTCTTCATCTCCCCCACTCCACAACCGAAAACAGCAACCCTTAAACCTACACACATCACCAAAAATACACACCCAAACAGCAGCCTCTTTCCACCAAAAACAGCAGCCCCTACACCTTCTAAAACACGCCTGAACAGTAGCCCAAATCACCCCCAAAACAGCAGCCAAATCCTCTTAAAACAGTCCCTAAAATCCTCAAAACAGTAACATAAAAACTGCATTTATAATCCTTAAAATATACACACAAGACTGCACTAAAAACCCACAAAAAAAATACTCGAAACAGTCCGTGGAAACGCCAAAACAGTAACTTGAACAGTGAGTGGAAAATACAGAGGAAACAGCAGCAAAACGGAGGCCAAACAGCAGCAAAAGATGGAGAACAACAACTCAAAACAGTAAGACAACGAACGAGAGCAGTGAACCAGTGAACCAGAAGAGTTGCAGAGCATCCACCCTTCTGACTATCGTGTACTGTACATCCGAGAGGTGATTTAAAAGGTTAGACCTGAGGGCACTTTTCTCATTAGTTTATATTCGTCTTTTGATTGTTTATTGAATTCTATTCGCATGAGAGTCGTTTGTGGATGTATGTTGTGGCTTGAATGAAATGGAAAATGTGTCGCCTCTTGTGGTATATAGGATGGAAACCCGGACATAAATTTCATAGCCGATTCCGAATGGACGGTAGTATGATTTGTACTCGGGATACAACTCCACGTACCACTTGAGTAAACGGCACACTCTTTTGTTTTATGTTGCTTCGGTTTATTTATTTTTCGTTATTTGAATTCTGCATGTTACTTTTGTATGCATGATTCAATCGAGTGCATGGGCTTAGTAAGTCGGATTAAAGGTCCCATATTTGGAGGGGTTAAAATCCTTTACCACAAAGTTTTGCCGCGCCGGTTGATGTGTGTTCGGTTGGATATAAGATATGTTCAATCGGATATACTAAGTGTGATATGATTGTCTTTATTTTTGTATGCATGATGTGATCGAGCGCATGGGCTTAGTAAGTGCAATGAAAGGTCCGCTAATTGAAGAGGTTAAAATCCTTTACCATGATGCTTTGCCGCGCCGATTAACGTATATTCGGTTGAATGTAAGATGTGTTCAATCGGGTACATGAAGTCTAAGGTTATTGTCTTTATTTTTATATGCATTGAGATAAGCGCATGGCTTAGTAAGTGCGATGAAAGGTCCTCTAATTGAAGAGGTTAAAATCCTTCACCATGATGCTTCGCCGCGCTTCGTATTTCGCTATTTTCTTTTTTATATATGTATTGCGTCACATTTTGTGCATCAGGTCTGTTCCTGTTCGAACGTATTTTCGAACGCTACACGAACTTGAACCTTCTGTTTACCGTTCGAACGCGTTTTACGAACGCTACTCGAATGTGCACACACTGAACTAAGTCGGTCTCATCATATTTCATGCACAACTGCCTTTTGGGTGATCTCCCTTGCATTATGTAGCCAATCATATTATTTGTATTCCTGCATTTATCCATTCAATGTGTTCTTGGGATGATATTCAAGCATGATTAGGCTGTTAGCATGTTATTTGGTTAATATATTCATGAGATAGTACTCAAGCATGATTAGGTTATTCTTAGTTTTCCCTATCATATGATTGAGAAATGTTCGTGAGATTGCCATGTGATGTTGCATGTTGTGATGATTAATTTCATGCATGTGGATTTAGAAGCATGATACTCTTGGAAATAAGTGTCACTTAGGCCTGATTAAATTATTACACAAATCCTTTCATTACAAGTGACATAAGTAAGGGACCATTCCGAACCCAACGGTTTGTGGTCTTCCCTTGCGAGGGGTGAGTGCGGCCTTAAATCTCATTTTCCCGGTTCACACCGGATGGCGACTCCATTATTCTCCGGTTTAGTCCCCCGTGGCTACTCCGTACTCCCAACCGGGCCGCGAGCCCGGGACAGCATTGCGTCGCCCCAGATCCTGTGTCCCACATTATGATCAATTTCATGAAATTTGATTGGATCAAGTTTTCCCCAAATTGAAGGCTTGGCCGAAAATTATAAGCCCTAATGTCTTGGTAATTTTTGTTTGTTTGATCATTGGATGACTTAAAACAATTGGGTAATGTTGATTTGAGGTTTAATTGGATTGAATTTTGAATTGGACAATTTTCCCCAAATTAAAGGCTTGGCCGAAAACTTGTTGAATTTTGAAATTCATGGTGTTTTTGATTTTTAATTCATTGGATGAGTTGAATTGATTTGGGAAATGATGATTATGGATTCAATTGGATTGAAACCGAATCGGATTGTAAAAAACCCCTAATTGCCGAGAATAAAGAAGCATGAAAATGGGTTTGATTTTGATTAAATTGTGTTGGGCACTATTTGATGTTAAAGTGCATGATTAATTAGGCTAATTGATGTTTTTGAAATATCAATTGGGTGATTAATTGTGTATTACACTTAAGTTAATTAATTGTGGAATTTGGAATTTTATAATTTAATTAATTGGGCTTGAAATTGGATTTGGGCCTTATAGGTTGTAATTGGGTTTTTGGGCTTGGTTGTACCAAGTTAGGTTTAGGACAATTTGGTTGGATCCAAGTGGGCCCAAAACCGCATCCATAAAGTCCAATTATGACTTAATGGACCTTAATTATTTAATTGGGCCTAATGGGCCAAAATTGATTTCTGGGCTTATGGGGTAACTCCCAGATTAGATTTTTGTTATCGGTTTGACCCGAGTTGACCAAAAGTCCACGCCTTAAAGAAATTAATTAAAAGCCCATTGGACTTTAATTAAATAAACATTGGATGTTAATCGGGCTTTGAGACCCGTAACAATTGAATTTGGAATTTAAGTCGTAAAGGTTCGTTAATAAAGTGTGATATTTAATTTGGAATTAAATAGCGAATTAGTATTAAATACAAATTGAATTGGATTTAATTATGTAGTTTAATTTAATTCAAGAATTTGTACTTTGAGTACTTATTCGAAAAACGAGTTTGACTCGAGCAAAATCAAATCGTTGTTTGAACATTGGATGATCACTAATTATCAGATTAATTAATTGGATTAGATTGATTGATAACATGCTTGTGTGAATACATGGTTGCGATGCATGAATAATGTATATCGGATGGATATTAGATGGGTGGGGCAATTTTAAAAATTGTTGTAATAAATTTGATTTATTAATTGGACCTGCGTGTCCAACCTTATCACCTCTATACTCTTTGTATTCTCTTCTCACCTATTCCCCTCAATGTAAATAAGGTTTCTTTATAAGTGTAATGTAACGGGTAGAAGAAATATTTGTGCTAGCGGAGAGAGAAAGAGAGATTTGATCTAGGATCAATGTGTAAAGTATCCATCCGCATATCATTATTATTTTTTTCATATGCGCTTTATTATGTGTTTAGAATACATGTTTAAGGGTGTATGATGATGAGACCTTAACAAAGATAATAAATTGGTTGCCAATTTGCACACGAAAAACCCTCAAATAATATTAAGTGTTTTTCCTTCCATTGAGTGATTCCCACTCAAGATCCGAGATGGCATTGGTTTGTTGGCCAAAGTCAAGGCCTTTGTCTGTCGAATATGTGTTTGAATCACGAAGGCTTTGTTCCATATCGGTGTCTTGTCCAAGTTGTGGTTTGTTGGCCAAAGTCAAGACCACTTCTTGTCCATCGACATTGATTACGAAGCTTTCCATGGTCAATGGGTCGCGTTTGACTGGGATCACTAAGTTTGTTGTGCCAAAGCCAAGGCTTAGTTGATTCAGAGGAAAAATGTTAGGTAATACATTGGATGTATTGGCATATATAAGATATATGTTTCGGACTTGGATGTCCCCCTACCGGATCTAGGAATTGGATTGGATCCAATTGATCTTAGAGATCTACCTAGTTAATTATCATACAATTTGTTGGCCAAAGTCAAGATTATGTGATATTTAACGGGATCATAGCCCACTAGGAAACGCGGTTTCCCGAGTACTCGACAGAGGGTTAGAGGCTCGCCGAAAAATAGTGGGAGGCAAGAATTGAATTTGCAATATTCGTTTAATTACTTGTCATACGCGCTCATTCAAATTATTTCATCGTTAGATTAAATGTTAGTTGGACTAATATTTAAATTGTTGTTTTAATAAACAGTTGGACTGTATTATAGTTGATTATATAATTGGATTATAGTAATCAATATATTTGAATTAATTAATTTCAATTTACAGTTGATTTTATAATTGGATTATAGTAATCAATGTAATTCAGGTTAATTAATTTAAATTATATTTGATTGTATAGTTGGACTATAATAATCATTATAATATATAGTACCACAAATCGTTGATTAAATAGTTGGATTATTAGAATCAAGATATAATTGAAAGATTAGTGTTTAAAATATAATCCTGGGTGAAAATGTATTTAAACGACTTTAATTTTCAAATTGGGAATAATTTCAGGATGGTCCTGGAAAAATAATAAGTTATTTTATTTGATAAAATAATATATTAAGCCTAAGCATGGAGTTAAGCAAATAGTAGAGCATAATCTTTGGAAGATTTATGTAATGATAACTTAAGTGCTTAATCCATTATACTTGTCATGTAGACTCCTTAATTTCTGAATCAGAACTAAGGATTAGATCCTTAAAGTATGATAATGAAATTGAAGGATTTTCATGGATCTATTTTAGATCTTTGAAATACTAAATTGCAATAAATAACTCTTGGAGAGTTAATGGCTATACTCAAGGAGACAAAGCCAAAGTTTGCAATAATGCAAGTAGCGCAAGGCGTACTATACTTCGATATTCCAAAAGGCCAAGGCTTGGCCAAAGGCTCCTGGAATGTGAAAATGGCAAAGGCAAAATCATTATAATCTTCTATGAAGATAAAAGGACATATCCCAAGAAGGAATTGATGACGAGCAAGGCTCTGACTTCAAATATGTTTGTCATAAATATGTTCACTACTAGTATTAAAATTGGATTTTAAATACTTAGAGTGATACATAATATATATAAATATATATTGATATTCAGAATCTGTTTTGAACATGATACTGACATCAATTGAGATTTATCTATGAATTGGAAACGGGACGAAAGTCGCTGTTTTAACCGTAGATACCTAAATTTAGGAACTACCCTCGGGTGTGTACCTAAGTTAGGAAACTGTTATAATGTAGCTAGTTTGACTAGACACATTATTTCTATATCAGTGTTCAACCCGTTGCGGGTGAACCTTTATATTCTAGAACACTAAATTGTTTTATTATATAAAGATGATATTGAGATAAACACATTAGATGTGAATAACAGAATTTATATTTTGAATATAAATAATATCTCAAATATATAACATGACAAATAAATAGCTCAAACTGATTTGAACAATTAAGAAACTTAAATGTGGCATAGTTGTCAGGGACACTATTAAACAAGAATCGTATATCCACACTTTCGAAGAGTGTGTACTAGGACTAATTTGATTCTATTCAAATAAAGTCTACGAATCTAGTTTAGTGGGCAAAGTGCCTAAAACACTATTTACTTGGTAAAATTGTTAATGCCACCGACCTGTTAGCCATATTTCATAGTGAAGCAAGTGGGCACATGTCTAGCTAGGCTAGATGTGGATATGAATATTTCGTGACCTTTACATATGTGGCATCGCGTATGGTTATGTGTTTCTTTTGAAACACAAATCGGAAACTTTCAAAGTTTCGACACGAAATAGACAAACAGATCGGCTATAGTATTATACCGTCACGGTGAGACCGTAATGGAAAATACTTAAGCAATAAGTTTCTAATATATTTGAGAGAGTATAGTATTCTTTCAATGAGGACTCCTCCCGAAACACGTCAGTTTGACGGTGTGTCCGAAATGAGAGACCGAATTTTGGGTATAGGATACTCATGCAAGTTTAATAGGAGGTTATGTTTTACCGATGGTACGGGAAACAGCTTCGCTCTGGATAGACCCCTGCGGAATCTCATTGGTAGTATGACTATGTGTCTATGGGAGTCTGCAATCAGGGTAGGTGTATTTGGTCTTAACCTGAGACTTGCACCGCTAATACTTGCGACAATCAATATACTTTGGTTGAGGTCGTCCAGGGCTTTAACAGGTTCTGTGTACGCCAATGCTGGGTATATTGAGAATCGTAGTGTGTTGGGTGTGATGTTAAGACGAAATTATCACTCCAGTCATATGGAGATGATGGTCACATAGGATACGGAACTCGTTCTCTTAAATGCTCGAGCTATCGGGATATTATGACTAGGTCATGTATATCCGATTATAGAGACTAGTTGCCAGATATTCGATATGTGCTTCGTACGGGGCAGACACAATTCCAGCCCCAGGCCTAGCACGTGAACATCCGATACTCGATCGACATACACAATACTACGGTATACTACGCTTGATATAGATCACATATTCCTATAAGGATATTTCTGGAGAATTGGGTAGGCATGGCGCTTTGCTAGAGGCCAACCTTGTCTTGTAAATCGGTACAAACGTAGTACGAGGTACTTACGTGTTCGGATAGTCCGACGACCGTATTTACTGCCAACATATCTGGGGATCTCATGGGTCGCTTCCCGAAGATTCACCGATGATGTATGACTCGCACTTTAATTAATCTGGGATTAATTTGATGAGAGAGAAAATTAATCTGGGATTAATTACGGAAATATTTTATCTGGGATAAAATATTAATTAAAGAGAGAGAACGATTAATTTGGAATTAATCGATAAAATAATATATTTGATATATTATACAAAATTGGATTTCGATGCGGAATTGAAATTATATTTTAATTCGGGCGAACGAATTAATTTAGAATTAATTCGTTAGCGACATGAATAGTGATTTCGCTAGGCGTAATCGTTTAATTACGTCACAACAGAAAATTCGTTAATTCGGAATTAGCGAACCCGAGCCCGAGTGTGTTTGCGAGCGCATTCGCATTTCGAATTCGAGTGCGGCACGTAAGTCACATCAAGCGTCAAATCGCAAGTCACATCAAGCGTCAAATCACATGTCACTTTGAGTGATGTGATAATTTGATTGATTGATTTGAGTGATTGATGTGGTAGTTGAAAAGCATTTTTTGCTTTTTGACTTTTTGGTAAATGGAAATTAAAAAGGTGGTAAATGGTTTAATTTATTTTGGAAAATATAAAACCAAACACTTTTTATTTCTTTTTTACTTTTCTCTCTTACCTCACGGTTTCTTCTCTTTCCCTCCTCTTCTCTTTCACGGCTTGGAGCCGATTTCTTCCTCTCCATTTCTGGTTTGACCGAATGATGAAGAGAAGCAAGAGAAATGATTTTGTTGCAAAATCAAAGTGCTAGCACACCTTGAGTCTTCCTAAGGTGATAGGGAAACGAACACATGAGCTTGGAATCATTTTTGAAGCTTGAAGCTTGGAGCTTCAATGGAGGTCTCACATGGCCGATTCTTGGAGGAGCCAAACCAGTCAAAACCGAGCAGTCCACTGCCAAGGAGGAGCCATTGCCGAGCCATCTTGGAGGAAGAAAAGGCTTGTGTTCTTCGCGTCGCAAGATCCGTTCATTGTGAGTATGTTTCTGCCATTCTCCTTTGTGTATTCATGCGTTTTTGTGCTTGATTTGATGATTCTTGGGACCTAATTAGAAACCAACAATAACATGACAAACAAATAGCTCAAACTGATTTGATCAGAAGAAACATATTGTGGCATTGTTGTCTGGGATACATTTAAACAAGACTCGTATATCTACACTTTCGAAGAGTGGATACTCGGACAAATTTGATTCCATTCAAATAAAGTCTACAAATCTAGTTTATTGGGCAAAGTGCCTATAACACTATTTACTCGGTAAAAGTGCAAATGCCACAGATCTGTTAGCCCTAGTTCATAGTGAAGCAAGTGGGCTCATGTCTAGCTAGGCTAGATGTGGATATGAATATTTCGTGACCTTTACGGATGTGGCATCGCGTTATGGTTATGTGTCTCTTTCGAAACACAAATCGGAAACCTTCTATGTTTTCGACACGAAATAGACAAACAGATCGGCTAAAGTATTAAACCGTCACGGTAAAACCGTAATGGAAAATACTTAAGCAATAAGTTTCTGATATACTTGAAAAAGTATAGTATTCTTTCAATGAGGACTCCTCCCGGAACACGTCGATCCTGACGGTGTGTCCGAACTGAGATAAACCAAGTTTTGTTGGACATGATAAGGTTAATCATGAGTCGCTCTGAGCTACCATTTCCTTCAACGGATACGCATAAACAGTACAGAACTTATTTTGAATAAGGTTCCATAAAATCTGTTTGACAGACTTCACATTAGATATGAACAGGAAAGAAACCGGGTTTCTCATTCCTGAATATTTGGGAACGCTAGGCATATGTTTGGATGATACCAAACTAAAACCCAAATTGGATAAGTGCCAATTGTAGGTTATCCTAGGGAAACCATAAGTATAAAACTTATACAACTCACATGAGAACAATGTAATTGTTGCTCGCCATGCGATTTTCCTAAGAGGAATACCTATATGCAGTGGTAAGTGGGAGGATAGTAAAACTCGATGAAAATCAGAGTAATACTATTCAAGGCACCGATTCCTAATGGAACACTAATAGTTCATCAAGGATGAAACTATACCAGTAATCTTCGAATACATAAGAACCACGTAAGTCGGAGAGAGTCAGAAAACAACCTGGGGTATGGGTTTCTGATCTCACCTCATTAAGATGTCAATCTTATTGAGGAATCCCAACTGACTACGTATGAGGAAGTGATACAAGGTATCAACTCCCTATTATGACAAAGTGTCATGAATCTGAAATGGATTCCATGTAAACCAACTATGTTTGGATACTAGTTGCTGTACCGAAAGGCATTGTGCCTATTGGTACTATATAAGTCTTCAAAGAAGACATACATGGAAGGCAACATACCAACGTATAAAGCTAGGCTTTTGGCGGAATGTATCGTTATCAACATTATGTTGATTACAACAAAACCTTTTACCTGTTGCCACGGTAAATCCATTTGGATAATGCTTGCTGACGCTGCATGTTTCATTTATGAAATATGACAGCTGAACGGGAAAATCGCTTTCCTTAAACGGAAACCTTTTGGAGGATGTTTACAACATCCTGACGGTTTTGTCATACCAAAACTTTTGCAGGTTATTCGATCCATGTTTGGATTGAAGCAAGCATTGTGTTCTTGGAATTATCGTTTTGATGTAATCATAATGGTTTATGATTTAATTCAAAACGGAAATGATTCTTGTGTATATAAGGAGGTTAGTGGGAGCGCACTGACAGTGGTTGTCCTATAAATAATGATGATATATCATTTCTTGGAAATGATATTTCCCAAATAAAACAATCGGTGAAAGCTTGGTTTTCATGAAAATTCTCCGTGAACTCGTACATTGAAAGATGTACGCGACCTGGTGTCCCATACGCTTTGAGCATATGGAGTCACAATCAGGCCAATCCTAGGGATGGTCACTGGATTGATATTAAAAACATCCATTAGTATCTTAGAGAACTAAGGATGCTGTCTTAATCTATGGAGAAGAAGAAACTTGAAGTGACTGGGATCACTACTGCAAGTTTCCTAACCGATAAAGACGACTATAAGTCGCAACAACGGTACAATAAAGTTTGAATAACGGAACAGTGAGCTGTAAATCTTACAAGCAAGATATTGTTACCGAATAAACAACAAATGTGGGTTATTGCTGCAGCTGAGACAAGAATAGAAGCCATTTGGGTCGATAATAAATCTAATTAGATTAGATATAGTTCTATTAGCAGCTGATCTAGGCTACAGCGCAAGCTAAAGAATTAATGGTCTCATCAACGATCCAAATACATACTTCGATATTCATCTGATTCATTCAGATCATATATTGTGGCGATGTGATGATCGAATAAATCACATCAGATGATAATCATGCAAATCCGCTGACGAAAGCCTTTCCTCAGCAGTTTGAGTGAACCGTACATAGTTCGGGTGTCAGACACTCGAGTGACTGGCTATAGGCCAAGTGGGAGATTGTTGGACAGTTATGACCCATAGCGTCACTATTTGTACAGATCATGGTGTTGTTGTACAAATTAACTATGTGACAAAAGAGATTGCTCTCTTATCATTTGTGATTAGATCACCAAGATGTATAAATGATAGGAGGTCCTTATGATTTGTTCCTGGATTGAGATGATATGAGACAGTATCAGTCCACGAAGGAAAAATCATTAAAAATCCCAAGTCAGAGTATTATCGAGATTGGACATCGATAAATGCGTAAAAGACTAGTATTACACTTGTCACGTTGTGAGGGCATAACGACATAGTTCTCATATATTTGGGTATAGGATACTCATGCAAGTGTAATAGGAGGTTGTGTTTTACCGATGGTACGGGAAATAGCTTCGCTCTGGATAGACCCCCTCGGAATTCCATTGGTAGTATGACTATGTGTCTATGGAAGTCCGAAATCAGGGTAGGTGTATTTGGTTTTAACCTGAGACTTGCACCGCTAATACTTGCGACAATCAATATACTTTGGTTTTGGTCGTCCAGGGCTTTAACAGGTTCTGTGTACGCCTCTGCTGGGTATATTGAGAATCGTAGTGTGTTGGGTGTGATGTCAAGATGGAAGTATCACTCCAGTCATAGTGGAGATGATGGTCACGTAGGATACGTGACTGGTTCTCTTGAATGCTACAGCTATCGGGATATTATGACTAGATCATGTATATCCGATTATAGAGACTAGTTACCAGAGATCCGATATGTGCTTCGTACGAGGTAGACACAATTCCAGCCCCAGGCCTAGCATGTGACATCTGATACTGGATCGAAATACGCAATACTACGTATATTACGTCTGATATAGATCACTATATTCCTGTAAGGATATTTCTGGAGAACTGGGTAGGCATGGCGCTTTGCTAGAAGCCAACCTTGTCTTGTAAATCGGTAAAAACGTAGTACTAGGTACATACGTGTTCGGATAGTCCGACGACCGAATTTACTACCAACATATCTGTGGATCTCATGGGTCGCTTCCCGAAGATTCACCGATGACGTATGACTCGCACTTCATTAATCTGGGATTAATTAAAAGAGAGAGAAAATTAATCTGGGATTAATTGCGGAGATATTTTATCTGGGATAAAATATCATTGAAAGAGAGATAACGATTAATTTGGAATTAATCGATAAAGTAATATATTCGATATATTATTTGAAATTGGATTTCGACGCGGAATTAAAATTAGATTTTAATTCGGGCGAACGAGTTAATTTAGAATTAATTCGTTAGCGACGTGAATAGTGATTTCGCTAGGCATAATTATTTAATTACGTCGCAACAGAAAATTCGTTAATTTGGAATTAGCGAACCCGAGCCCGGAAGTGTTTGCGAGCGCATTCGTATTTCGAATTCGAGTGCGGCACGCAAGTCACATCAAGCGTCAAATCGCTAGTCACATCAAGCGTCAAATCATTAGTCACTTTGAGTGATGTGACAACTTGTCACTTGATTGATTGAGTGATGTGAATAGTTGATGTGGTAGTTGGCAAGCTTAAATGCTTGACTTTTGGAAAGAGAAAATTGGTAATTAATTTTGGAAATTGATTTAGTGTATTAGATACACTTTCTACCAATAACACACACAACATTTTCTCTATTTCTTCTTCATCTCTCTCATTCGGCCATGGCTGATTTTCTTCACTGGTTTCACCGAAAATTAGAGGAAGAAATAGGTGATTTTTGCGGAAAAAATTACATAGTGTTAGCACACCATTTGAGTCACTCGAAGGTGATAGGGAAACCAACCCGTGGGCTTGGAATCACCACCCAAAAGCTTGGAGCTTGGACAGAAAATTGGAGAAGCAAAACAGTGGACTGCCGTGAGTCTTAGAGCTTCTCAAATGGCATAAAAAGTTTTTTTCTTCGGCGCATCGCTCAACCGATCATTAAGCGTATTCCACAAATTCCTTTGATTGTATTCGCACATGTTTCTTGCTTATTATTTGATACTCGGGACCGTAGAAACTCCAACACCGAACATAGATGATCTTCGGCCTGTATTTGGCTGTTTCCTCTGGAGTTTCTTTTCATTCCGATATTCATCCTTGCAATTTTCCAAGATTGTCATAGAGTGTCCCTATAAGAGACTCTTCATCGGGTTATGTGTAAAAATACAATGTCTATAGTCGCCCCACTTTGGTATATATTTTTACTTACCTGGTTTACCGGCTTATGCAGTCACCTGACATACTTGGCCTTGTGGAAGTTTGTTTGTTGTTTGATGGGCCCCTGGCCCTCTGATGCTTTGATTGAGATGTCCCGAGCTTTATTCACGGCTTTTGATGGTTTGATTATGGGCTTTATTCCCAATTATCTGAATAGTTACAGGCTTCATTCCTGACTTTATGGGCTTTGTTCCTGATTTTATGAATGGTTGCGGGTTTTATTCCTGACTTGAATGAGATTTTTTGCCGATAATCTGAATGATTGTATGTTTTATTCCTGACTTTATTGAGAGTGGGCTTTGTTCCTGATGCTCTGAGTGTTTGTGGGCTTTGTTCTCGTCTTTGATGATTGTTTCACCCGCAAGTCCCCTGATGCTCGTGTTGGACAATTATGACCCATAACATCACTATTTGTAAAAGACATTGTGGTTTTTGTACAAATTTACTATGTGACAAAGGAAAATGCTATTTTATCATTTTGTAATTAGATTACTTTGATATATAAATGATAAAAGTCCTTATGATTAGTTCCGGATTAATAATATATGAGACAATATTAATCCACGAACGGTTTAATCATTAAGTATCCCTAGTCATAGTATTATCGAGACTGGACATCGATAATGCGGAATAGACTAGTATTACACTTGTGCGCGTTATGGAAGCCTAACGACATAGTTCTCATATATTTAAGTATATGATACTTATGCAAGTGTGATAGGAGGTTCTGTTAGCCGTTGAACCAGGAACAGCTTCGCTCTGGATAGACCCATCGGAATCCCATTGGTAGTATGACTATCTGTCTATGGGAATCCACATCAGGGTAGGTGTATTTGGTATTAACTTGAGACTTGCATCGCTAATACTTGCGACAATTAGTATGCTTTGGTTTTGGTCGTCCGGGGCTTTAACAGGTTCTATGTATGCCTCTTCTGGGTTTACTGAGAATCGTAGTGTATTGGGTGTGATGTCAAGAAGGAAGTATCACTTCAGTCATATGGAGATGATGATCACGCAGGGATACAAAACTAGTACTCTCAAATGATGCAGCTATCGGGATAGTATGACTATGTCATGATTATCTGATTAAAGAGACTAGTTGCTAGTGATCCGATATATGCTTCGTATGGGGCATACACAATTCCAGCCCCAGGCCTAGCATGTGACATCTGATACTGGATCGTAATACGCAATACATAGTATACTATGCCTGATATAGATTATATATTCTTCGTTGAATATTTCTGGAGAATTGGGTAGGCACAGTGCTTTGCTAGAAGCCAACCATGTCTTGTAAATCGGTAAGAACGTGGTACAGGATAGGCACATGTTTGGAAAGTCCGACGACCAGATTTACTGCCAACATATCCAGGGATCTCTTGGGTCGCTTCCCAAAGATTCACCGATGACATTTGACTCAAACAGAATTAATCTGGGATTAATTATGAGAGAGAAAATTAATCTAGGATTAATTGCGGCAAGAATTTATCTGGGATAAAATTCGAATAGAAGAGAGAACGCGATTAATTTGGAATTAATCGATTAATAATATATTGGATATATTAATTGAAATCGGATTTCAAAGCAGAATTAAAATTGGATTTTAATTCAGGCGAACGAACTAATTTGGAATTATTTCGCAAGCGACTTTCGTAATAATTTTACTATGTATTATTATTTAATTAAATTAGATTTAATTACGTCGCGACGAAAAATTCGTTTAATCGGATTAAATGAACCCGAGCCCGAAGTGTGTTGAGCAAGCCACTTGAATTTTGAATTTTAGAAGTGGGGCCCACCAACTTACATCACTAGTCATTAGTTGATGGATGTGGGTGAATGCATTTAATGCATTTCTTTTCAACACAATTTTTATTTTGCCTTTTTGAAAAGCATATACACATTTTTGGTAGTTGACTTTGGTAATGGTTTTTAGAAAACAAATATCAAAAACACAAAACTCTCTCCCTCTCCCTCACTTTGCCGTGACTTCTTCTTCTCCAAAGGGAAATTTTTGTTGCAAAATTTTCCAAAGCTAGCACTTAAAGAGTAAATCAAAGTGATAGGGAAACTCACCTTTGGAATTAAAGATTCAACAAAGCTTGGAGCTTCAACATACACAAAGAAAGTTTTGAACTTCATCCATTCATTGTAAGTCATTTCGCAACTTATTTTGATTATTCACACACCGAAATCATGATTTAGAGACCTTGGGCATGTCTAGGACACTAACAGCTCGATCGGTTGTGAGATTCATAGATATCTGTTGTGATAATTGATGAACCCTCAGGTTCTCTGATGCCTCGATTGGCTTGAGATGCCGTAATCTATGTTATCATAGTTGTTGGACTCTCGGCCCTCTGATGCCTCAATCGATTTGAGATGCCTCGATCTCTATTATCATAGTTGTTGGACCATCGGCCCTCCGATGCCTCGATCGGTTTGAGATGTCTCGATCTCTTATGTCATAATTATTGGACCTTCGGCCCTCTGATACCTCGATCAATTTGAGATGCATCGATATATGTTGTCATAATTTTTGGACCCTCGGCCCTCCGATGCTTCTATCTCTGCTATCATAGTTATTGAACCCTCGACCCTCTGATGCCTTGATCGATTTGAGGTGCCTCGAACCTTGTATCCTCTTATAAGTTGGCTATGTCTCTAGCATTCTTTTTTGTGTGGACTTTGTCCCCAAATCTAATTTCCCTGTGGGTCTGGCCCCTCGATTTTCTGATCTTGGATTCTCTGTGTCTTGATCCTCTGACTGTCAGGTGTTCCGTGTCTTGAAGGCTTACATATTGTTCCTTTTCTTTGAGAATTTCACCTTTGTTTGTTCAATTTCCTGCAAAAGAAAAGGTTATTTGCATGTATGCATGTATACATGTGTGTAAATGATCTTATGGTTGTATACTTGTTCTTTAGCCTGAGGAAGTGCAGAAGTCGTGATATTTTCCACAAGAATATCATCAGGCTGCATCTCACTCTTTTGCCCAAGCTATCCCTCAAGGTTCATAAGTCATCTTTTCAAATTCTTTTTACCATGCAATAACCCTTCGCATGTTCTCAAAAGTTTTCTCGAAATTTCATCTTTTTCAAAGTTTGAGCATTGTTTAAATTCAAAACTCAATTTTAATCAAGGTTTCATCTTTCAAATGCTTCTCCAAGTGTGTGTGGTTCTTTTACCAAGAATTGCATGCAGCCTGGATTGGTTTATACTGGTGCCTAATGTAAATCGGTTCTAACATTTTAGTTCATCTTATATTTTCCTCAACTAAGGTAATCTAACACCTAGTTAAGGATCATTAAAATTTATATAAGATTTATTTTTCATAGGGCTCATCTTTAGCTTCATTAAGTCGTCAAATTACATTTTCATGCAAAGACTCCACATTTGTGATGCGAGCCCCTGGTTACTCAACAATTTCACCAACTCAAGTTGTTTTGCATACTCAATATTTGAGTTTTCGTTTGACGCAAAAGTACTCGTGGGTTCACGATACTCCTGGTTACTAAACAATTAAAATATCGTGGCAATTTTCTTGGGATTCACCCTTCCGTTTATTCCTTTTCTCCTCTATCTTTTTCTTTTTCTTTTCTCCTCTTTTTTTCATTTTCTTTTTTTTTCACATTTTTCCTTTTTTTGGGGTCATCTCCTTAACCTAGTATCATTTTAGCCTTAATTTAGGAAAATATTCAAATGAATGTTAAGTGTTTTAACTTCTCCACAAGTCATGCCAGCATAAATTCTTTCTAAGAAAGCAATGCAATTCGAAGTGCAAGTCTCAGTGCGTCATTTTGGATAACATTCTGCTAGTGATTCCAATGTTTAAGATTATTTTAAGAGTTTAGACATGCTCACTTTTGTTAAGAGTCGGAAACCTTTTTTCTAAAATCCATTTTATTTCATCATTGAAAAAGTCATTACCTGACAAAAGAAAAATAAAGATGCAAATACAAGAATTTGGAACCCAGTCAGTGCGTGGTTGGGGCTTTTTCACGATCTGGGATTCTGTCAGTGTCGATCAAATTCTGGATTTCATGCCTGAGGCGGACGCACCTGCCTATCTCATTTCTTGGGAACTGGTGGAAAGGTCAAGTTTTCTTGGCAGTGGATTTGGTACAGGCTTTGGATCTAATGGTTTTAGTAGGCCTTGTCTCTTGAGTTTATCCAAAATCTCGGACATCGGTCTTCCAAGATTGGAGAAGTATCGCTTTGGGATGGTGTTTGTTGTTCCGTATCCTGAGCTTCTTCCACTATTTTTCTTACGACGCCCTTCGCCGTAGAGCTTCCCATACTCACGCCTCTCATTACATTTTTCGGCCCTAACTGTCTGTGGTGACGTCCAGTTGATCATAGCAGTGGTCAAATTTAGTAATTGTTCAGTCATTTTGCACAACTTACCCTTCATTCGGCTATGCGATAATTGTTACTGTTATCCATTCTTAACTTTTGTTGATCGACATCTGACTAACTCAACAGACTGATATGATGGCTCTAAAAAATATTAGTGTGATATATGTATGCATATAATGTATGAAATGCATATGATGCTCAACCGACATACATCATTCCAACCTTATTTTCCCCCACACGTGGTAAGTCCGATATATGGCCAAGGTTTGGTTTAACTTATGTACCAACATGTGGTATATAAACTCGTTCTCTCATACGCTACAAAGAGTAAACCTTGGCTACCTTGGTTCATTTTCATCACTAAAAGACAAAGGCCGCTTATTTACATAATGACTAAACCTAATATGAGGATTGTGCCATTTTCTGGAAATAATGAATTGGACCCTTAGTAACCTTGGTTATTTAGGAATGGGCTTAGAAAGGTTTAAAGATATCAAAATGGGCAAAAACAAGGCGTATCCTTTCTGGATGAAATCTGGTAGGGGTATCGAACTCATGTTTTAGCACTTTTAGACCGTAACTAAATGTTTTTGGGCCCAACACATTTTTCATACAAGGTGGCCCATTATAATTTTGAAGTATTCGACCCAATTATCGTGAAAATATGAACATGTCCCAATTGAAAAGGCCCAAAAATTTTTACATCCAATGACAAAAGGTTCAAGCTACTTCAAATGATTGGGTGCTCAAACATAAACATAAGAGAGGCTTCTATAGGATAACGATTATGGACTTTTCATGTGGGCTTATAAGGGTACGACTTAGGCTCTTATCAGTGAAGGATTGCCCACAACTAGGTCTCCCCACTCAAGGGTTCAATCGACCAAGTGAATGCATATTTTTATACATAATGATATGAAATGTTGTCTACAATTAGGTCTCCCCACCCAAAGGTTCAATAGACCAAATAAACGCATATTAATCCCTAAGGGTACATGCCAATAAATGATGATTATCATCACATACCAATCCACCACCTTAAGTGAAATCGATTTCTCGATATGCAATGCCATCAGGGTTAAAAAAAGGTATGCAAAAGATGAAGACATGGTTCTCCTCAATATCGCCATAAATACTACAAGGTATTTTTTGCGGCCGATTCTCTATCCCCAATGGAGTCACCATCTGTAGGAGCGACGTGAGGTTTACTGCTATGCTTATGACATCGGCGACCACTATACTATTGGGCTCGCAGCCCGTAGAGAGTACGAATAGCCCACACAGAGGGATTAATCAGAGAATAAAGGAATCGACACCCAATATGAAACACTAGGAGTGATTTAAGGCCACACTGAACCCCTCGCAAGGTCCGACCTTAAACCTGTTTGGGTTCAGAATGGTCCATTACTAATGCCAGTATAATATTTACACTTAAAAGTGGTATCCCTGTATCTTATAATGCAAGAGCATGCAAAACAGTTTATATAACACACAATAGCGCAAACATGAATAATAAAAAGGAAAGTAAGTAAAAATTAATGGGGTTAGTCTTAGTTTATGAATTTTATTTTAAAGACCTTATTTATTAGTTGTACCATGACCCTATTGACATATATTATTAAAATTGAGTATTGGTTATGCCTAAGTGGCAATTGAAACCCTAATGGCAACATTAACCCGAAATTGATTCATTTTTAAACAGTGTATATTGATGTGCTTATAACTTGAGTTCTAGGAATCGAAATCAAGATCTGTAAAAAGACATTGAAATTAGACATATAAAAGATAATTCTACCAAAATTTCAACTCAAGAACTGTTATCAATTAATTACGGTAGAATTTCAAATTTAGCTCTTGTGAAGTGATAGGTTATTTATAATGAACGAAATTGATTTTTCTTTTGGCTATTCTTCGACTTGCTTAACTTTATTTTGAACTCCTTTAAATCCTCAGGAATTCTAAACTTCTTAATTTCCTAATGGGATCCGTTATTCATGCATACCATTTTTACTTATTCAAGAGACCTCTTTTAAATTATTGGTATTACAAGCTTTAACGAAAATATTTATTTGTAGATTCGTCTCGCTATCCTCAACCTGAGACCGCCTGATTTCGGAGCCTTGGATATATACTGTGAGTACATGCTTTATTTTTAAAAATGACTTCTTAACTTTATTTGCGGTATTACGAGTATTGTTTTATTTGAGAGATTTGGAATGTTTTGGCTATATTTTGAATATTTAAGTTATATTGGATATGATGAGATTTATTTGAACGTGACAAGTGTTCTTATGAGAATTTTTGATGTTATATTTACTTTTAATTCTTTGAGAAATGGTTTGATTTATGAATTCTTGACTTTAAGAGATGATTTTGATGATATACGAATTTTATTTTATTTTTTTGAGAGATGATTTTGATGATTTATAAATTATTGCCTTTGAGGCGATTTTGATGTTTTATGAATTTTTATTTTAAGAGATGATCTTGATGGTTTTTGGATCTTTATTTTGAGAGATGATTTTGATAAAGATTGGGGACAAACCCAATCTCAGAGTATTGTAGAAGTTCATGTGCACATGTGTAGGTACATATTCAGGGATTGACTGACGGCGATATGTAACAGATCAGGACTCGATATAGTATTTTGGAAGACAACGGTACGTAACGTCCCAAGATACAAATATATACAGAAACGTATCTAGGAGGACGATGATACATAACTCCCATAAATACCATACTTTTCACAAAGATATTTACCATATGGCTATATTAGTTTTAACTTGTTTTGAGACGCCAGAGTTTCACAAAGATATTTACTTTATGATGATACTAATTTTGAATTTGTTTTGGTTATCAGCGAATTTGATTTATGCTTTGACACGTATGTTTTCTTGATTATTAGTATCCACTTATTGGGTCTTTCCGGACTCACCCCTTCACTCTTACGTATTTTATGGACGTGTCAGTACAGAATTAGATAAAATTGAATATGTTTTAATAAAATTGTATGCTACTTATGTGATACGAACCCCCCTCAATGTTCAAACCAAATTTGTGCTACAAATACCGAAATTGTGCTCGCCCTATCAGAGGATCACTTGCTTCCGCTTACAAATTCAATCATATTAAATTTATATTGTTTATTCTCGTTTAAATATTTGTGTATATATATTCAACAGTAATTACCATAAGTAATTTTCCAACAAACTTAAAACATAATTTTTTTTTATATGCTCTTATGTTATATATATAATATTTAATTGGTTGTAAAGCCTTGGATTTTATTAAATACTAATTTACATAGAACTTGAACCTAACGATTAAGAGTACAATTAGTATTTATGATCCTTAAAATAATATAACATAACTAGTTTTACCGAGTCAATATATAATTTGATAGTTTGATGATAATGTAGAGTCCAGTTGCATGGTAAATTTCCATGCAGAGACATGGTCATACATGAAGCTTCCTTGAAGCTTCCCTCAAGTTCCTTGCTGTCAACACATCCAGCTGCATGAGACATGGATGTAGGCCACCCTTTGAAGACTAAGCAGAAGTCTCCAAGCTACTTTCGGTGGTGCCAGCAAAAGTGAAGAAAATTGGAGCAAACAAACAACTTGGTTCCATGAATCAAGGAGTGAAAGGTGGGTGAACAGTAATCAAACTTGGCCTATAAATTCAGGTCATTTCCAGTGTTAAAAAGCACCCCAAATATGAGTAAGCTTCATGTGTAGAGAGCTTAGAGAGTGTTGTAGTGAGGTTTTTCATTTTTGTAAAGTTTAAACACTTTGTATTTATTCTTGTAGTAATAGAAATTCAATTCGGTTTTTCCTCAAAACACTCTAAAGTGATCGGAGAATCACAACAAGTGGTATTAGTAGCTTTGGTTCTTCTTTGGGGTCGAAAAACCGAAGAACGGAGCACGGTTCGGAAAATTCGGGTTCCAGTAAAGTTGTCAAAAATCAACTTTGAGCATACCATCAGCTAGTTCACGTCGAGACGAGCACGATGGTATTTTTCGGCGATCAAACAGAGGTCCATAGAGCCCGCACGCGCCAGGCAGAGAGATCCTCACGCGCCGAGACTCGCAGCATGCGCCGCGCGTGTGGCTGGAGGTTGAAGACGACAATCAGCGATGAGTCATCCGCCACATCATCGAACAGTCAGCGCTGAGTCATCCGCCACGTCATCGAACAGTCAGCGCCACGTCATCCGCCAAATCAGCAAGGGGATTGCCACATCAGCGCCACATGTCCGCCACGTCAGCGAGCCGGTCCAACACTACCACATCAGCACTGCCACGTTAGCAGCCACGTCAGCATCCTGGTAAATTTCATTTAGCCCCCTGAAGTTTTGAAATTTACAGTTTTACCCCATAACTTTTATGAATTTACAAATCAGCCCATATGTCGGATTTAGACCAACGAAATGTCTATTCCACCATTTTCGACCGTTCCGAATGCAACGGTGACCTCGGATTTGTGAAATTCAGCCCCGATTTTAATCTATTTTCATTTTAAACTTTAAAAACTTAAAATGGAAATGGAAGATTCTCATTCTGGTGCAATGATTAAACTGGCTGCAACTAATTACTCCCTCTGGAGACCTCGGATGATAGATTTTTTACATTGCAAAGATCTGTTTGATGTCATCGAGTTGAAGAGAGTGAAACTAGAGTCTGTTAAGGGGTATGACTAGAATAAACTCAACAACAGAACTTTGGGTCAGATTAGGCAGTGGATCGGTCACAGTGTCTTCCACCACGTAGCACAGGATTTAGATGCTTACGGGATGTGGATAAAGCTGGAAAACATGTTCCAAGCCAAGACAGCTCGGAATAAAGCCCTGTTAATGACGCGTTTGGTGAACCTGAAGCTACGGAGTGGAATTTCCGTTGCAGAACACACCAACGAGTTCCAGAGCCTGGTGAACCAGTTGTCTGCAGTAGACATGCAACTAGGAGATGAAGTACAAGCCCTCTTACTACTCAGTTCCCTTCCTGATAGTTGGGAGACACTGGTGGTTACTCTCAGCAATTCTGCTCCAGGAGGTAAAGTTATCATGTCTATGGTAAAAGATGCCCTGTCAAATGAGGAGTCCAGGAGAAAAGATGTTGGCTCAGAACAGACAGAAGCCTTCGTCACAGAGACTCGAGGAAGACATCAAGGAAGAGACGAAGAGAGAGGCAGAAGCACAACCAATGGTAGATCCTCATATGGAAGGAAGCCTACCTATAAGTGCTATCATTGTGGCATTGTAGGCCACCTAAAGAAGAATTGCCGAAAACTGCAACGAGAGCAGAGAGAAGGTAATTACCAGCCGAAAAATGACGAAGGAGAGACATTGGTCATTGTCCAAGCAGATGTAACAATATGCTCCATGCAGGAAGAGACATGCCTTCACAACGCAACCCAAGATGTTGAGTGGGTGGTAGATACTGCAGCATCCTACCATGTCACTCCTCACAGGGATTTCTTCACAACATACAAAGCATGAGACTTTGGAGCAGTGAAGATGGGAAATATCAGTTCCTCTGGGATAGTAGGAATAGGTGATATTCAGTTGCGGACAAATGTCGGGTGTACATTGACCTTGAAGGATGTCCTGCATGTTCCAGAACTTCGGCTGAATGTACTCTCGGGGATAGCTCTTGACAAACAGGGCTATGACAATCACTTCAGAAATGGCACATGGAGAATGACGAAAGGTGTCATGGTTATTGCCCGAGGACATACTTGCGGAACACTATACAAGACTCATGTGAAGATTTGTGCAGACAGCCTCAATGTAGCTGAAAAAGAGGCTTCTCAAAATCTGTGGAACCGGAGACTCGGACACATGAGTGGGAGAGTGTTGTCTACCCTGAACAAGAAGGAGCTTACCAAGGATGCTGCACGAGGTCCTTGCAACCACTACTCGATTGGTAAGCAACGCAGAGTCTCATTTGATTTCTCTTCAGAGAGAAGATCAGAGTTGCTCAGCCTGGTGCACTCTGATGTTTGTGGTCCTTTGGAGGTTGATTCATTGGGCGGTAACAAGTATTTTCTGACTTTCATTGATGATGCTTCTCGGAAAATCTGGGTGTATTTCCTCAAGACGAAGGATCAGGTCCTATATCAGTTCAAGCTGTTCCAAGCCACAGTAGAGCATGAAACAGGGAAGAAGCTGAAATGCCTTCGCACAGACGATAGAGGCGAGTACAGTTCCAGAGAGTTTGAAGCCTACTGCTGGAGACACGAGATTCGACATGAGAGAACTGTTTCATACACACCACAACATAATGGTGTCGCTGCGAGGATGAAACGCACCATTATGGAGAAAGTCAGAGGAATGATCAGTATGGCTAAGCTGTCAAATCCATTCTGGGGAGAAGTTGTTCGTGCTGCCTGTTACTTGATCAAAAGATCACCATCTCTACTGTTGAACTTGGAGATTCCGGAGAAATTGTGGTCTGGTAAGAATCCCTTCTACACTCACCCTAGAGTATTCGGTTGTTTAGCTGTTGCACATGTATCCAAGGAGCTCGGGAAGAAGCTCGATGCAAGGACAACTCCATGTATATTCCTAGGCCATGGAGATGAAGAATTTGGATACAGACTATGGGATCCGAAGGTGAAGATGGTCATCAGAAGCCAGGAAGTAGAGTTTCTTGAAGACTGAACAATTGAAGACATTGAAATGCTCAGAATGTCTTCCAATTCCAGTGCCAACAGAAATCCAGACCCAGCACAATTGGCCACAGATATGGTGCACGAGGAAATTCCAGAAGCAGAACTAGAGGAGGCAGATAGAGATGTTGAGCAGGGGGAGACACAACCTGTTCCATCGGAGATTACATAAGAAAATGTTGAGTAGGGGAAGCCGCAACCCACTCCACTAGAAGCTGCAAGATCATTCACAGAGATGGATGATGACAGACCTCTAGAAACCAGTAGACCTCAGACAAGAAGATCTGAGCGAGGCAGGATTCCATCAACAAGATATCCGGGATTCGAATATATTCTGCTTACTGATGAGGGGGAGCCAGAGAGTTTCCCACAAGATAAGAAGGCACTGAGGAACAAATGGGAGAAGAAAAATAGCAGCGAAACTGTGCAGAGACACAACAGGACATAGTGGATTGTACTATGCATAGATGATGAGTGATAAATGTATCACTATTTCCCACTCATTTAACTTAATGTTTTGTATAGTTTCTTGAGTTTTATGAATATTTTGATATGTTTTGTGTTATTTTGTAGATAAACAAAGTTTCAGGACATTCTGGAGGTGATTTGAAGCAAAACTGTGAAATTTGGTGAAATTTGGCAAAAAGGGTATTTTGGTAATTTTGGACGTCCCGACACAAATTTTGGTAATTTTGGACATCCCGACACCGAAATAAAGTTTCAAGATATTCTGGAGGTGATTTGGAGCAAAATTGTGAAATTTGGCAAAAAGGGTATTTTGGTAATTTTGGGCATCCCGACACCGAGGGTATTTTAGTAATTTAACCACCATGCCACGTGTCAAAGATTCAACGAGCCGTCATTTTTAGCACACCATGCCACGTGTCGAAAATTCAGCGATCCAAAAAAATAATAATAAAAAAATAAAAATCAGAAAAATAATAAAATAATAAAAATCAGAAAAATAATAATAAAAAATTAGATTTTTTTGCCTATAAATAGATTTCGAATTTTTAGTTTCAAATGTACCTCTTCCTCTGAAATCCTTATAAATAAATTGAGAGTTCTTCATATTTTCTTCTTTTATTCAGTTTTATTTCGCTTTGTAGTAGTAATTCTAACCATCCATGAGGGGGTAACGTCTCTATGCTGAGGTAATAAGGTAATTCTTTTACTTTTGCTATTTAGATTAATCTCCCTTAAAATATGATATATAAACTATTTAAAATCTGAATTAATAAAAAGATACCGCCATTCTAGGTCGGTTGGTTATTCAATTTAAACTGGTTAAACCTGACTTAATGAGGATACCGCCATTCTAGGTCGGTTGGTTTAAATTTATATTTCTGTACCGCCTTATGGCTGGTATATTTGAATTTGACTTAATCAGGATACCGCCATTCTGGACGGTTGGTTTAAAATATCACAAGTTAATATATTATTATTTTATGGGAGATATCTAAATAGTATATAGTAGAAGTTATTTCCTTTTACCTTAGCATTTCATTTATTTATTTTAATTACTTTCTGCAATTTCATTTTCTGTCTTTTAAGTTTATATCAGTTTTAATTATGTATAGTAACTAAATTAAATATCTAGGGTTGTGATAAAATCTAATATAACCGGTTTTTAAAGGGTTAGATTATAGTTTGAGTAATTTAAAAGAGTTATTTATTGAGTCATAATCTTAATGTCTTTTTATTAATTGACCATTAATAAAATTGATTTAGATAAACTTAAAATGAACTAGACATAGGGATTTTAAGTTTAAGACCTTAGTCTCAACAACCCACGATCTTCTTTAAGGATAGATAAACCTTTAATAGATTTCCTTACAGGATAGGAATATACCTGTTGGGCGGGGGTAGTCATAATTGGAACTCAATCTTAATGAATCTAGGTAATTTAATTGACATAGACATATGGTTCAATTGGATTATACTAGGTATTTGTAAATGATCATTCGGAAGAGGCTTTTACATAATTTAGTGTTCCAGATTAATAATTCAATAATTTACCCAACTATGATTTAACTACTTCATCTTTTAATTGATATTAGAAAGATTCACAACCCTAGATCTTTAAGTCTTTTTATTTTCCTTAGTATTTTCTTTTATCTTTTGTCTTTTTATTTATTTAGTAAATCTACAAATCAAATCATTTCAAGCAATCAATTCCCTTCTACCTATAATTAGATATTTGTAAATAAATAGTATCAACAATTAATAACAACAGTAGGAATTAAGTCCTCGTGGGATCGATATTTTTATACTACTTGAACGATACGTGCGCTTGCGTTATACGTGTGTGTTTACGCCGGTCAAATTTTTGGCGCCGTTGCCGGGGACTTATTTTTCTTGAGTTGTTAATTTTGAAACTATCTAAATTACTTATATCTAATTTTCTTTCTTTTATTTTGTAATTTTTATTTCTTTTGTTTTCAGGTGATTAAAAAAATGGAACACTATTGGGAAATTGAGAAATCACGAACTTTACAAGAAGATACACCCCAAATCTGGGAGCAACAGTCTAGTTTTCTGAGGCCTGTTGTCCAGCCCAACAATTATCACTGGAATTCAGAATCAAGCAATACTACATTTGCTCAACAGAATGAAATGGGGAGATGTGTAATTTGTGATGGCAACCACCCGAGCGATCAATGTATTTACCTTTCAGAGTGGCAGAATTTTTGGAATCAACCAAGGTACGAAGAATCATCACATTTTCTATCTTATCCACCATCTTCCTTCTATTCTTATCAAGAACCAGAACCATCTGAGGAATATCAATTGATTCACACGTTCAAAGAACAAGCAGTTCGATTTGATGCACAAATTCAGAGTAACGCAGGATCCATACAGAGAATGACAGATCAGATCAGACAATTAATAGAAAACCAGAGCTATATACCTCAAGAATCATTTTCAGATGAAGCCTCAGAGTACCAAACATTTCACGATGACACTTTAGCAAAAGAGGAGGCTGAGGAGAATCAAGAACCAGAGGTATCAGTTCAGGAACCCGAACCGACAAAGTCTCGATTTGATTTCTATTTTTCAGATTCTGACGAGGATGAAACTGAACTGTTTGTGCCAACTGCATCAAAAATTGAGGATGAAATTCTGTATTCTCAAAATGAAGATCTTGGAGATTCCATTGCACAAATGTTTGATGAAGATCTACCTAAGCCAATCATTTCAACCAGATCAGAGGATGAAGACCTAAAAACTAACATTTCTCCTCAGGTTGAAAATTTTGAAACATGTATTTCACAGATGACAGATGAAGAGCTGAATGCAGAAATTTTCAAACTCATATGTGAAGAAAAGGTGGAGCAAGAAACAGAGCAAATGGAGGAGCAAATGTCTGACTTTATTAAAGATCCAGAGCATTCAGGAAAAACATCGCTGTTTTGGGGAGTACAATACAAAGATATCAAACAGAAGCTTGACAGAATGGAACTTCCATTCCAAGTCAAGCACCATACAAGACCTCCTGATTTTCTTTCTTTCTTTTCAGGAACCACTGGAGCAACAAAGATTAAAAAGGTGGCACAAGCACTGAATGAGACAAAACTCTTTTTGCCACTTTACCGTTGGAAGAGACCCTTCAAAAGCAACGCTCACGGGATTGTCTTTGATCGGACATCCAAAACGACACTGAAACTTCCTTAACAGATGAATTTCAGTCACGTCTGGTTGAAGACGAAAAATTTAGCGCTAGCAGGGAGGCAACCCATGCAATTTGTTGTAATTTATTTTCATATTTTGTGTGAACTTTTTTAAATTTTGTGTGTTATTTTGTAGGGAAAAGCACAAATGGAGCATTTTAAGACAGAAGGAATGGTGTTTGACAATCACAAAAAGGAGAGCTAATTCATTTGTGATGGCTGAGTAAAGAATGATTTCTTGAGACGCATCCTAATGAATTTATACTAAGCAAGTGGCGTATTGCGTACACAATTCTGTTGCCTTAATTATTGCTTTGATTTGCTTTTCTATTGAAATTATCTTTATTTTCGTAGACAGGATCCAGACTTTTTGACCTTTCACGATTTCTTTTGTTGTTTAGCTAACAAGCTTCCTTTGGAAGATACTAGTGCTATTATTACTCACCCTTTTCAGGTACTATAAATTCAGCCCGTCATTGCACTTTTGAAGGCATCCATAGTTGAGAAAGAAATACATAAAAAATGGAAGCCACTTCAAGAAGACGAGTTGAGAACATCTGTGTATTTTGCGGTAGTACTATTGGTACTAAACCACAATACATAGAAGCAGCACAGGAATTGGGTCGAGTCTTAGCAGCAAGGAATATGCACTTAAAAATTTTAAAAATTTTAAAAATTTTAAATCCACTTTTTAAAAATTTAAAAAGTCAATTGAGTCAATATATATATAGTTTCATATTTAAGCTGTACAAATGTTGACTTTTTAAAGAATTTACTCCATTTAGAGTAATTATTATATTTTTATTATTTTCAAATATAAAATTTAATCTCAAAATAAATTTATATCCAGTTTTCTGACCCCAAATAAAAATTTGGGATAATGTATGTACTTTACCATTTATTTTTTCGGATATCAACTTGCTCTTTACACTTTCCGAGAACGAGAGAAAGCTAGCTCTAGAAGACTTTTTTTTTATATATACAAATTGAAAATTATGTTATGAGAAAACTGGCTTTTTATTATGACTAATAAATTATTCATATAAGCATGTCTAAAAACACATTTAAAATCTCTTGATCATGCCCTAACACCTTGCAAATTGATATTCGTGCTCGATTTCAGTTCAATGCTACAAATATAAAATCAAAGTAACATTGATTGAGCTATGACTATTCCTACACCTTAAAGAGAGATTGAAATTAATCCATCAATACTGGCCATTTACATTTGAAAATTTGTAGCACCACTCAAGAAGAACTCCTCCCTAAAGTTCAAACTGTTCACTGCAGAAACTCGAAGGCACTGCCAAAAGCTGCAACCTCCCTGTCCACTCCTCACCCGGTTTCAATGTGATAGGTTTCTCGACTGCTGCTGCATCAACGCAGACCATTTGTTTGTATTCTTCATCGCCAAAATCTACCATTGACTTCGATCTCTTCTCCCATGGATTCCACACTACTGTATATTTTCAAAAGAATGGCCAACCATTAAGCTATGAAAGACACAAAGATCAACATGTACATAGCAAACTGTTATGTACATATATTGATCTATTGATCGATTAACAGGAATTCTAATACAAACTTTTTGACAATGCTTCTCATGCAACTTGGTAATAGAATTTCTTAGTTCTATAGTCACACTAACAGAATGTGACATGCAAACTAAAACATATGGTAACTCACCAACATCTGAGAGGCCTTCCTTTCTTACAACAAATGTTCTCTTCCTTTCGTGATCAAGCACTGCAATTACATTAGGACAAGAAAGATAAACTCGATCCACCTGGCAAACAAAATAAAAAATAAACAAGCCTGAGTGCCCTGAAGCTGTACAGGGTAAAAAAAAAACAGTTTATTTTACTTTAAGAGCAACATCAAAAACTCAGGCATTGTATATATTCAGCCAAAAGCATTGAAAATTTGAAAGTAGATTTATCATTATGGAATTCCTCAAAGCATTAGTTGGAGGACACTCGAGGCCTCAAAGGTAG
>SKCR01031173.1:0-106765 GCA_019454045.1 Zanthoxylum bungeanum
CATGAAATGTGTTTACCATTAACGGTGGTGTAATTTGTTGGAAGAGTTCCAAACAGGGGTCGACAACTAATTCCACCACAGAGGTGGAATATATTGCAGCTTCTGAAACTACAAAGGAAGTTGTTTGGGTTAGGAACTTTATCACTGATTTGGGAGTAGTCCCAAGTATCGAGAATCCGATTCTGTTATACTGTGATAATACTGGAGTCATTGCGCAAGCAAAAGAGCCAATGGCGCATCAGAAGTCAAAGCATGTAGAACGAAAGTACCACATCATTCGAGAGATTGTGTCGCGATGGGACATTATCGTGTACAAGGTACCGAGTGAAGATAATGTAACAGACCCGCTTACGAAGGCCATACCTCCGTAGTTATTTGATAAACATGTGGAGTCGATGGGTATTATATATAATCGATATTGGCACTAGAGCTAGTGGGAGATTTTGTTAGGGTTGGTGCTCTGAGCGTCAATTTTATTATGTATTTCCTTGTAAATACTTATGTAACATTTTATTATGAATAAAATGAACAGTTTCTTTTATATAACTTCTTCTTTAATATGGTAAAGACGTAACCGACCTTAAAATGATTAGTTATGATACTGTTGCAAAAGCGTCGCAACTGACATTAAGTTGTATCGTGACGTTGTCATTCTTAGACTGTTCCCAGTCAAGGTTTACACTTACTTTGTCAGTAAAGTAAACCTGTTGAGACTGGTATATGTCGTATATTGGAGACTCGTATAAACGTGTAGGTGTTTATAGCGGATAAACACTTAATGACTCACTGAAGATTCTTAATGGATGGTACACCAACATCAATAAGAATCTTCTCGGGTTGAGTGAGCATAGTGATTCTTTGACTTGAGATACCACTGTGGATATCTGAGTTGTCCTCCACACTTAGATGGCAGTCACGTCACCGACCTATTAAGATCAGACCTCCGCCTGTTCGTTGAGTGTGGACTGATACTCAGGATATCCTGTGTGTATCAAGATAGGATCTGTCAGCTATGTGTACAGAGCATATGTATTCAATTTGGAATTAGCAATCTGTTAAATCCATGGGCCCGTGGTACACTGTAGAAATTAGTTTTAAGTGTTTTTTGAGAGATTGATAATAGAAACTGTTGGACAATTATGACTCATAGCATCACTATTTGTAAAAGAGATGGTGTTTTTGTACAAATTAACTATGTGACAAAGGAAATTGCTATTTTATCATTTTGTAATTGGATTACTTGGATATATAAATGATAAAAGTCCATATGATTAGTACCGGATTAATAAGATATGAGACATTATTAATCCACGAAAGGTTTAATCATTAAATATCCCTAGTCGTAGTATTATCGAGACTGGACATCGATAATGTGGAATAGGCTAGTATTACACTTGTGAACGTTATGGAAGCTTAACGGCATAGTTCTCATATATTTAAGTATTGGATACTTATGCAAGTGTGATAGGAGGTTCTGTTAGCCGTTGGACCAGGAACAGCTTCGCTCTGGATAGACCCATCAGAATCTCATTGGTACTATGACTATGTGTCTATAGGAATCCGAATCAGGGTAGGTGTATGTGCTCTTAACCTGAGACTTGCATCGCTAATACTTGCGACAATCAGTATATTTTGGTTTTGGTCGTCCAGAGCTTTAATAGGTTCTGTGTACGCCTCTTCCGGGTATACTGAGAATCGTTGTGATGTCAAGATAGAAATATCACTTCAGTCATACGGAGATGATGATCACGTAGGGATACATAACTAGTACTCTTAAATGCTACAGCTATCGGGATAGTATGACTAGGTCATGATTATCCGATTACAGAGACTAGTTGCTAGTGATCCGATATATGCTTCGTACGGGACAGATACAATTCCATCCCTTGGACTAGCACGTGACATCTGATATTGGATCGTAATACGCAATACTTCAAATACTACACCTGATAAAGATTATATATTCCTCGTTGAATATTTCTGGAGAATTGGGTAGGAACTGTGCTTTGCTAGAAGCCAACCATATCTTGTAAATCGGTAAAATTTTATACCGGGTACGAACGTGTTCGGATAGTCCGATGACTGTATTTACTGCCAACATATCCAGGGATCTCTTGGGTCGCTTCCCAAAGATTCACCGATGACATTTGACTCGAACATAATTAATCTAGGATTAATTATGAGAGAGAAAATTAATCTGGGATTAATTACGGAAAGAATTAATCTGGGATTAATTATTAGAGAGAAAATTAATCTAGGATTAATTATCAGAGAGAAAATTAATCTGGGATTAATTGCGTCAAGAATTAATCTAGGATTAATTCATGTAGAATAGAGAACGCGATTAATTTGGAATTAATCAGCAAAATAAATTTAATAGTTAAATTGGATTTTACTATTTAATTTCTTTGGGCTAAAATAATATATCGGATATATTAATTGAAATTGGATTTCAATACGGAATTAAAATTGGATTTTAATTCAAGCGAACGAATTGGTTTGGAATTAATTCGTAAGCGACTTTCGTAATAATTTTGCAAAGCATTATTATTTAATTAAATTAGATTTAATTACGTCACGATGGAAAATTCGTTTAATCGAATTAAACAAACCCGAGCCCAAAGTGTGTTGTGTAAGTCAACTTGAATTTTGAATTCAAAGTGGTGGGACCCACTCACTTACATCACTAGTCACTATTTGTGATGGTGGTAGTTGGCAATAGTGTTTAATCTTTTAAACACAAAATACACATGTTTTTTGAAACAACTTAGAAGTCAACACACACAACTTTTGTAATAAGTATCGTTAGACTTTACTATTCACATCTCTTTCTCTTCTAAACCCTTCATTGCCGTCCATCTCTTCTCATTGGAGGAGAAATTTTTTGTTCCATTTTTTTGGGCAAAGCTAGCACTTTGGAGTCAAAGAAATGTGATAGGGAAACTCACCCTTGAGTTTGGAATTCAAAAGAAAGCTTGGAGCTTCTTCTACAACAAAGAAAAGTTTTGAATCTCATCCAATCAATGTAAGTTTTTTTTTCGCAAACTTTCTTGATTTATTCACACACCAATCACGCTTAGGACACTAACATAAACGTCGACGTGATTATATCTATAGAGATTTGACCTTTGTATCCATATCTCTGGAATAATCTGGATACCTGTGACGGAGGGGTTATACGTATGCAGTGACCTCTGATGAGTGGTAAATGTATCACTATTTCACACTCATTTGACCTAATATTTTGTTTAGTTTCTTGAGTTTTGTGAATATTTTGATGTGTTTTGTGTTATTTTATAGATAAATAAAGTTTCAGGACTCTCTGGAGGTGATTTGGGGACAAAATAGTGAAAAACGGAAAAAAGGGCAATTTGGTAATTTTGCGTGTCGCGACGCCTAACATGCGCCATGAGCTACTAACGTGCGCCGGGGGACACATGTCAGAATCTGAAAAGTTTGACTTGCTAACGGGTGCCTGCCACGTGTCAACATCACAACCCATCCGTTAACGTGCGCCGTGCCACGTGTCATCATTCTATAGTGCCGACAATCACCATCGCCACGTGTCGCCATGTGTCACTCCACGTGTCATCCATGTCATCATCCACATCAGCAGCTGACCGAGTCAACTCACCACGTCATTGCCACATCATCATCAGCCAATCACAACGTGCCATGTGTCGCAATCCTACGGTATCGACAATCACTTTCGCCACGTGTCGCCACGTCATCGCCACGTCAGGGAAATCATTCAGCTCCCAATCACAGCGTGCCACTTGTCACCTTATAACCTTATCCACTTTCACGTGTCGAGCTTCACGTCGCGATGCGCGCACCATGCCGAGGCCTATAAATTCAACTCATTTTTCAAATTTCAGATGTACCTTCCTCTCTGAATTCTCTGATGTAAATAGGGAGTTTTATATCTAGTTTCTTTTAATTTCAGTTTTGTAATTAATTTTAATTACGTTCTGTAATAATAATTTACTTTCTTTACTTTTTCAGTTTTTACTATTCAACATGAGGAGGTAACGTCCCCCTGCTAGGGTGAAAGGTAAAACTTTTATTACTGCTATTTAGATTAATCTCCCTTAATTATAATATATTCACTACTTAAAATTTGACTTAACAAGGATACCGCTATATTGGTCGGTTGGTAATCAATCATAAACTGGTTTTAATCTGACTAAGCATTGATACCGCCTGGTCGGTCGGTTGGTAATTTCCGCCTATATGGCTGGTTTATGGACTTAATTTGACTTAATCTTGTTACCGCCTATATGGCTGGTTGGTATTATCGCACAAGTTAATATATTATATTAAGGGAGATATCTAAAATAGTAGTGATAAAAGTAGATCCTCTAGCCCTAACATTTTCTTTTATTGTAATTTTCTTCATTTACTTTTCAGCATTTTACTTTATGTATTTTATTTTTAAGTTTTTACTCGCCCTAGTTATGTGTCATAACTAAGTTAGTTATTTAGGGTTGTGATGAAGTTTAATATCACCGGTTTATAAAAGGTTATTTTGTAGTTTGGGTAATTTAAAGGTTTACTTATTAAGTCTTAAGCTTAATGCGTCTTGTTAACTTGCCATTAATAAGATTGATCTAGTAAATCTAAAATAAACTTGGCAAAGGAATTTTAGGTTTAAGCCTGAGACTTAATAGCCCACGATCTTCCTTGAGGATAGATAACCCTTTAATAGATTTCCTTACAGGATAGACATATACCTGTCGAGCGGGGTGGCCATAATTGGAACTTAAACTTAATGAATCCAGGTAATTTGGTTGACATAGACATATGGTTCAATTGGGTTAAATTGGGTATTTGCGTCTGACCATCGACAGAGGCTTTCGTATAATTTCGTGTTCCAGGTTAGTAAACTGATATATTACACAAACATGAAATAACCACTTCATCTTTAAAATGATATTGGAAGAAATCACAACCCTGGATAGTTTTATAAATTTGAATTTTCCTCAACCTACTTTTGCGCAATTTTATTTATTTGTTTTTAAAATTTAAAATTATCACCACTCCAATAGATTAATCAACCTGTTAGATACTAGTAATCATTTGACCTCATAAAATTAATAGATTAGGTATTAGGTCCTCGTGGGATCGATACTTTTTATACTACTTGAACGATACGTGCGCTTGTGTTATACGCGTGTGATTACGCCGGTCAAGTTTTTGGCGCCGTTGCCGGGGACTTATTTGTCTTTCACTATTAGTTTTGAGGTTAGATACCTTTACTTATATCTAATTTCTTTTTACTTATTGTTTTTGTTTTATTGTGTTTCAGGTTCTGAGAAACTACATGAGACATACCAGAAACTTTGAACTCCGACCGCTTGACCCATAAATTGAAAGAACCATCAGACAGTTGAGAAGGGAAAGGCGAGAAGGCCAATAAGCTTTAGTCAACATGGAACTTGAACCTTTGGAAGTTGCACCACCAATACCCATTCGAGACAGAACCATTCCGATGGTCGACGGCTTCATTTCTTGTATTGTATTTCCTCCTTTACCAGCAAATGCATGTGACATCAAAACATGCATTCAGATGATTAAGCAGTCAGTGTAGTTTGGGGGAAAAGCAACTAAAGATCCTAATACCCACATCAGCAACTTCCTGGAAGTTTGCGGCACTTTCAATTACAACCGAGAAGCTGAAGAAGCAATGAGACTGCGTGTTTTTCCATACTCCTTGAAAGACAGAGCTAAAGCTTGGCTACATTCACTACCAGCAGGTTCCATCAAAACTTGGAACACTTTAGCCACCAAATTTCTTGCAAAGTACTTTCCACCAGCCAGAACTGGAAATTTGAGGAATGACATCACATCCTTTATACAACAAGACTCGGAAACTCTCTACGAAGCTTGGGAAAGGTATAAAGACTTGCTCCGAAAATGTCCTCACCATGAGATTCCAAAATGGCTTCAAGTCCAAACTTTCTATAATGGACTTTCTAGACTGATGAGAACCACAATCGATGCTGCTGTTGGAGGAGCTTTGATGGCAAAAGGAGAAGATCAAGCCTGGGATCTAATCGAAGAAATGGCCAACTACAATTCCTTGTGGACAACAGAAATGAGCATGATCCAAAGAATTACAGGAATTTATGAAACTGGAGCCAATACAGCAGTCAAAGCCAAGCTAGATCAGATATGCAAATTATGGAGACTCTTACCACTGGATCCACAACTTCACCATATGGAGGGGCACCATAACTGAACCAACTTGAAGAGACGGTGAATTATGTCAACAATTTCAACAGACAATGGAACAATCATATTCCAACACCTACAACCCATGGTGGAGGAATCATCCCAATTTTTCATGGAGCAACAATTCAGGGCAAAAGAACAATCCACCACCTGGATTCCAACAGCAGAACTATCCACCACCTAGATTCCAGCAACATAACAAAGGCCAGGAGCAGGCAAATGAACCAGGAATAGCAGAAGTGATGGCTCAGATAAAAAAGTATGATGCTATGTTTCAGAGCCAATCTGTTTCCATCAAAGCACTGGAGAATCAAATTGGACAACTGGCCAATGCTCAGAATTACAGACCACCAGGTAATCTTCCCAGCAACACAGAACCCAATCCAAGGAACCGAGGGAAGGAGAAATGTCAAGAAATCACCTTGAAAAGCGGTACTGAAATCAACAAAGATGTTGGAATCAAGGCAACAATTGAGGAAGTTCCAAAATATGCAATTCCATAGATGGAGGAAAAAGAAGCAAAGGAAAAAGAAAAATATCAGATCACTCCACCTCCACATTTTCCACAGCGACTTCAGAAAAACAAGCTGGACAAGCAATTGCTCGATTCCTGGAGGTGTTCAAAAAGCTACATATCAACATTCCATTCGCAGAAGCCTTAGAAGAAATGCCCAACTACGTCAAATTCATGAAAGACATTCTTTCATGAAAATGGAGATTGGGAGACTACGAGACAGTAGCATTGACGGAAGAGTGCAGCGCCATCATTCAAAGGAAACTTCCCCAGAAGTTGAAAGATCCTGGCAGTTTCACTGTCCCATGCACCATTGGAGAACATTACCTCGGTAAGGCTTTATGTGATTTAGGAGCTAGTGTTAACTTGAAGTCTTTTTCTATTTACAGGAAACTGCAAATTGGAGAAGCAATGCCTACCTCAGTCTCTCTGTAACTTGCTGATCAAACGCTCATATTTCCGAGGGGAGTCGTTGAAGATGTGCTGGTCAAAGTCGAAAAACTCATTCTCCCAGCAGATTTCATTATCCTTGACATGGAAGAAGACAAATATGTATCTATCATCCTAGGAAGACCATTCTTGGCGACAGGACGAACTGTGATTGATGTACAAAAATGAGAACTGACCATGAAAGTTCAAGACCAAGAAGTTACCTTTAATGTTTTCAAAGCCATGAAATTCCCGAGTGAAGAAAAGGAAGAAGAATGTTTCAGAATTGATGTTGTTGATAGTATCGTTCAGGATATTGATACAAATCCCACGTATAAACTTGAAGCTTGCATCACCAACATGACTGACAGCGAGCTAGATGCTGAAATCCTGGAATGTATCAACTACCTTGACAAACCATTCTGATTCAAATCAACACCACCAGTGGAAAGCCTGGAACTGCCAAAGAAAGATCGAATCAAGCCTTCGATTGAAGAACCACCACAGCTGGAGCTGAAATTACTTCCGAGCCATCTCAGGTATGCATTTCTTCAAAACTCTTCTGAATTACCTGTTATTATTTCTTCTTCCCTAATATTGGAGCATGAAGAAAAGTTACTGAGAGTGTTACGATAATACAAGAGAGCCATTGGCTGGACTATAGCAGACATTCGAGGCATTAGTCCATCATTTTACATGCACAAGATTCTGATGAACGATGAATACAAACCCATAGTGAAGCATCAATGTAGACTCAATCCAATCATGAAGGAAGTCGTAAAGAAAGAAATCATCAAATGGTTTGATGATGGCATCATTTACCCCATCTCAGATAGCACTTGGGTGAGTCATATGCAGTGTGTGCCAAAGAAAGGAGGAATCACAGTAGTCACAAATGAAAAGAATGAGCAAATTCCAACAAGAACGGTGACTGGATGAAGAGTATACATGGACTACAGGAAGCTGAACAAAGCCACAAGGAATGACCATTTTCCACTACCATTTATTGATCAGATGCTAGACAGACTGGCGGGACATGAGTTCTATTGTTTTCTGGAAGGATATTCAGGGTACAATCAGATTGATATCGCCCCAGAAGATCAGGAGAAAACCACATTTACATGTCCCTATGGTACTTTTGCTTTCCGCAGGATGCCATTTGGATTATGTAATGCACCCGCCACATTTCAGCGTTGCATGATGGCCATCTTCTCAGATATGATGGAGCAGAGTATAAAGGTATTCATGGATGATTTTTCTGTGTTTGGAGACTCTTTTGACCACTGCTTGCAAAATTTGGAACATGTGTTACAAAGATGTGAAGATACCAACCTGGTACTCAACTGGGAGAAATGCCATTTCATGGTGCAGGAAGGTATTGTTCTTGGACACTGGATCTCACAAAAGGGAATCGAGGTAGACAAAACAAAGATTAAAACAATTGAAAAACTACCTCCGCCGACATCAGTAAAAAGGATTCAGAGATTTCTCGGACATGCAGGTTTTTACAAGAGATTTATCAAAGACTTTTCCAAGATTGCTAAACCTCTGTGCAATCTTCTGGAGAAGGATGTGCCTTTCAACTTCACCAAAGAATGCCAGGAAGCTTTTGAGATCTTAAAACAGAAGCTGATTTCTGCCCTCATCATTATAGCACCAGATTGGACCCTTCCATTTGAAGTGATGTGTGATGCTAGTGGTTTTGCTGTAGGTGCAGTTTTGGGACAACGCAAAGCAAAGATTTTCCACACCATTTACTACTCCAGTAGAACTTTGAATGAAGCTCAACTCAACTACACAACCACTGAAAGTGAGTTGCTCGCAGTTGTGTACGCTTTTGACAAATTCTGCTCCTATCTGTTGGTTCCAAAGTGGTGGTCTACACAGATCATTCAGCAATCAAATATTTGATCACGAAGAAATATGCCAAACCCAGATTGATCCGTTGGATACTTCTTCTGCAAGAATTTGACATGGAATCAGAGACAGGAAAGAGACAGAGAACCAAGTGGTAGATCATCTATCAAGGCTTGAGAATGGAGAAACAGCTGGCAAAGAACTGACAATCAAAGAAACTTTTCCAAATGAACAACTATTTGCCATGAAACAGCAGGATGTCCCTTGGTATTCTGACTATGTCAACTTCATTGTATCAGGAAAATGGCCGTTGGAATGGACAACTCAGCAAAGGAAGAAGTTCTTCAAAGAAGTCAAGCATTATGTCTGGGATGAGCCGTACCTATTCAAACGATGTGCTGATCAATTACTGAGGAGTTGTGTTCCACAGGAGAAAGTCAACAGTATTTTGCAGCACTGTCATTCATCACCATATGGCGGACACTTCAGCGGGAATAAAACTGTAGCCAAAGTCCTACAATCAGGTTTATTATGGCCCACTCTTTTTAAAGATGCTTATCTTTTTGCTCTTCAATGTGACAGGTGCCAGAGAAAAGGAATATTTCGAGGAGAAATGAAGAACCATTGCAAAATATTTTGGAAGTGGAGATATTTGATGTGTGGGGTATAGATTTCATGGGACCCTTTGTTCCATCATTCGGAAACCTGTACATCCTGGTTTCTGTAGACTACATCTCCAAATGGGTTGAAGCAATTGTACTGCCATCTAATGATTCAAAGTGGTGATAAAATTCCTAAAAATGAACATTTTCGCTCGCTTCAGAACTCCTCGGGCAATCATCAGCGATGGTGGCTCACATTTCTGCAACAGATACTTCGATGCACTCTTATCCAAATACGGAGTTACTCACAAGGTTGCCACTGCTTATCATCCATAATCAAATGGACAGGTTGAAGTTTCAAACAGAGAAATCAAAAGAATCTTGGAGAGAAATGTTGGATCAACAAGGAGGGACTGGTCAACAAAACTGGATGATGCATTATGGGCCTATCGGACAGCTTACAAGACACCTATTGGTATGTCCCTATATCGATTGGTGTTTGGGAAAGCATATCATCTGCCAGTTGAGCTTGAACACAAGGCGTACTGGGCACTGAAGAAGTTGAATCTTGATCCACAAGCTACATGAGAGAAAAGACTCCACCAACTCAACGAATTGGAGGAATTTCGCTTACAGGCTTATGAGAATGCCAGATTGTACAAAGAAAAGACCAAGAAATTACATGACAGAAAATTAGTGCACAGACAGTTGGAACCAAGGCAGCAGGTGTTGTTGTACAACTCGAGGTTAAAATTTTTCCCTGGAAAATTGAAATCAATGTGGTCAGGTCCATTTGTGATCACTCAGGTTTTACCATATGGAGCTGTTGAGTTACTGGATCCCAACACCAACGAAACATTCAAGGTTAACAGTCAGTGTGTCAAGCACTACTGGGGAGAATATTTGAGCGACAAAAAGAAAGTGTCACACTTTCAGATCCAGCCTAACATTCGAGAAGTCACATCTAGCTGACGACGTTAAACTTAGCGCTCGCATGGAGGCAACCCATGAAATTTGTGTATATATTGTGATTTGGTGTGATTTCATTTTATGTGTTTAGCTTTCGCAGGTTAATTCATTTCAGGATGGAAGAAGTTCTCGCAAATCTTCACAAGTAATTCCCTTCTCTCCCTTAAAAATCTCTGATGAAATTTTACAAAGCTCGCTTGGAAAGGATGAGATTACTGACGATCCATGGTGTTCCTAATGACATTCGTTGGGTAATTGAAGCACGGGTCTGATTGGCAGGTGAGTCTTCTGAATCTTTTATTTCACATCTGCCTGGTTTTGGAAGAAGCACCTATGCAAAGAAACGTAGAGCTAAGCAAATGGGTGTTTGTTACAAATATGCACGCTGGAATTGCAATACTCGTTGTCGTTCTTTAGGAATGGTGTCTGATAATCGCGAAGACAATTAAATTCATTAGAGATGGCTTGAGTAAAGAGTCTGTTGATGATATATCTTCAACTCTTGAGACGCATCCCAATGGATATGTTCATATAGCCATTCGCAAATTACATACACAATTCCAAAAATAAAGACAACTGTTAAGTCTCGGGAATCTGACTCAAAAAGACCATGTTTTCCAATTTATAAGAAAATTGGATGGGAAGCTTGTCCCTGACGCATCGACGTCAATCAAGCTGTAAATTCTTGTACATATTATATCTTTTTGTCTTTTCCTAATAAATGTGATTTGTTTTGTTGTTTTCTTTTATTTTCTCCGACAGGATCCAGATCTTTTTGACTATCACGATTTATTTTACTGTTTAACTAATAATTGTCATTTGGCTGGTACTAGTGCTATTATTTTTACTAAACCTTTTTAGGTGTTATAAATTCAACTCATCATTGCACTTTTGAAGACATCCAGAGTAAAACATGGAAGCCACTTCAAGGAGACGAGTTGAAAACATATGTGTGTTTTGCGGTACTAGTGTTGGTGTTAAACCACAATACATAGAAGTAGCACATGAATTGGGTCGAGTCTTAGCTACAAGAAATTGCACTTAGTATATGGCGGTGGCAATCTTGGACTAATGGGGATCGTTTCAAAGGCCGTACAGGAAGGAGGCAGTCAAGTCTTGGGAATCATCCCAAAACCCTTGGCGGAGGCAAATCTTATTGGACCATCAAACGGAGAAGAGCTAATTATGCCAAGTAAGTCTGAACGACTGGTAGAAATTATTAACCGTGCTAATGTTTTTATTGCTTTGCCAGGTGGCTTGGGTACATTGGAGGAAATGTTTACAGTGTTATCTTGGGCAAACTTGAACATACACCAGAAACCGCTTAGACTGTACAACGTTAAAGGATTTTATGATTTTCTTTGTGTATTTCTTGATGATGCCCGGAGAAATGGGTTTGTGACAAAACCTATGAAAGAACTCCTCTTTACTGCCAGAACTGCTCCGGATCTAATTGACCAAATCTTAGCCTATGAACCACAAATTGACCCTATCATTTCAAAGATAAATTGGTCCGAGAACGATCGTGGTAAGAGGCGTCGGATTAATCTGGATCTTAACCTTTAACTTTTCGTGTAGAATTTCAGCTAACCAGGTACTATCTTCTAAACTCTTCTTCTACTGTTTAAGACATTGGGGACAATGTCTCATTTAGGTTTGGGGGAGGGAATTAGTTGATCAGTATCTTGTTTTTAATTGTGTGTTGTTTATTTTTAGTCCAAAATTTTTCGAAAAATACAAAAAAAATTGAAATTTTTTCAAAAATTACAAAAACATTTTGCGTTTTTGTGTTTTTATTTTGACGAAAAAGGTGAAATTGTTAAGAGATAGGTGTGTAAGGAGTTCCCATTCTTGAGACGTATCTCAAAACTATTTCGGAACAAGTTAATTTTTGTTTATTTCCTTTTGAATTATTTAATTTGTGAATTCTCCATAATACTGACTAAAATGGATCTTCATATGCTCAGTTGGCAGGTATTATCAACATGCATGGTAACATATAGACATGAGTTGTAATTGAAAATTTTGTAATATTTAGTGCTCTAGTTTAATTAGAGGAAGCATCTATGAAAAGCATTGGAGTAAAAAAAATTAAAAAAAAAAACGTCTGAGATCCGAGTTATTAAGTCCGTAGGGGTGTTTTAACACTTAGTGACCTAAAACGAACTGGTTTGGGAGTCACTGGCCCAAAGCTCGCTACATGGATCAAAGATGCTGCAAAAATATATATATCTGAAGTCTGAGTAATTAAGTCTGTAAGGGTGTCTTAACACCTGGTGCCCTAAAGCCAACTGGTTTGGGAGCCACCGACCCAACACTCGCTGCATAGATGAAAGATATTGTATATAAATAATAAAAAATCAAAAATCAAAAATCAAAGAAAAAATCAGAAAAATCAGAAAAATTAATTCATTGCTACAAAAAGGTGTGAATTCTGATAAAACTTTAGGACAAAAATATTATTCTCTTATCAACTGCACTTGTGATTGTTGTGGGCAAAAATGAGTTTATTAATATTTTGTTGGCTGTGTATATAGAGAATGGTAAATATAACCGGAGAATTTACTTATTCAGTAATTTAGAAAGAAAGAAAACAACAAATAACTTGGAGTATAAGTTTCACCTGATTAGTCACTAACTTCTTTATTCTCTTTTCTCTTGTCTTTTTGCTTTTGTGTGCATTAATTTCACTACCTTTTGACTTTTGTAAAATGTTTGTGGGTATCATTGTTATAAACCCTCACGAGACTACAACTCGTCCACTAGGGACACCTAGGGGTTTAAAGGCTTGTTGCATACGGTAAATGCAATCGTGATCCCTACGAAACTGGCTTAGTTAAATTTTATTTTAAAGATGTTTATATTATTTTATTCCATGTTTTGCTAGAGGACTAGCAAAATATTAGGTTTGGGGGTGTGATGAGTGGTAAATATATCACTATTTCTCACTCATTTGACCTAATATTTTGTATAGTTTCTTGAGTTTTGTGAATATTTTGATGTGTTTTGTGTTATTTTGTAGATAAATAAAGTTTCATGACTCTCTAGAGGTGATTTAGGGCCAAAACAGTGAAAAACGGACAAAATGGCAATTTTGGTAATTTTACGCATCGCGACGAACAAGCCTTCGGCGTCGCGACGCCTAACATGTGCCATGAGCTTCTAACGTGCGTCGGGGGACACGTGTCAAAAATCTGAAAAGTTTGACTTGCTAACGTGTGCCTGCCATTTGTCAACATCACAGCCCATCCGCTAACGTGCTTTGTGCCACGTGTCATCATTCTATGGTGCCGCCAATCACCATCGCCACGTGTCACCACGTGTCAGCCACGTCATCTTCCACATCAGCAGCGGACCGAGTCAACTCACCACGTCATCACCACGTCATCATCAGCCCATCACAGTGTGGCACGTTTCGCAATCCTACGGTGCCGACAATCTCTTTCGCCACGTGTCGCCACGTCATTGCCACATCAGCGCAATCATTCATCTCTCATTCACAGCGTGCCATGTGTCACCTTATCACTTTATCCACTGCCACGTGTCGAGCTCTCCGTGTTCCACGCCGCTAATCATGCGCGTTGCGACGCGAGCTTCACATCGCAACGTGCGCACCTTGCCGAGGCCTATATATTCAGCTCATTTTTCTGATTTCAAATTAACCTTCCTCTCTGAATTCTCTGATGTAAATAGGGAGTTTTATATCTAGTTTCTTTTAAGTTCAGTTTTGTAATTAATTTTACTTACGTTATGTAATAGTAATTTACTTTCTTTACTTTTTAGTTTTTACTATTCAACAGGAGGAGGTAACTTCCCTCTGCTAGGGTGAAAGGTAAAACTTTTATTACTGCTATTTAGATTAATCTCCCTTAATTATAATATATTCACTACTTAAAATTTGACTTAACAAGCATACCGCTATATTGGTCGGTTGGTAATCAATTATAAACTGGTTTTAATCTGACTAAGCATGGATACCGCTTGGTCGGTCGGTTGGTAATTTCCGCCTATATGGCTGGTTTATGGACTTAATTTGACTTAATCAGGTTACCGCCTATATGGCTGGTTGGTATTATCACACAAGTTAATATATTATATTAAGGGAGATATCTAAAATAGTAGTGATAAAAGTAGATCCTCTAGCCCTATCTTTTTCTTTTATTGTAATTTTCTTCATTTACTTTTCAGCATTTTACTTTATGTCTTTTATTTTTAAGTTTTTACTCGCCCTAGTTATGTGTCATAACTAAGTTAGTTATTTAGGGTTGTGATGAATTTTAATATCATCGGTTTATAAGGGGTTATTTTATAGTTTGGGTAATTTAAAGGTTTACTTACTAAGTCTTAAGCTTAATGCGTCTTGTTAACTAGCCATTAATAAGATTGATCTAGTAAATCTAAAATAAACTTGACAAAGGAATTTTAGGTTTAAGCCTTAGAATTAATAGCTCACGATCTTCCTTGAGGATAGATAACCCTTTAATAGATTTCCTTACAGGATAGACATATACCTGTCGGGCGGGGGTAGCCATAATTGGAACTTAAACTTAATGAATCCAGGTAATTTGGTTGACATAGACATATGGTTCAATTGGGTTAAACTGGGTATTTGCGTCTGACCATTGACGGTGACTTTCGCATAATTTCGTGTTCCAGGTTAGTAAACTAATATATTACACAAACATGAAATAACCACTTCATCTTTAAAATGATATTGGAAGAAATCACAACCCCGTATAGTTTTATAAATTTGAATTTTCCTCAACCTACTTTTGCGCAATTTTATTTACTTGTTTTTAAAATTTAAAATTATCACCATTCCCAATCAATTAATCAACCTGTTAGATACTAGTAATCATTTGACCTCATAAAATTAATAGATTAGGTATTAAGTCCTCGTGGGATTGATACTTTTTATACTACGTGAACGATACGTGCGCTTGCGTTATACGCGTGTGATTACGCCGGTCAACCTCGGCATGTATGATTCAGAGAGTTTATTTGTGTTCGTCATAATTTACGGGTGGGTGAATTATGGACACGAAATTTAATTTCATGATGGATATGTCTGAATCTAGAGAGTCTCACTAATGAAATACTCTCGTAGAGCACTAGGGCAAATGTTATGAATAATACTTATTATTTATAACTCGTTTAATGGTTAAACGAAAAATACATGCAATCAGGACCTAACGGTCATTTCCGAATTAATGTGTATTTTTATTTAATATTTGATATTATTAAATACACATTAATTAAATATCAATTCATGATATTTAACATATATCATTATTATATGTATTTGAGATATTTAATGTAAATATAATACATATATTTAAGATATTTATATTTATTATTTAATTATTTAATTGTTAAATAATTAAATATATTAATAAATTAAATATCTTTTATAATGATTAAGTTGGAAATGGCATGTTATTATTGGAACACATTTTGATAACTTTATTAAAGGTAAATTGTTACTTTATTAAAGGTAAAATGTGTGCCAATTGAATTTCAATAAAAATAAATAAATAATTGTTTATTTTTTGGCTTGAAAATCGGCAATTGGGATTTTTGATACAAAATGGCCTTGGCCTTTATAAATTCATTATGTAAACCTCCAAGGTCAATCACATTATGTGTCTCCTAGTTTGGTCCTGAACTGTTTCTTATCCTCACACTAATGACGATCTCAGATTACGACGTGTTCTAAGTGTATACTTGTCAATGTGCATTAATGAGCTTCGTATGTATACCCTCATAACAATGATGATATTGGGTGACTGTGTTAACTCATCATGCTACATCTATTGTTTTACCGGAGCGACCTAAGTTCTAAGCACTTATACCCTCACATTAATGACGATCTTAGACATAAGTGGTAAGAACTCATTCATCTCCGTATTGACAAGAAGAACCTTCCAATAATGCTCTAACATTACTAATATTATTACTTAAAATAAAATAATCACATAATCAAGAGAGATTTATGACAATCAAGTCTTTAACATAATTAGGTCAAAATTTTAATTTAAAACATGCAGTAGATATCCAATGTCTTAAGCATAATTAAATTAAAATAAATAGGTACTAATTCAATTACATGTCATGTGTTGTGTGGTTAACCCTTGCTACTGAGACCTTTCTGTTGAGGCAGTTGTGGAACCCCTAAGATCGTATCGGTGTCCCGCATATTGAAAGTGGGTTTAACCCAAAGATATCAGGGATAGGTTTATTTTAAAATATTTTAATAAAAACGACATTCTGATACGAGTCCGTAGGAAAAAATGAGGACCAAATCAGAGTCCGGAAACTCCAGAATGGAAAAATAAAGCTTTAGTATTCATCATCCCTCAGAGTCGCGACGCGGAGTCTTGGGAGTCGAGACGCTCCAAAGAGAGAAAGCAACTGCGAGAGCTGAACGTCTCAGCATCGTAACCCGGAAGAGTGGGATTCGCGGCACTCCTAGGTCTGATGCTCAGTGTCACGACGCTGGAAGGTCAGTGTCGCGATGCTCCCCTAAGCAGTGAGCAATTTCAACATTCAAATCAATCATAAACACTTCCAATTTTCACCTATCATTTCAATACACCTTAAAACCAATTTTAACATCAAAACCAATCATAACACATGTTATACAACTAACATACATGTATTCTAGATACATATATGCATTGTTTGAATCAAAACACAAACCAATTTCGAATCCCACTATGAAATATCTCATGAACAATTCTAGTTCACCCAAAGGTGGTCACGTGATTCTAGAATGGTAGCCATAGCTCTAAGATTTAATCGAGAGTTCCAAACTCTTAGTAATTATTCCATGTCCAACACAAACCTCTTTGACCTAATTAAAAATCATATTGTGTTTACACTTCCAAAGCATCCTAACACAATTTATTAGACTTATTTCAACTCTAAGCTATGTAATCATGTGTCCAATACATAATTCATCACTATATGTCTTACTAATGAAGAACATAGCTTAAGAGAAGTTCAAACTTACCTAGTAAGCTTGATCCAAAGATCCAATCTCCTTCTCTTTGTTGAAATGGTTGGAGAACTTCCAAGGTTTGCAAGCTTGACTCCGAGATCCAATCTTGATTCCAATGTTAGCAAACTTCACTGCAAGATTCAATCTTGATTTCTCCTAAATGAAATGTTATAGAGATCTCACAAAGCTTCTCTAAACAATTCTCTATCTTAGGCTAATTTCTCCAAGAATTGCTTTTATTTAGCTTTCTCAAGCTTAATTAAAACTTTGCTCAAGCTTGCTATTTATAGCAAAACTTAGGTAATTTTTAATTAATAAAAGTTCTAATCGACTTTTATGTGGGCTTAATCTAATTTGTCCAAATATGTATAATTAGGTGTGACTAATCATATTTGTCGACCACTTTGATTTAATCCAATTAAATCAAGACAAAAGATTAGGAAATGGATTAGTTCAATGTTTGCCTCTTCGATTTAATCCAATTAAATCAAGCCAAAAATACCTATAAATACATATGTGCATTTACTAAAATATCGTCAAATGGTAGAGATATTTATGAATTTACAATTAAGACCTTGTGTAATTATAGAATTAATCTAATTAATCCAATTAGGTCAAAGTAAATAATCAATATTATCCAATAATACTTGATTATCTTAGTTAATAATTATAATATCGAATATTATATTTTATCAAAATTAATCGGCTACCCCAAGTACTCAACGAGTACACTTCATAATGGGACTCTCTAAGTTCAGACATGTTCCTCATATAAGCCTAGGTAATATGTACACAATTAGGCCACCTTGGAATTCGTGAAGAATATGAACGACCTTTCTAAACTACACAAGTCGAGGTCATCACATATGTTTATCAATCCCTCCATCCTAGGCTATCCGAGTTGTGCTTAGGTAAAATTGAATACACCGTCAAGTTTCTGAAGCACACATCTCATAGACATGTTCACGATTCTTTACAACTGATACGATCCACCCTAGGTGATTGGTTTTGACCAAAGTCTTAAGAATTATAACTTACTCACATAGATACCTAAACCTCTTACGATACACATACGGGCCGACAGATCCTATCTTGATCCGTACTTGATTAACAAGTGCATCGGTCCACACCTAATGAACATTTAGAGGTTAAACCATGAAAGGTTTCAGACATACATGGCATCAAAGTATGGAGGATTTCACACAAAATCAATGTTATCTTATAGTCAAATGATCACATATGCTACTCGACTTGAGGAGATTCCTATTGACGGTGCTGTGTACTTCCAACTATTGGGAATCACATGCGAGTCATTCAGTATTCAGTCTAACCAATACCCACACGTCTATACGAGCTTCCAAAGCTCATGGTACATCGGGTTAAACCATTGGAACTCCAATTCCAATATATGACATGTTCTAGTCTTCTGGGTTATAGGAATTCAACCGTATTCCAAAACTATATACTATGAGTATTTACTTTAAGAATAGTTTATAATAGTAATAGTTATCTCAATGTCGGACCACCTAGTGTCCAGTATTACTACAAGACTATTCTAAGGTCGATGTCATTCTTATCATATTTATACATCAATCTAATATGCATAATGATAATACCATTAATAAGGTCTGAAATGAAAATATAGTTATTTTATTAATATATTATTCGGATTGTTGTTCCAAGCATTAACTCCAACACTAGGGTGAACACTGATCCAGATGTTGATTTCCTAGAATCGACATTCATCTGAAAATCAGAGTCAATATATCACATGAGGATCATATCCTCACCAGAATATAAAAGCATATAATTTCTTGTTCTCTTAAGATACTTGAGAATATGTTTCACAGCCACCCAATGATCCAATCCTGGGTTGGACTGAAACCTATCGACTACTCCCGCTGCAAAACATATGTCCGGTCTTCTGCATAACATAGCATGTATAAGACTGTCAACCGCTGAGGCATATGTGATATGTCTCATTTCCTCAACTGCTTGAGGTTTCTTAGGAGATTGTCCCTTCATCAAATGAATTCTATGTCTGAAAGGTAAATTACCTTTCTTGGAATTATGCATCCCAAATCGCATAAGGATCTTGTCGATATAAGATGCTTGAGATATTGCTAACACTCGTTGTTTGCGATCCCAAATAATCTGGATCACAAGTACATAACTGTCCTCTCTCAAATCTTTCATTTGGAATTGATTAACTAGCCAGATTTTCACGTCCGATAATATATTTACATCATTCCCAAAGAGTAAAATATCATCGACGTACAAAATAAGAAAAAAATCACATTTTCGTCAATGATGCGCTTGTAAACACAAGGCTCATCGATGTTCTGGTCAAAATTATTAGACTTGATCGTAGTATCAAATCTTATTGATAAGCGAAAAATATATCAATATTTACCGCTCCTTTTACTTAATTTTTGTACAGTTTCTTGGGTGTTGTGAATATTTTGATATGTTTTGTGTTATTTTATATATAAATAAAATAACGGGACTAGCTGGTTTTAAATCGGGGCTAAAACGGTGAAAAACGAATGAAATGGGCAAAATGGGAAATTTACTATTTACGCGTCGCGAGGCGCAAACCCTTTACATCGCGTGCACATCAATTATTCAGCTACCAACACGCATCATCACCGCATCATCATGACGTCAATGTAATAATTCATATGCTGACATGTGTCATCACCGCATCATCACGTGTGTCATCACGACATCATCATGACGTCAGCACAATTATTAATTTGTCGACAGTCGCCATTTACTATAGAATGCATCACGACGCGCAAGCTCTACGCGTCACGACGCGCACCGATTTTGGAGCCTATAAATAGATGCTTATTTCATTTGAATTTCTTCATACTTTCTTCTGTGGAATTTCCTTAGAATACTAAGAAGATAGTATCTTGTTTGTTTAATTTCAGTTTTCTTGTATTAAATTTTTACTTTAAGTAATAATCATTCTTTGTTTTACTTAAAAGCATGAGTAGGTAACTTCTTTCTGCTGGGGTGAAGGTGAAACTTTTATTATTATAATTTAGATTAATCTCTATTATTTTATAATATATAAATTATCTTAAAACCTGACTTAATTGGATACTACCTTTATGGTCGGTTGGACTTAATTAAATTAATTTTAACCTGACATAATTGGATACCGCCTTTATGGTCGATTGGAATTAATTAAAATATGACTTAATTAGGATACCGCCTATATGGTCGGTTGGTAATATAATGCAAATTTATATATTATAGTAAGGAAGATTTCTAAATTTGAAATAATAAAAGAGGATCCCCAAACCCCCAGTATTTTAATTCATTGTTGTAAATTTTACATTTTTAGTTTTCAATTAGTTGCATGATGTTTTCTTTATTTATGTTTTTAGTAGTCTTAGGTATGTGTCGTAACAAAATACATTGTCTAGGGTTGTGATGAAAACCAATATCAATGATTTAATAAGTTAACTTTTCTTATGTCTTATGTAATATATTAGTTTATTTATTCAGTCTAGTTCTTAATGCTTCTTATTAATTGGCCATTAATAAGATTGATTAGGTAAACTTAAAATGAACTTGGAAAAGGGATTTTAGATTTAGCTATAAACTCAATAACTCACGATCTCACATTCATCTTAGTGGTTTCCTTCTAGGATAGGAATAAACTGGTCGGGCTTGGGTAGCCATAACTTGATAGCATAGGTATTAAGTCCTCGTGGGATCGATAAATTTTATACTACTTGAGCGATACGTGCACTTGCGTTACGTGTGTGTTTACCACCGATCAAATTTTTGTCGTCGTTGTCGGGGACTCATTTATCTTTTACTATTAATTTTGGGGTTAGATACTTTACTTGTGTCTAGTTTACTTTTACTTTTTTTTTTCTTGTGTTTCAGGTTCTCAGACACTATATGAGAAGAAGAAAAAGCTTTGAAATCCGTCCCTTGACCCATAAATTTAAAGAACTATCAAACAGTTGAGAAGGGAAAGGCGAGAAGATCAAGAAGCACTTATCAACATGAACAATCAAGAACCTGAACCTTTGGAAGTTGTACCACCAATTCTCATTCGAGACAGAACAATTCTGGTGGTTGACGGCTTCATATCATGTATTGTACTTCATCTCTTACCTGCAAATGCATGTGACATCAAAACATGCATTCAAATGATACAAAAATCAGTTCAATTTGGGGAAAATGCAACTAAATACCCTAATGCCCACATCAGCAACTTCCTGGAAATTTGTGGCACATTCAATTACAACCGAGCGGCAGAAGAATCAATGTGTTTGCGTGTGTTCCCATATTCTTTGAAAGACAGAGCTAAGGCTTGGCTCCATTCACTACCAGCAGGTTCCATCACAACTTGGAACACTCTAGCCACCAAATTCCTTGCAAAATACTTTCCCCTCACCAGAACAGCAAAGCTGAGAAATAACATCACATCATTTGTGCAACATGACTCAGAATCCATCTTCGAAGCATGGGAAAGATACAAGGAATTGCTCCAAAAATATCCTCACCATGAGATTGCAAAGTGGCTACAGGTCCAAACCTTCTACAATGGACTTTCTGGACTAATGAAAACTACAATATATGCTGCTGCTGGAGGAACATTAATGGAAAAATGAGAAGATCAGACCTGGGATATAATTGAAGAAATGGCCAATAATAAATCCTTGTGGCCAACAGAGAGGAGCATGATCCATCGAATAGCAGGAATCCACGAAGTATGAGCCAACACATCTATGAATGCCAAGCTGGATCAGATATGTAAATGTCTGGAAACTCTTAGCATGCAGGTTAATACTGGATCCATAAGTTCACCATATGGAGGAGCACCAGAGGCAGAATCTTACAACCAACATGATAAGACTGCGAAGTATGTTAGCAATTTCAACAGGCAGGGAAATAATCCGTATTCCAATACCTACAACCCAGGTTGGAGGAATCATCCCAATTTCGCATGGAGCAATACTTCGGGGCAAAGGAACAATCCACCACCGGGATCCAACAACAGAATAAAAGCCAGTAGTATGAAAAAAAACCAGGAATAACAGAAGAGCTCGCCCATATGAAAAAGCAAGAAGCCAAATATGATGCTATGTTTCAAGCTCAAGCATCAGTAAATCAAAACCAAGCAACTTCTATAAAGGCAATGGAAATCAATTGGGACAATTGGCCAATGCACAGAGTTACAGACTGCAAGGTACCATTCCTAACAACACAGATCAAATCCAAGGAGCAGAAGGAATGAGCAATGCCAAGCCATCACGTTGAAAAGAAGAACTGAAATCAACAAAGATGTTGGAGTCAAAGCATCTACTGAGAATGTTCCAAAAGAAAGCAATGAATCAGATCCACAGATGGAGGAAAAAGAGGCAAAAGAAAATGATCGAGAAAGATTTACTCCACCTCCACATTTTCCACAGCGTCTCCAGAAACACAAACTGGATAAGCAATTTGCTCGATTCCTGGAGATAATCAAAACGCTGCATATCAACATTCCATTTTCAGAAGCGTTGGAACAAATGCCCAGTTATGTCAAATTCATGAAAGATATTATGTCACGAAAGTGAAGATTGGGAGATTATGAGACTGTAGCATTGACAGAAGAATACAGCGCCATCATTCAGAGGAAGTTTCCCCCAAAGTTGAAGGATCCTGACAGTTTCACCATCCCTTTCACCATAGGAGAACATTACTTCGGTAAGACTTTGTGTGATTTAGGTGTTAGTATTAACTTGATGCCTTTGTCTATTTACAGGAAACTGCAGCTTATAGAAGCAAAGCCCACCTCAGTCACTCTGTAACTTGCTGACAGATCTCTCACATTTCCAAGAGGGGTAGTGGAAGATGTGTTGGTCAAAGTCGACAAATTCATTTTCCCAGCAGATTTCATTGTCCTTGACATGCAGGAAGACAAAGACGTACCCATCATCCTCGGGAGGCCGTTCTTGGCTACAGGTCGAAACATCATTGATGTACAAAAAAGTGAACTAACCATGAAGGTATAGAACCAAAAAGTAACATTCAATATTTTCAAGGCCATGAAATTTTCAAATGATGAACGAGAGGAGGAATATTTCAGACTTAATGTAATAGATAGTATCATCCAGAACACAGATGCAATGAACCTTTCCGCTGACAAACTTGAAGCATGCATCACCAACAAGACTGACAGAGAATTAGATGATGAGATTCTAGAATGTATCAAGTATCTTAATGGAGCCTCTTGCTTCATATCGACACCACAGGTGGAAAGCTTGGAACTACTGAAAAATGAGCGAATCAAGCCCTCGATTGAAGAACTATCGCAACTAAAATTAAAGCCACTTCTGAACCATCTCAGTTATGCATACTTGGAAAACTCTTTCGATTTACCTGTGATTATTTCTTCGTCTCTAACATAGGTGCATGAAGATAAGTTGTTGAGAGTGTTACGCGAGCACAAGAGAGCTATTGGCTGGACTATAGCAGACATTCGTGGCATTAGTCCATCATTTTGCATGCACAAAATTTTGATGAACGATGAGTACAAAGCCACAGTGCATCATCAACGAAGGCAGAATCCAATCACGAAAGAAGTTATAAAGAAATAAATCATCAAATGGTTAGATGCATGCATCATCTACCCCATCTCTGACAGCTATTGACTAAGTCCTATGCAATATGTACCCAAGAAATGAGGAATGACTGTAGTCACAAATGAAAAGAACGAGCTGATTCCGACAAGAACATTGACTGGATGGAGAGTGTGTATGGACTACAGAAAGCTGAATAAAGCAGCACGGAAGGATCATATCCAGCTACCATTCATTGACCAGATGCTAGACAGATTAGCGGGACATGAATTCTACTACTTTCTGGACGGATACTCAGGATATAATCAGATTGCCATCGCCCCAGAAGATCAGGAGAAAACTACCTTCACATGCCCGTATGGTACTTTTGCATTCCGCAGGATGCCATTTGGACTATATAATGCTCCTGCCACATTTCAACGTTGCATGATGCCATCTTTTCAGACATGATAGAATAAAAAATGGACGTCTTCATGGATGACTTCTCAGTGTTTAGAGACTCATTCGACCACTGCTTGTAAAATATGGAAAAAGTGTTACAAAGATACGAAGATACAAATTTGGTACTCAACTGGGAGAAATGACACTTCATGGTGCATAAAGTATTGTCCTGGGACATCAGATCTCACAGAAAGGAATCGAGGTAAACAAAGCAAAGATCGATACGATAGAGAAACTACCTCCACCATCATCAGTCAAAGGGATTCGAAGTATTCTCGGGCATGCAGGATTTTACCGGAGATTCATCAAAGATTTCCCCAAGATTGCTAAACCTCTATGCAATCTACTGGAGAAAGACGTGACGTTCCACTTCACCAAAGAATGCCACCATGCCTTCGAGATCTTGAAATGGAAGCTAGTCTCTGCCCCTATCATAGGAGCACCAGATTGGACGCTCCCTTTCGAAGTGATGTGCGATGCCAATGATTTTACAGTAAGTGCAGTTTCAGGACAACGTAAGGAAAAAGTTTTTCACACCATTTACTATGCTAGCAAAACTTTGAATGAAGCAAAACTCAATTACACAACAACTGAAAAGGAGTTTCTCGCAGTTGTGTTTGCTTTTGATGAATTATGCTCATGTTTGTTGGGTCCCAAAGTTGTGCTCTACACTGATCATTCAGCAATCAAATACCTGATCGCAAAGAAAGATGCCAAGTCTAGATTGATCCATTGGGTGCTTCTACTGCAAGAATTTGACTTGGAAATCCGAGACAGGAATGGGACAGAAAATCAAGTGGTCGATCACTTGTCAAGGCTCGAAAATGAAGGTACAATTGGAAATGAACTGACAATCAAAGAAACTTTTCCAGATGAACATTTGTTTACCATCAAGCAGCAGGAAGTCCCATGGTATGCTAACTATGTAAACTACATAGTATCAGGGAAATTGCCGTTGGAATGGACACATCAGCAATGGAAGAAATTCTTCAAAGAAGTCAAGCACTATGTCTGGGATGAGTCGTACCTATTCAAATATGGTGTTGATCAGTTATTACGGTGTTGTGTACCACAAGAGGAGGTCAATAGTGTCCTACAGCATTGCCATTCATCACTATACGGTGGACACTTCAGCGGAGATAAAACTGTAGCCAAAGTCCTGGAATCAGGTTTGTTCTAGCCCACCTTGTTTAAAGTGTTGGGGTTTTATAAGGAATTACAGGGTTAGCGCAGCGGAACGCGGAAAACAGATTTTTCTGATTTCAGAAATTTTTCTTGGAACAATTAAATAAACTTATTTATTTAATTAACCAATACATAAATTCTGAAATATTAACCTAAGAAATCATATTTCTTATAATTACTGAATTACCCCAAGGTTTTGTAATTTGATCATTTTGGTCATTAAATAGTTAAATAAATCAATCCCAAAATGATACATGTCTAATACATGAAAATACAATTTGCAACACAAATCCCCAATTTTTCAGTAATTGCCGAGAGCACCCAATAATTTTCAAGATTTGTAATTTGGTTCTTTTTTGTTCAAAACACATCAAGATCAAATCCAATCAATCCCAAATTTAATATACATCATACATACATCAAACTACATCACATATATGAAAAGCCCCAAAATTGGATTAGGTTTAGAACCCTAATTTCATGAATTACACCAATTGCATAATTTACACTAAATTGATAAAATTCAACACTTTAGTCAATCCAATGGCACACTAATCAAGTATCACCATCATGAAACAACTCAAGAAAAATGATATGTTATTTATGAATGGCTAAACAACTCTAGAATGGCAACTTCACCATCAAATTGCTTAAAGAATATTAAATGAACAATTTCATTCAATCTTTAATTAATATACATGCTCATCTTTCAAACAAGATTACAACCATTTAAATTACAAACTAAAAGAGTAGAGATTCAATCTTAGCAACACAATTGAAGATAAGAATACTAGAAATAATTTTTATCTTGAATGATGTTGAGAAATACTTATAAAAATCAATTTTGCTTTGTTTTTCCTTTGGTTTTCCTTCAAAACTCTCTCAACTCACTTTGTAATTTTTTTGTGACTTTTCTAAGTTAGAAAAAATGAAAAAAAAATACTTTTGTATATCATTCCCCTTTGGCCGAATTTATCCAACAAAAAATAAATAACAAGTATTTAATTTTTGTTCCAATTTTATTGGCACAAGTTTCACTTTACTAAAGATAACCTTTATCTTTTATAAAGTGAACACCAAAGGGACAAATGGTATCAAGCCATTTAAAAGAAAAAATCATTACTTAAGATATTTGAATATTAATTAATTTAATTATTTAACAATTAAATAATTAAATAATAAATATAAATTTCTTAAATAGATGTATTATATTTACATTAAATATCTCAAATACATATATTAATGATATATTTCAAATATCATAATTTGATATTTAATTAATGTGTATTTAATAAAATCAAGAATTAAATACAAATACACATTCATTTCGAAAAATGATGATTAGGTCCTGATTGCATGTATTTTTCGTTTAACCGTTAAACAAGTTATAAATAATTAGTATTATTCATAAAAGTTGCCCTAGTGCTCTACGAGTATATCTCATTAGTGAGACTCCCTAGGTTCAGGCATATCTGTCACGAAATCTAATTTTGTGTCTGTAGACACTGTATTTTTGCATAAGCCCGATGATGAGCCTCATATAGAGGCACTACCTGAAAAGTTACGGAAGTTACGGGAAACGAATGCCGGAAGGAAAGAAAACCTCCAAAATTAACACCTTATCGGATTCGAACTCACTAGCCAGCCTCGTACTCGCTCAGCCGCTGTTTCAAACCTTAGCCTCGGACAAACCCCGGACACCTGCAACCGGCCCATTACCCTACAACCCACACAATCGGCCCAAGGCCCATACAATCCACCATCCACAAGCCCATTAACCCATGCCATACACGCCCAAGCCTTCCCAAATAAATAAAATCTCATGCAATTCACATGTGCAAAATCCCTTCAATACTTTCCAATTTAATAAAGATTTGAAATCTCATGTAAATCACATGTCAAAATTCCCTCATCAACACTTTCCAATTTAACAAGATATGAAATCCCATCCTCACCAAATTCATAAGATTTTTTCCAAAATAAATATTCCACAAATCATCATGATTTTTTCCATGATTTGAAGATCCATTGGCATTATAAAAAGAGGCCATTACCGAAACAAATGGGGGGACTCTCTTTTCTTACTTTAGGCGTGAGCAATAACCCTTGAAACCCCTTCTTCACTTCTTCTTGGAGGCTAGACACGGCAAACAACCAAAAAACCCTTGAAGCTCTCTTTCCTTCTAACCTGGAACGGCAATTTGAAAACAAAGACATAAAAAAAAAAACCCTAGCAAAACCGACAAGAAAAAAAAACAAAACAGTGAAGTGGCGTGAACAACCAAAGTAATAGTGGGTAACACGTGAAAAATCAAAAGCAGTGTGAACCAAAAAACCAAAAGCAGCGTGACCAGTAAGCACAAACCAGCATGACCAAAACACAACAGTGACAAGGCAGCCCTCCAGCCAACAAACAGCAGCAAAACAGTCCCAAAAATTAGTCCCAAAAATAGCCCATAAACCACCAAAAATCAGTCCCAAAAGCAGCCCCTAAACCACCGAAAATCAGTTCCAAAAATAGCCCATAAACCACTGAAAATCAGTCCCAAAAACAGCCCCTAAACCACCAAAAATCAGTCCCAAAAATTTCCCCTAAAAATGCACAAACAGTCCCCAAAAACTGCACCAAAAATGTGAAACAGTGAGCCAAAAATAGTAAGAAAAACAACCAAAACAGCAGCCCATAAAATAGAAAAAAGCAGCCCAAAAAAACATAAAAAAAATAGCAGTAAAAATAGCAACTAGAAATAGCAAAAACAGCTGCCAAAAACAGTAACCAGAAACAGCACACTGCGAGCAGAAACAGTGAGCAGAAATAGCGAAACAGTAAACCAGCAATCCTTCCGGCGATGGCCTAACGCACTTTCAAGAAAGCAACTTAAAAGGTAAGACCTGAGGGTACCCTATTTATTTTTATAATTCCGGACACGACATGTCTGGCTGAACGTGAAATACGTCCAGCCGAGTATGCAAAGTCCTACATCAAAGACGACCAAATTTTTTTGTCACATTATTTTTTTCTTCTTCGGCATTTTATTATTTATTTTTTTATCTATTTACTGTTATTATTTATTTATTCACTTTCATCGTTATTTATTATTCCGTATTTATTTTTTCTATTTAACTTTTTGTCTATTTACTTTTATCATTAGTTTATTATTTCGCCCCCTTTTTTATGTCCATTTACATTGCATTTATGTGAGTTATTATCCCTCGCGATATGTCGGATGGAAACCCATACGTAAATTTCGTAGCCGAATCTGAATGGACGGTAGTGCGGTCTGTACTTGGGATACAACTCCACGTACCACTCGGGAAATACTCATTTGTGCGTGACTAACCCCTCATTTCTTTACTATTTATTTATTAACGCTTTATTTGCTTTTGATTATTATGATTCTTCTTATCGTAACTTGTATTTCTTAATTTAATTTACTTTCATTTATATTAATGTTTATGGGTGTGCAAATTTGTGTAGTTATTTGAATTATCTTGCATGAACTGCATAAGACTTGGCTATACCATTGTGTGAACCCGTTCATTATACTGGCATAAGTAAGGGACCATTCTGAACCAAACGGTTTGAGCTCTTTCCTTGTGAGGGGTGAGTGCAGCCTTAAATCTTTTCCCAATTCACACTGGGTGGCGACTCCTTTATTCTCTGGTTTAGTCCCACGCGGTCTAATCCATACTGTCTATGAACTGCTTGTTAGGTTCTCCTAGAACATGCCAAGGATCTATTAAACATAAACATGTGTGAATAATCAAAGTAAATTGCGGAAAAGATACTTACTTTGATCGGTTATTGGATGTGTAGCTAACAAAAAATTTCCAACATTTGTGTAGTGCCTCAAGCTCTCATTTGTATGAATGGTTTAGCTCCAAGCTTGATTTTTGAATTCCAAACTCAAAGGGATAGTTTCCCTATCACCTTTGTAGACTCTTTTAAGTGCTAGCTTTGGAAGAAATTACAACAAAATCTTCCTATTGTGAGAAGCAACTCTCGGCAATGGAGGGAGATGAGAGGGAGAGAAGGTTTTTAACGGTCATGAGAGGAATGAGAGAGTGTTAGATGTGTTTTTAATTTTCCAAAAATCAACTAACAATTACCAAACTTCCAAAGTGTGTGAAAGTCTATCACAAGTCAAAAATAAAATAATGAAAGTGTAATAAACAAGCTAACACCAACTAACAACTTCCATCAACATAAAGTGATGAGATTGACTAGTGATATGACTTGATGTGGGCCCCACTTGGATTCAAAATCCGAGTGGGCCCGCAAAATACATCTCAGGCTCGGGTTCGTTAATTCCGAATTAACGAATTTTTCGTTGCGACTTAATTAAATCAAATTTAATTAAATAATAATGCCTCACAAAATTATTACGAAAGTTGCTCGCGAATTAATTCTAAATTAATTCGTTCGCCCGAATTAAAATCCAATTTTAATTTCGCTATGAAATCTTATTTCATTTAATATATCGAATATATTATTTAATCGATTAATTCCAAATTAATCGTTCTCTCTCTACTATTTGAATTTTATCCCAGATAAATTCTTTCCGCAATCAATCCTAGATTAATTTTCTCTCTCATAATTAATCCCAGATTAATTCTGTTTGAGTTAAACGTCAATGGTGAATCTTCGGGAAGCGACCCATGAGATCCATGGATATGTTGGCAGTAAATCTGGTCGTCGGACTATCCGAACACGTGCGTATCCTGTACCACGTTCTTATAAATTTACAAGACATGGTTGGCTTCTAGCAAAGCACCATGCCTACCCAATTCTCCAGAAATATTCTTTTAAGGAATTTGTAATCTTTGTCAGACGTAGTATACGTAGTATTGCGTATTACGATCCAGTATCTGATATCACATGCTAGGCCTGGGATTGGAATTGTGTCTCCTCGTACAAAGCACATATCGGATCACTAGCAACTAGTCTTTTTAATCAGATAATCATGACCTTGTCATATTATCCCGATAGCTGCAACATATTAGAGAGTACCAGTTCTGTACCCCTGCGTGATCATCATCTACATATGACTGAAGTGATACTTCCATCTTGACATCACACCCAATACACTACGATTCTCAGTATAGCCAGAAAAGGCGTACACAGAACTTGTTAAAGTCTCGGACGACCAAAACCAAAGTATACTGATTGTCGCAAGTATTAGCGATGCAAGTCTCAGGTTAAGACCAAATACACCTACCCTGATTCGGATTCCCATAGACACATAGTCAGACTACCAATGAGATTCTGAGGGGTATATCCAGAGCGAAGCTGTTTCCGTACCATCGGCAAACACAACCTCCTATCACACTTGCATAAGTATCCAATACTTAAATATATGAGAACTATGTTGTTACGCTTCCATAACGCGCACAAGTACAATACTAGTCTATTCCGTATTATCGATGTCCAGTCTCGATAATACTACGACTAGGGATATTTAATGATTAAACCTTATGTGGATTCATATTGTCTCATATCTTATTAATCTGGTATTAATCATATGGATTTTTATCATTTATATATCCCGGTAATCCAATTACAAATGATAAAAGAGCAATTTCCTTTGTCACATAGTTAATTTGTACAACAACACCATATTCTGTACAAATAGTGATACTATGGGTCATAATTGTCCAACAATCCCTCACTTGGCCTATAGCCAGTCACTCAAGTGTCCTACACCTGAACTATGTACGGGTCGCTCAAACTTCTGTTGAGAAACAGCTTTCGTCAGCGGATTTACAAGGTTATTATCTGATACGATTTATTCGATCATCATATTGCCACGATGTATGATCTTACGAATCAGATAAAATAGTCTAGGTATATACTTGGATCGTTGATGAGACCGCGGTTCCTTAGCCTGTGTTGTAGCCCAGCTCAGCTGCTAGCATAACTACACCTAATCCTATTAGGATTATATAGATCCAAAATGCTTATTTTGCTGCTTCAGCTGCAGCAATGTTCTGCTTTTGTTATTTATTCGGCAACAGTATCTTGCTTGGAAGATTTCCAGCTCACTGTTTCGTTATTCAAACTACATATGTACCCTTATTGTGACTTAAAGTCATCTTTGTCGGTTTGGAAACTTGTAGCGGTGAACCTAGTCACCTCAAGTTCTCATTTCCCCATATTATCAGAAAGCATCCTTAGTTCGTCAGAGATACTCAAGGATGTTCTTTACATTAATCCAGTGACCATCACCTGGATTGGCCTTATAGCGTCTACATATGCTCAAAGCATATGAGACATCAGGTCACATACATTTCAAAAATATACGAGCTCTGATAGGGTTGTCAGCAGCTTTCTAGATCTATCACAGTAGATCTTTATTCCCAGAATAAAGACTGCTTCTCCAATATCTTTCATGGAGAATTTTAATGAAAGCCAAGCTTTCACCGATTGTAGCATGGGAATGTCATTGCCATGAAGCAATACATCATTAATATTTAGGACAATCATTGTCAATGCGCTCTCACTAACATTCTTATACACATAAGAATCATCTTCGTTTTGAATTAAATCATATACCATTATGATTACATCAAAACGCTGGTTCCAAGAACGCAATGTTTGCTTCAATCCATAAATGGATCGATTTAACTTGCAAACCTTGTTTTCTTGTTTTGGTACGACAAAGCCGTCAGGATGTTGATAAACATCCTCCAAAAGGTTTCCGTTAAGGAAAGCGGTTTTGATAACAATGTGCCATATTTCATAAATGAAATATGCAACATTAGCAAGCATTATCCAAATGGATTTAATCATGGCAACAAGTGAAAAAAGTTTCGTCTTTATCAACATCATGTTGATGACAATACCCTTTCGCTACAAGCCTAGCCTTGTACGTTTGTATGTTGCAATCCATGTATGTTTTCCTTGAAGACCTATATAGTACCAATAGGCACAATGCCTTCTATTACATCAACCATTGTCCAAACTTAGTTTGTATACATGGAATCCATTTCGGAATTTATGGCATTTTGCCATAAAAGGAGTCGATACCTTGTATCACTTCCTCACACGTAGCCGGTTTGTCTTCCTCATAAGATTGATATCTATATGAGGTGAGATCAGAAACCCATACCTCCTAGGTTGTTTTCTGACTCTCTCCGACCTACGCGGTTCTTGTGTATTCGAAGATTATTGGTACAGTTTTATCCCTGATGAACTGTTGTTGTTCTGTGAGGACTCGGTGCCTGGAACAGTAATGCTCCGATTTTCATCGAGTTTCACTTTCCTCTCACTTACCACTGCATATAGGAATTCCTCTTAGGAAAACCGTATGGAGAGCAACAATTACATTGTTCTCTTGTGAGTTGTATAAGTACTATACTTTGGTTTCCCTAGGACAACCTTCAAATGGGCACTTATCCGATTTGGGTTCCAGTTTGGTACTATCCAAACATTTAGCGTATGCCCAGCATTCCCAAATCTTCAGGAATGAGAAACCCGGTTTCTTTCCTGTTCATATCTAATATGAAGTCTGTCTAACAGATTTTCATGGAACCTTATTCAAAATAAGTATTGCACTGTTTAATGTGTATCCTCAGAAGGAAATTGGTAGCTCATAGCAACACATCATTAACCTTACCATGTCCAACAAAGTTTGGTTTGTTTGTTCGGACACACCGTCAAATTGAGCTATCCCGTGAAGAGTCCACTGTGAAAGAATACCATACTCTTTCAAGTAATCTTAAAACTCATATCTTTAAGTATTTTACATTATGGTCCGACCGTAATATTTTTAATACTTTTACCGGTTTGTTTTCTTACTTCGTGTCGAAACTCTTTGAATTACTCAAAAGTTTCTGACTTGTGTTTCATAAGATACACATAACCATAACGTGATGCCACATCCGTAAAGGTTACAAAGTATTCATATCCACGTCTAGCCTAGCTAGACATGGGCCCACTTACGTCACTATGAACGAGGGCTAAAAGATCGGTGGCATTTGCACTGTTACCAAGTAAAAGGTGTTTTAGGCACTTTGCATAATTAAACTAGATTCGTAGACATCATTTGAATTAGAATCAAATTCGTTCTAGTATCCACTCTTCGAAAGTGTGGATATAGGAGTCTTGTTAATGTGTCCCAGACAACAATGCCACAAATAAGTCTCATCTGATTAATTCAGTTTGAGCTATTTGTTTGTCATGTTATATGTTTGAGATTCATTTATATTCTAAATATATATATTGTTATTCATATCTAATGTGATTATCTCAATATCATCTTTATAAAAAAAACACTTGGTGTTCTAGAATATAAAGGTATACCCGCAACGAGTTAAACTAGATACAGAGATAATGTTCCTAGTCAAACTAGATACATTATAACAGTCTCCTAATTTAAGTACATGCCCAAAGGGCAGTTCCAAAACTTAGGTTTCTACGGCCAAAATAGCAACTCACGTCCTGTTTCCAACTTGTAGGTCGATCTCATCTGAAGCCAGTATCCTGCTCATTAGCAGATGCCGCACAATAGTACATATTTACGTACCACATCCAGTATAAAATCCAATTTTAAAACCAGTAATTGATCCGTTTATTACAATAATAAACATATCTGAAGTCAGAGCCTTGCCCCACCTTCACTTCCTTCATGTCTGCCTTGTCCACACGTCAGTCACGCTTCCAGTGACCCCGTTTACTACAGTTTAGGCAGACATCTTGGGATATATCCTTTTTCTTCCGAGAAGACTGTAATGATTTTACCTTTGCCCTTTTTTCTTCACACCCCAGAAGCCTTCGATCAAGCCTTGGCCTTCTGGGATGTCGTAGTAAGATGCGCCTTGTGCTTCTTGCCCTTTTGGAAGCTCTGGCTCTTCCTCATTGCGTATAGCCATAAACTCTCCAAGAGTTTTTCCCTTGGTTCATAATGAACTTGCCCCAGTATTCGAGCAAAGACTGTAAGATCAAATCTTTGGAATTCTCCGCCTCGTAGGTAATGCCCAGCTAACCTAGCTGTTTGATGTCAGCAATCATCTGTGACACCCAGTGCTCGACAGACGTACCTTGTGACATACGCGAGCGAAAGAGCTTCTTTTGCAATTCATACTTCTAAGATCTAAGGTTAGATCTATGAAGATCCTTTAATTTCAACATCATGGTATAAGGATCTAATCCTTAGTTCTGATGACGAAATTAAAGAGTCATTGCAGCAAGCATAACAGATTGAGCACTAAATTTATCATCACGATGAGTCTTCCTAAGCTCATGTTCTACTATTTTCTCAACTCCGGGCTCAGGCTCGAAAGGTCACTCTATCAAATAAAGTAACTTCTCGGCACTCAGGACTATCTTGAGATTCATTTACCAATATGGAAAATTAAAGCCTTAAAAGACATTTTCTCCTAGGATTATGTCATTTGACGCTAATCTTTTCAGTTCTAATGATTGATATAGTCAACTATCCAATCAACTATTTCGGGTACAATCAAATGTAATGATTACTATAGTCTAACTATATAACCAACTATAAATGATCGGTTAAATTCAAATGTATTGATTAATATAATCCAATTATATAACCAACTATAAATGAAGTAGTTTGAATACAGTCCAACTGTCAAATTAAAATAACAATTGAATATTAGTCCAACTAATATATTTATATTTAAATAATTAATGACGAAAAATGAAATGAGCGCGTATTGGCAATTATCTAAACGAAATTGCAAATTTAAAACTTGTCTCCCACTATTTTTCGGCGAGCCTCTAACCTCTGTGGAGTACGTGAAAAACCTAGTTTCCTAGTGGTCTAGGATCCCGTCAATTAACACACAACCTTGACTTTGGCCAACAAATTATATGAAACTTAACTAGGTAGATCTCTAAGATCAATTGGATCCCATCCAATTCCTAGATCCAGTAGGTGGACCTCCAAGTCCGAAACATATATCCAATATATGCCAATATATCCAATATATTCCCTAATCTTTTTTCATCTGTATCAAATAAGCCTTGGCTTTGGCTCAACAAGCTTAATGAAACCAGTTAAGCGTGACCCATTGACAGAAAACTTCGTAATCGAGGCCGATGAACAAGGAATGACCTTAACTTTGGCCAACAAATCACAACTTGCCCAAGATGTACGATATGGAACAAAGCTTTCGTGATTCAAACACATCCGCGATGGACAAAGGTCTTGACTTTGGCCAACAAACCAATGCCAATCTTGGATCTTGAGAGAGAATCACTCAATGGAAGGAAAAACGCTTAATATAAAATGAGGGTTTTTGTCGCGATTTGGCAACCAAATTATTATCTTTAATTAGGTCTCATCATACACCCTTAAGCATGCATTCTAAAAGCATAATAAGGCGCGATAAAATTAATAATGATATACGGATGGATATACAATAAATTGTTCCTAGAACAAATCTCTCCCCTTCCTCTCCCCGGCTAGCACTATTCTAACTTCTACCCAATTACATAATACATTAAGGAAACCTCATTTATATTGAGGGGAATTGGTGAGAAGCTAATTACAAAGAGTCAATAGATAAATGTTGGACACGCATGTCCAATTTAATAAATTCTAAATTTATTACAATAATTTCCAAAATTGCCCTCACCCTTCTGATATCCATCTGATATACATTATTCATTCATACCTCCAAGTATTCACACAAAGCATGTTATTCAATCAATCTAATCCAATTAATTAATCTTTGAATTAATGACCATCCAATGTTCAAACAACGATTTGATTTGCGTGAGTCCAACTCGTTTAAGAACAAATACTCAAAGTACGTATTCATGAATTATATCAAACTACAATTTCAAATCCAATTTAAATTATGTTCGATACTAATTCATATTTAATTCCAAATTAAATAATTACACTTTTAATAGTGCATTTTAGACTTGGATTCCAAATCCAATCTTTATGGGTCTCAAAGGCCCAATTTGTATCCAATACTATTCATTTAACGTCCAATAGGCTTTTAATTAATTCTTTAGGCATGGGCTTTGGCAATTATGGGTCAAACCCAAGATGTCAAGGCCTAATTAGGAATCACCCTATGCCAAAAATCAATTTACGCCCAATTAAAATTTTAAAGGCCCAATTATCATATTTGGACTTTATAGAAATGGTTTTAGGCCCAATTGGATCCAACCAATTATCCTAAACCAAAATTTGCCCAACCAATCTCATTAAGCTCAAATACAATAAATTAAATTAACTTATTATTCCAAATTACAAATTTATTCAATTCAAGTATAATTACCATAATTAATTAATTAATCTAATGCTTCCAAAACACTAATTAATTCAATTAATCATGCTCTACATTTCCAATTCATGTCCAACACAAATTGAAGCAAAATCAATCTTATAACATGCATCAAGGCTCACGGCAAAGGCATACAAAATCATTCAATTTGATTTCAATCTAATTAAATCAACATTCAACATTTCTATCATGCCATCAACACATCGAATTGTTAAATTTCAAAAATTAACTAGGAGCAATCCTAGGGTATCATATTCGGCCAAGGGTATATGTTGGGGAAAATTAATCCGATCAATTTTTCACAATTCCAACAATGCACAAATCCAATTAAACATCATATAAACATATCCCAACCAACAATTTAGGCAAATTAAGCTCCAAGTCAAAAATCCAAAATTTAAAGTCATGAACCCTAGATTTATTTTATGCTTAAATTGGCTCTAATACCATTGTTAGGTTCTCCTAGAACATGCCAAGGATCTATTAAGTATAAACATGTGTGAATAATCAAAGTAAATTGCGGAAAAAATACTTACTTTGATCGGTTATTTGATGTGTAGATAACAAAAAATTTCCAACCTTTGTGTAATGCTCCAAGCTCTCCTTTGTATGAATGGTTTAGCTCCAAGCTTGATCTTTGAATTCCAAACTCAAGGGGATAGTTTCCATATCACCTTTGTAGACTCTTTTAAGTGCTAGCTTTGGAAGAAATTGTAACAAAATCTTCCTATTGTGAGAAGCAACTCTCGGCAATGGAGGGAGATGAGAGGGAGATAAGGTTTTTAATGGTAATGAGAGGAATGAGAGAGTGTTAGATGTGTTTTTAATTTTCCAAAAATCAACTACCAATTACCAAACTTCCAAAGTTAGTAAAGGTCTATCACAAGTCAAAAATAAAATAATGAAAGTGTAAGAAACAAGCTAACACCAACTAACAACTTCCATCAACATAAAGTGATGAGATTGACTAGTGATGTGACTTGATATGGGCCCCACTTGGATTCAAAATCCGAGTAGGCCCGCAAAACACATCTCGGGCTCGGGTTCGTTAATTCCAAATTAATGAATTTTCCGTTGCGACTTAATTAAATCAAACTTATTTAAATAATAATGCCTCGCAAAATTATTACGAAAGTCGCTCGCGAATTAATTATAAATTAATTCGTTCGCCCGAATTAAAATCCAATTTTAATTCCGCTATGAAATCTAATTTCATTTAATATATCGAATATATTATTTAATCGATTAATTCCAAATTAATCGTTCTCTCTCTATTATTTGAATTTTATCCCAGATAAATTATTTCCGCAATTAATCCTAGATTAATTTTCTCTCTCTCATAATTAATCCCAGATTAATTATATTCTAGTCAAATGTCATCGGTGAATCTTCGGGAAGCGACCCATGAGATCCCTGGATATGTTGGCAGTAAATCTGGTCGTCGGACTATCCAAACACGTGCGTACCCCGTACCGCGTTCTTACCGATTTACAAGACATAATTGGCTTCTAGCAAAGCACCGTGCCTACCCAATTCTCCAGAAATATTCTTTTAAGGAATATGTAATCTTTGTCAGGCATAGTATACGTAGTATTGCGTATTACGATCTAGTATATGATATCACATGCTAGGTCTGAGACTTGAATTATGTCTGCCCCGTACGAAGCACATATCGGATCACTAGCAACTAGTAATCAGATAATCATGACCTTGTCATATTATCCCGATAGCTGCAGTACATTAGAGAGTACCAGTTTTGTACCCCTGCGTGATCATCATCTCCATATGACTGAAGTGATACTTCCATCTTGACATCACACCCAATACCTACCTTGATTTGGATTCCCATAGACACAAAGTCACACTACCAATGGGATTCCGAGGGGTCTATCCAGAGCGAAGCTGTTTCCGTACCATCGGCAAACACAACCTCCTATCACACTTGCATAAGTATCCAATTCTTAAATATATAAGAACTATGTTGTTACGCTTCCATAACGCGCACAAGTGCAATACTAGTCTATTTCGTATTATCGATGTCCAATCTCGATAATACTACGACTAGGGATATTTAATGATTAAACCTTATGTGGATTAAAATTGTCTCATATCTTATTAATTCGGTACTAATCATATGGACTTTTATCATTTATATATCCTGGTAATCCAATTACAAATGATAAAAGAGCAATTTCCTTTGTCACATAGTTAATTTGTACAACAACACTATGTTCTATACAAATAGTGATGTTATAGGTCATAATTGTCCAACTCTGCGAGCCCAATAGTGTTGTGGTCGCCGAACATCATAGGTATAGCAGTAAACCCCGCTTCACTCCTACAGTGTCCATAATTCACCCACCCGTAAATTATGACGAACACGAATAAACTCTCTAAACCATACCGGTCGAGGTCACTGTATACGTATAATCCCTCTGTCACAGGTATCCGGATTATTCCAGAGGCATAGATACAAATTTCATATCTCTATAGATATAATCATGTCAACGTTTCTATTAGTAATCCTTTAAAAACAATTAGAACTTATTTCTATGTATGATTCATAAATAGGAACAATTCATTTTTCCATAATATTACTTATTTAATGGTATCAACTCTTTTTTTTATATACATATTCGATCTAATTACAATTAGATATCTAATTATGATTAGATATCTAATTATGATTAGATTGAAACTAAATCTGATTTAGTGATACGTGTATATTAGATAAAGACCCTAGGATTTATAATGTAGTGCGCAGTTACAACGTAGTTTGTAATTGACATTGGGAAGCGTCACTATAAGTTGTATATCCTTAAATAAAGTTTCTGGTCAAGATTTACTAACACGGGTCAGTTAGTAAAATCCGCTGAGAACAGTACTTGTCGTATATCGTGACTTGGTCTGATGGTTTTTCCCAATGAACCATGAGTCTCGGGAGACTCGTATAGACATGTAGGTGTTTATTTGGTAAACACCGAACGACTCACTGAAGATTTTCTAATAGATGGTACACCAACGTTAATAGGAATCTTCTCGAGTTGATCGAGCATAGTGATCATTCGACTTGAGATACCACAATGGATATATGAGTTATCCTCCACACTTTGATGGCAGTCACGTCACCGATCTATTTAGATCAGACCTCCGCTTGTTCGTTGGGTGTGGACTGATGTTCATGATATCCATTGCGTATCAAAATTGAATCTGTCAGTCATGTGTACATGGCATATGTATCATACACGTGTTTACGATCTAGTAAATTCATGGTCGTGGTATAACTTCGGAAGCAAGTTCCGAGTGTTATTTAGAGATCGTAAATTTGAAAGTCGACTATATTTGCAAGTCCCACAATATGAAGTGTACTCGTTGAGCACTTGGGCAACGCTTTATGAATAATACAAATTATTCATAATACTTCATCGGATTAAATGAGTTAATTCGAATCGTTGAAACCGTTAAACGAAAACACATGTATAAGGGTATTTTTGGTCAATCGTAATTGTTGTGTATTTGTATTTGATACATGATTTGATTAAATACACATTAATTAATTGTCAATTGAGACTTTGACACTTGTCATAATATATGTATTTGTTATTTAACGTAAATAAAAAAAATACATATCTAATAATAATTAAATTAATTAATTAGATATTTAAATGTTAAATATTTAAATAATTAAATGATATATATATTTCATAATTGTTATGTTATATGGCTAATTATCATTGATACATGTGGCATGTTTTAATTAAACTTTAGGTGTGCAAATATAATTTGCTAACATAAAGTTTAATCTTTATTTATTTGAACTAAATTTGAAAAATGACAAATTTCCCCATTAAAGTCGGCAATGACATGCTTTTAAAGTTAGAAAATTTTTTGTTCTCTCTTTAATCATCATCATGGCCGAAACATCCTCCTAAAAAAAAGTTTTCAAATATTTCTTGATGATTCAAGATGGAGAATGAAGAAAATCAAGAAACAAAAAGCTAAGGAACAATATATTGGATGAAAAATATGTCATATAAATATATTGGATGTGTTTTGAGTGTTGGAACTATTGTCGAAAATTGTTTCGGAGTTGAAATAAGCGAAAACAGCGGAAAACGGCGTTACCGGATGACAGCTGCCCAAACAGTGAATTTGTCACTGTTCAGGCAACCCATGAACTTCCCTAGCATAGTTGGGGCTGACCTGGGCATACCTCATGTGTATTGAGTGGTCGGTTCGATCAAAAATGTGTTTATGTCATTTTGCGGAAAAAAGTTTTCGTAAAAATTTCGCGATGTTTCCTAACTATTTATGTCGTTATTTGATATCGAATAAATATGTTTAGGTGAAATATGAATGAATTATTCATATTGGATATTGAATAATTCATTCGGTAATTTAAAAAGTTTTAAAATTATGATTTCGCCCGAACTGCGCTTCCGCCGCGCCCTTTGCCCAAAATCCCAAAACAAATTGGTATCAGAGCAGGTCTGATCCTTCATCCATTACATTTTTCATGCTTGATATATGATATATAATCCAATTTTGATGTTTACACATGCATGTAATTTAGATATTTCTTGACTTTTCGATTCTACGCTAACGGGAAACGTAACGGAAATTTAATGGTTAAGTTAAGTTATGTTTTCTAAGATAGAATTGAACTGTTTAGAAGTTGATCTAGATTATATTCTGCATTTGATGAAGAGCAAAGCTTTATTATGGAATATCCCCGCTTAAATAAGGCAGTAAAGTGACATGTATTGGATGCATGTTTCTTGGTCTGTCTTGTTAATACGGTTTATGGGTATCTTTCTATGGTTGCATCCGAGATAGTGCCAAAGCAGTGAGGGTGTAGTTGATAGAATTTTATTCATGCCAGATGTATATTTGATACTAGACAAATTCAAGAGAAAGTGAAAATCATGAACGTGCCAAAGCTGTCAGGACTACATTGGTAGTTAAATAACTTAAGAAAAATATTTGGTTAACTAAATAACTTAGAACAATGCTTTATGAGATCTTATCACGTAAGCATTAGATGCTTATTCCATATGGTAAAGGATGGTCTGATACAAGATCACACCATATATCATTATCCATTTAATGAATATTGTATTCGGGATGTGATTAAATCTCATTTAACCAATGATTGTCATTGGACCACAGATTTATTGAAATAATACTTTGGAAGTATGTAGTTTAATGAATTATAAATTGCCTTGGATAGTTTTCTTTACTTCGTAACTTAGTTAATAAGTTGTCATGACTTAGTTGCGTGTTTCTAAAAGAATATATATTGAACGTTTTGATGGTTCGAGAACTTTCAATATGATTCTGATGAAACGCGGATAAAATATTTTGAATGGTTCAAAGATATTCTATTTGAAGTGTTGAAAACTATATTTTAAAATTCATCGTGAGTTTTTGAATTGTTCAAAGATGTTTGATATGATCAAACATATGAATTTATGGCAATTAGTTCTAAAGTTATTTAATGAATGTGATTCTTACTCAATATTATCTTCTACGATTCCATCGTGATGGAATTGATCAGTGCGAGAAATCGAATCTTATATGATCTGATTCGTTTGATATTGAATGTTACCGAATTAGTTTCAATACTCTTGGGGTTATGCTCCAGTTACACTTATTCATCCTTTTAATTATTGTTCCATTAGTTTTCTACAGTTACGTATATGATATGTACAAGTACAAAATTCGAATATTTAAAAGGTTTGAGATTTGAATCTTTCTTTTATATAAAGGTTATATAATTGAAAAGTGCTTGCGCCTCTGAGGTACAAACAAAAGTTTATCATTTATTCTATTTAATAGAATATTGTATTCTATTTGATAGAATATCTTTTCTACGATCCCGAGTAATAAATTTTTTTTATTACTTGGTGTGTAACATCAAATGTTGACGATTGTAGAAAAGACTTGACTTATTGAAGTCAAATGTGAGAGTGATAAACTAAAATATAACTACATAATTAATAAGATGAAATGACCCAACGATATCTTCCGTATAAGTTTAATAGGATGTCAGAATCATTTGCGAAGTATTTGATACTTAATGGTTCTGTTGTTTTCTTGTTGAAGAAAATTATCCGATAAATTATAGTGGGAGTGATATTTGATAGCGATTTCGAAAATTACCATTGAACCATAGATCTAAGATTTTTCATAACTTACTGCGATCAAGTTTTGAACTTGATTAAGCTTTCGTTATGAATCGTTCATAATATGTGCAAATTATTTGCGTAGTAAAAGCAAAGTGAGTTTGATAAAGGTTTGACATTAATAGTATGACAGTGAGAAAAGTTATAATCAGTGATCTATTGTAGATTCTGAGAAAACTTGTCTCAGTCGCACTAATTGAACAATTAAAGATTTGTTGGTTAATGTTGATATTAAACAATGTATTTTGGCTAAAGAATGCAAAGTGGCGTTCCTGAATGTTTTCTTCGAATGAGAGATCTGTGTGGTTTCTTTGTTTGAAGAAGTTCATTCTAGAATGGCCCTAGAGTTTGTATTATGCTAATATCACAGTTTGATATACTAGCTTATAGAGCCTACTGTAGACTTAGATAAGCTTTCCGAAAATATGTGTTCTCTAATCTTGATACAGTCAGATTGTCTGATTTCATCAAAGCATAGAGAATATATTTGTGATAGAAGGGTCAGTGGGAGCATATAAATTTCTTTCTAGTGTTATATATCCTAACGACATTATCATTATTAAGGTAATAATTAGATGTTTGTGAAGTAAAACATTTACTTAAGTCTTCTTTTCTAGGTGATAGCAGTGGGAGTAGTCTCTGTTATGTTTGATATAAAGTTTTATATATGATATAAAACTAGATACTTGTGAGATACTCTCATTATTCACGCATTAGATATGATCTAATAAAGGATACATTAAAACAATTTGTATTACAATTAGTATAAATGTTTGAAGGTTAGTGTGTCTCTAGTATATAGTATTAATATTTTGTAAAGGATGATTCCTTTTGTCGAAAGAGAAATGTCTAGTCAATCTGATGCATCATATGATGATTGCATAATGAATACTGTATTATGTGCGATTAAAGATATCAATTTAATCGTAATAGTTATGAGCTATTTTGATACGCTACAGACCATAAAATGTGTCTTGAAACATGTTCTTTATTATCCTCTAGATATTAAGAACAAATTTCTTATTCATGGAGAATATAATCTGCAACCATTAGGGTCAGATTAGTTTTGAGTCTATTTATGACATTAGATGGTCTATGTCATATAAAGTCAGAAAAGATGCAGTGGGAGTGTCACGGTTGATTCTACTGTATTAGTGGGATTCGTTGCAACTTATGAAGTATTGACTTATGAAGTTGCACGGTGACCTTATAGATTAGAAGTTTTGAAATTAGTATTATGCTTGCGGTTGTCTGCAAAGTATTTTGGATTTGATCCCTAAATACATAGACAACTTAATAACTATAGCATAATTTTTATATAGCATATGAGTCATATTGATTTATAACTTAGGTATCTACAAAATATTAATGATGTTGTCTAAGGAAAACAATTGGGTTTGTTGGACAGACTCAATTTGTAATAGCAGGCTTACTTGTTGTTGCCTACCTCTTGAGTGCTAGGTGGGCTCATGAGGGCCATAGGTATGTGATACACATTAAGATGTGTATATGATACCGTGGTTTGGCACTAGACCAAGTGGGAGAAATTGTTAGGGTTGGTGCTCAGAGTGCCAATCCGGATCGTATTTATGTCTGATTCATAAATACGAATAATTCCTTTTTTCCATAATATTACTTATTTAATGGTAGATCCTCTTGTCTTTTATATACATATTCAATCTAATTACGATTAGATATCTAATTTTGATTATATTGAAACTAAATCTGATATAGTGATGCGTGTATATTAGACAAAGACCCTAGGATTTACAATGTAGTGCGCAGTTACAACGTAGTTTATAATTGACATTAGGAAGCGTCACTATAAGTTGTATATCCTTAAATAAAGTTCCTGGTCAAGATTTACTAACACGAGTCGGTTAGTAAAATCTGCTGAGAACAGTACATGTCGTATATCGTGACTTGGTCCGATGATTTATCCCAATGAACCATGAGTCTCGGGAAACTCGTATAGACATGTAGGTGTTTATTTGACAAACACTGAACAACTCACTGAAGATTTCCTAATATATGGTACACCAATGTCAACAGGAATCTTCTCGAGTTGAGCGAGCATAGTGATCCTTCGACTTGAGATACCACAGTGGATATATGAGTTATCCTCCACACTTTGATGGCAGTCACGTCACCGATCTATTTAGATCAGACCTCCGCATGTTCGTTGGGTGTGGACTAATGCTAATGATATCCGGTGCGTATCAATATATAATCCTGTGTACAGGGCATAAGTATCCTACACGTGTTTACGATCTAGTAAATCCATTGCTGTGGTATAACTTCGGAAGTAAGTTCCGAGTGTTATTTAGAGATCGTAAATTTGAAAGTTGACTATATTATACCATAAGGATTTGATGTTTTTATCTATATCCCAGGTATTATATGGATAGCTTGTGACGGAGGGATTATACGTATGCAATGACCTCGACTTGCATAATTTAGCGAGATTATTCGTGGTCGTCATAATTCATGAGTGGGTGAATTATGGACACGAAATTGGATTTCGTGACGGATAAACCTAAACTTAAAGAGTACCACAATATGAAGTGTACTTGTTGAGCACTCGGGCTACGCTTTATGAATAATACAGATTATTCATAATACTTAATCGGATTAAATGAGTTAATTCGAATCGTTTAAACCCTTAAACGAAAACACATGCATAAAGACATTTTTGGTCAATCGTAATTATTGTGTATTTGTATTTGATACATAATTTGATTAGATACACATTAATTAATTGTCAAATGAGACTTTGACACATGCCATTAATATATGTATTTATTATTTAATATAAATAAAAAATACATATATAATAATAATTATATTAATTAATTAGATATTTAAATGTTAAATATTTAAATAATTAAATGATATATATATTTCATAATTGTATGTTATATGGCTAATTATTATTGATACATGTGGCATGTTTTAATTAAACTTTAGGTGTCCAAATATGATTTGCTAACATAAGGTTTAATCTTTATTTAATTGAATTAAATTTGAAAAATGACAAATTTCCCCCTTAAAGTCGGCAATGACATGTTTTTAAAGTTAGAAAAAATTTTATTCTCTCTTTAATCATCATCATGGCCGAAACATCCTCCTAAAAAAAGCTCTCAAATATTTCTTGATGATTCAAGATGGAGAATGAAGAAAATCAAGAAAAAAGAAAGCTAAGGAATTAAAGGTTAAAGGTAATTCTATAAATCCCAAGCTTAGAAAATATGTTTCTTGTTTCTTGATGATCTAGTGAGATCCTAGGTTTCTTCTTTTCTTTAAATTTGAGTTTTTTTTATTTGGAGGATTAAATTGAAGGCTTTGAGCATATGTGAAGTAGAATTGAAAGATATTATTGTAATATTTATTCAATTTGATCATTTGATGATATGTTGTCATTCTCGAGTGTTATGACCACTCTTGTAATGCCTAGAATTTTTCTTGGGTGGTTCATTTGTGGTGACTTTGGTTGGTGTTAAGATTAATTAGATTAATGTTGGAAAATTAGATTTTAAGCATAAAAATTGATATATTTTGCTTATGCATCAGATCTGGAAATACTGTGTATTTGGTGATGAAGAATATTTCATATAAATATATTGGATGTGTTTTGGGTGTTGGGACAATTTCCGGAAAGTGTTCCAGAGTTTAAATAAGTGAAAAACGACGTTATCGGGTGACCTTTGAACCAACCGGGTGACGGCTTCCCAAACAGTGAATGTGTCACTGTTAGGGCAGCCCATGAACTACCCTAGCACTGTTGGAGCTGACCTGGGCAGCCCTCATGTGTATTGGGTGGTCAGTTCGATCAAAAACGCGTTTTATGCCATTTTACGGAAAAATATTTTTCGTAAAAGTTTCGCGATGTTTCCTAAATATTTATGTCATTATTTGATATCGAATAAATATGTTTAGGTGAAATATGAATGAATTATTCATATTGGATATTGAATAATTCATTTGGTAATTTAAAAAGTTTTAAACTTACGATTTCGCCCGAACATTGCTTCCGCTGCGCCCTTTGCCCAAGACCTCAACCCCACAGACCCATAGATTTAACAGATTGTTAATACCATATTGAATACCTATGCTCTATACACAGAGTTGACGAATCCTTTCTTGATACACACAGGATATCATGAGCATCACTCAACACCCAACGAACAGGCGGAGGTCTGATCTAAATAGACCAGTGATTTGACTGTCATCTAAGTGTGGAGGATAACTCATATATCCACAGTGGTATCTCAAGTCAAAGAATCATTATGCTCACTCAACCCGAGAAGATTCTTATTTACGTTGGTGTACCATCCATTAAGAATCTTCGGCGAGTCGTTCAGTGTCTATCCGCTATAAACACCTACACGTCTATACAAGTCTCCAAGACTCATGGTTCATTGAGAAACCATTGGAATCCAATATTCCAATATAAGACATGTGCCATTCTCTACGGGTTTAATTTACTGACCAAGTAGTGTAAACTTTGACCGGGAACTATATAAGAATGACAACGTCATGATACAATTCAATGTCAGTAGCGAGGCTTTTGAAACAGTATCATAAATAATCATTCTAAGTTCGATTACTTGACATAGGTGATCTACTATGATGAGGTAATTTTCCTTTACCCCCATTATGACTCATCTCCTAATATAGCGATTATTAAAAGCCTCAGCTTATCCTAACCTTGACAGACAGTACTCTGCGTCATTATCGGAATGGATTTAATCATGGCAATAGATAAAAGGTTTCATCGTAGTTGACATTATGTCATTGACGATATCCTTTCTGTACAAGCCTAGCTGTGTACATTTGTATGTTTTCATCCATGTATGTCTTCCTTGAAGATACATTTAGTACCAATAGGCAAAATGCATTCTGGTACATCAACTAGTGTCCAAACTTAGTTGATATACATGGAATCCATTTCGGACATCATGGCACCTTGCCATAAAATGAGTCGATACCTTGTATCACTTCCTCATACGTAGCTGGTTCGTGTTCCTCAATAAGATTGACATTTACATGAGGTGAGATCAGAAACCCATGCCTCCCAGGTTGTTTTCTGACTCTCTCTGACTTACGCGGTTCTTATGTATTCGAAGATTATTGGTATAGTTTCATCCTTGATGAACTATTGGTGTTCCGTGAGGACTCGGTGCCTGGAACAGTATTACTCTGATTTTTATCGAGTTTTACTTTCCTCCCACTTACCACTGCATATAGGAATTCCTCTTAGGAAATCCGCATGGAGAGCAACAATTACATTGTTCTCTTGTGAGTTGTATAAGTACTATACTTTGGTTTCCCTATGACAACCTACAAATAGGCACTTATCCGATTTGGGTTCTAGTTTGGTATCATCCAAATATATGCCCAGCTTTCCCAAATCTTCAGGAATTAGAAACCCGGTTTCTTTCCTGTTCATATCTAATATGAAGTATGTCTAACAGATTTTCATGGAACCTTATTCAAAATAAGTAATGCACTATTTAATGCATATCCTGTGAAGGAAATTGGTAGCTCAGAACGACTCATCATTAACCTTACCATGTCCAACAAAGTTTGATTTCTCTGTTCGGACACACCATCAAATTGAGGTGTCCTAGGAGGAGTCCAGTGTGAAAGAATACCATACTCTTTCATATAATCTTGAAACTCATATGTTTAAGTATTTTACACTATGGTCCAACCGTAATGTTCTTAATACTTTTACCGGTCAATTTTTTTACTTCGTGTCGAAACTCTTTGAATTACTCAAAAGTTTCTGACTTGTGTTTCATAAGATACACATAATCGTAACGCGATGCCACATCCGTAAAGGTTACGAAGTATTCATATCCACTTCTAGCCTAGCTAGACATGGGCCCACTTACTTCACAATTAACGAGGGCTAACAGATCGGTGGCACTTTCATTTTTTACCAAGTAAAAGGTGTTTTAGGCACTTTACCTAATAAACTAGATTCGTAGACATCATTTGAATTAGAATCAAATTTTTCCTAGTATCCACTCTTCGAAAGTGTGGATATACGAGTCTTGTTAATGTGTCCCAGACAACAATGTCACTTGTAAGTCTCAACAGATTTATAAAGTTTGAGCCTTTTGTTTGTCATATTATATGTTTGAGATTCATTTATATTCTAAATATAAATACGGTTATTCACATCTAATGTGTATATCTCAATATCATCTTTATAAACAAAACACTTAGTGTTCATGAACATAAAGGTATACCCGCAACGGGTTAAACTAGATACAGAGATAATGTTCCTAGTCAAACTAGATATATTATAACAGTTTCCTAATTTAAGTACATGCCCAAATGGCAGTTCCAAAACTTAGGTTTCTACGGCCAAAACAACGACTCATGTCTTGTTTCTGACTCATAGGTCGATCTCAACTAAAGCCAGTCTCCTGCTAAGCAACATATTCCGCACATCAGTACATATATTTATGTACCACATCCAGTATCTAAAATCCAATTTTAAAACCAGCAGTGGACATGTTTATATCAAACATACCTGAATTCGGAGCCTTGACCGTCTTCACTTCCTTCATGTTTGCCTTTGTCCATACGACAGTCACGCTTCCAGTGACCCCGTTTGCCATAATTTAGGAAGACATCTTGGGATATGTCCTTTGTCTTCCCAGAAGACTGTGACGATTTAGCCTTTGCCCTTTTTCCACATCCCCAGAAGCCTTTGGCCAAGCCTTGGCCTTTTGGGATGTTGAAGTAAGATGCGCCTTACACTTCTTGCCCTTTTGCAAACTCTAGCTATGTCTCCTTGAGTATAGCCATTAACTCTCAAAGAGTTTTCTTTTGCAATCAGTAATTCTAAGATCTAAGAATAGATCTATGAAGATCCTTCAATTTCAATATCATACTATAAGGATCTAATCCTTAGTTCTGACGAAGAAATTAAGGAGTCTTTGCGGCAAGCATAAAAGATTGAGCACTAAAGTTTTCATCACGATGAGTCTTACAAAGCTCATGCTCTACTATTTGCTCAACTTCGGGCTTAGGCCAGAGAGGTCGCTCTATCAAATAGATTAACTTCTTATCTCCTAGGACTATCCTGAGATTCATTTCACAATATGAAAATTTACGCCGTTAAAGACATTTTTCACCTAGGATTATGTCCTTTGACGCTAATCTTTCAAGTCATCTTGATTGCTATGGTCCAACTATCCAATCAACGATTTTGGGTACAATCTAATGTAATGATTACTATAGTCTAACTATATAATTAATTACAATTTGATTGGTTAAATTCAAATGTATTGATTACTATAATCCAACTATATAATCAACTATAAATGAAATAGTTTGAATACAGTCCAACTGTTCAATTAAAATAACAATTGAATATTAGTCCAACTAATATATATTTATTATTAATGACGAAAAATGAAATGAGCGCGTATTGGCAAGTATCTAAACGAAATTGCAAATTTAATACATGCATCCCACTATTTTTCGGCGAGCCTCTAACCCTCTGTGGAGTACTCGGGAAACCTAGTTTCCTAGTGGGCTAAGATCCCGTTAAATAACACAAAACCTTGACTTTGGCCAACAAGTTGTATGAAACTTAACTAGGTAGATCTCTAAGATCAATTGGATCTCATCCAATTCCTAGATCTAGTAGGTGGACCTCCAAGTCCAAAACATATATCCAATATACTCCAATATATCCAATATATTCCCTAACCTTTTTAATCTGAATCAACTAAGCCTTGGCTTTGGCTCAACAAGCTTAATGAAACCAGTTAAGCGTGACCTATTGACAGTGGGAAAGCTTCGTAATCGAGGTCGATGAACAAGAAGTGACCTTGACTTTGGCCAACAAATCACAGCTTGCCCAAGGCGTACGATATGGAACAAAGCTTTCATGATTCAAACACATCCGCGATGGAAAAAGGTCTTGACTTTGGCCAACAAACCAATGCCAATCTTAGATCTTGAGAGAGAATCACTCAATGGAAGGAAAAACGCTTAATTTTTGATTGAGGGTTTTTCGCGTAAATTGGCAACCAATTTATTATCTTTGATTAGGTCTCATCATACACCCTTAAGCATGCATTCTAAAAGCATAATAAGGCGCGATAAATAAAATAATAATGATATGCGGATGGATATACAACAAACTTGTTCCTAGAACAAATCTCTCTATTTCCTCTCTTCCGCTAGCACTATTCATACTTCTACCCAATTACATAATACTTCTAAAGAAACCTCTTTTACATTGAGGGGAATTGGTGAGAAGATAAATACAATGAGATAAGGAGATAAAAGGCTGGACACGCAGGTCCAATTTAATAAATTCTAAATTTATTACAATAATTTCCAAAATTGCCCTCACCCATCTAATATACATCCGATATACATTATTCATACATACATCCAAGTATTCACACAAAGCATGTTATCAATCAATCTAATCCAATTAATTAATCTTTGATTAGTGACCATCCAATGTTCAAACAACGATTTGATTTGCGCGAGTCCAACTCGTTTAAGAATAAGTACTCAAAGTGCGAATTCTTGAATTATATCGAACTATAATTTTAAATCCGATTTAATTTGTATTCAATACCAATTCATATTTAATTCTAAATTAAATAATTACACTTTATTAATATGTATTTACGACTTAGATTCTAAATCTAATCTTAATGGGTCTCAAAGGCCCAATTAACATCCAATGTCAATTTAATTAAAGTCCAATGGGCTTTTAATTAATTCATAAGGCATGGGCATTGGCCAATATGGGTCAAACCCAAATTCCAAGACCCAATAAAGGAATCATCATATTTGCCATAAAATTAATTTCTTCCCATTAGGCCCAATTTAATATTTAAAGGCGCATTTATTATATTTGGACTTAACGGAATGGTTTTAGGCCCAGTTTGGATCCAATCCAATTGTCCTAAACCAATTTGGCCCAACCAAGTCCATAAGGCCCAAATATAATATCAATAGCCCAATTCCAAATTGAAGCCTAATTAATTAAATTCCAATATTCCAAATATCACAATTTATTTAATCAAAGAGTATAGCCATAATTAATTAGTTAAATTAACATTTCCAAAATACCAATTTACCTAATTAATCATGCTTAATCATTTTCAATTCATGTCCAACACAATTGAAGCAAAATCAACTCAAAACATGCTTCTCTATCTCACGGCATTTTGGGCATTTTATATCCGATTTTGATTTCAATCCAATTAAATCACAAATCAATATATTCATGCATTTTAAACACATCCAATGGTCTAAAAAATCAAAAAACACCATGAGCTATAAGGGTTCAATATTCGGCCACCATAAGGTAATTAGGAAAAAAATTATCTAATCAATTTTTCTCACAATTAATCATGCATAACTCTTAGTTATCATAATCTAAACATAACCAAACACTCAATTTGATGAAATCATTATCCAAGCAAAAATACCCAAATTCAAGTTTATGAACCTTAATAGATTTCATGCTTAATTTGGCTCTGATACCATTGTTGGGTTCTCCTAGAACATGCCAATGATCTATTAAGCATAAAATTTTGTGAATAAACTATGTAAGATTGTGGAAAAAATACTTACATAGATCGGCAATGAGGATGTAGGATAACAAAAATTTTCCAACCTTTGTGTAGTGCTCCAAGCCCTCCTTTTATTGTATATTGAGCTCCAAGCTTTGATTCTTGAATTCCAAACTCAGGGGAATGGTTTCCCTAACACCTTTGTTTGATCTTTGAATGTGCTAGCAAAGAAGAAAATTTGCAACAAATTTTCTAAGAGAAGAGGAGAAGTTTCGGCCTTATGGTTGGGAGAGAGAGAAGTTGTTTTGTTTTTGTGTGTTATGTAATTGTTTTCCAAAAATCAAATACCATATACCAAAATCCAATTAGGTAAAGGTCAATCACACATCAAAAACTAAATTAAGCTTGTGTAAGAAACAAGTCATCACATATTAACTACTTCCATCAACATAAAATGATGAGATTGACTAGTGATGTGACTTGATGTGGGCCCCACTTAATTCAAAATCTGAGTGGGCCCGCAAAATACATATCGGGCTCGGGTTCGTTAATTCCGAATTAACGAATTTTCCATTGCGACTTAATTAAGTCAAATTTAATTAAATAATTATGCACAGCAAAATTACTATTAAAGCCGCTTACGAATTAATTCTAAATTAATTCGTTTGCCCGAATTAAAATCCAATTTCAATTCCGCTTTGAAATCTAATTTCATTTAATATATCGAATATATTATTTTAATCGATTAATTCCAAATTAATCGTTCTCTCTCTTCTATTCGAATTTTATCCCAGATAAATTCTCTCCGCAATTAATCCTAGATTAATTTTCTCTATCTAATAATTAATCCCAGATTAATTCTGTTCGAGTCAAACGTCATCAGTGCATCTTCGGGAAGCGACCCATGAGATCCCTGGATATGTTGGCAGTATATCCGGTCATCGAATTATCCGAATTCGTGCGTACCTCGTACCACATTCTTACCGATTTACAAGACATGGTTGGCTTCTAGCAAAGCGTTGTGCCTACCCAATTCTCCAGAAATATTCTTTTAAGGAATATATAATATTTGTCTGGTATAGTATACGTAGTATTACGTATTACGATCCAGTATCGATATCAAATGCTAGGCCTAGGGCTGGAATTGTGTCTGTCCCGTACGAAGCATATATCGGATCTCTGGTAACTAGTCTCTATAATCGGATAATCATGACCTAGTCATATTATCGCGATGACTGCAGTACTTAAGAATACTAGTTCAGTATTCTACGTGATCATAGTCTCCATACGACTGAAGTGATACTTCCATCTTGACATCACACCCAATACACTACGATTCTCAGTATACCCAGAAGAGGCGTACACAGAACCTGTTAAAGCCCCGGACGACCAAAACCAAAGTATACTGATTGTCGCAAGTATTAGCGGTGCAAGTCTCAGGTTAAGACCAAATACACCTACCCTGATTCGGATTCCCATAGACACATAGTCATACTACCAATGGGATTACGATGGGTCTATCCAGAGCGAAGCTGTTTCCATACCATCGGTAAACAAAACCTCCTATTACACTTCCATGAGTATCCAATACCCATATATATGAGAACTATATGGTTACGCTTCCATAACACACACAAGTGTAATACTAGTTTATTCCGCATTATCGATGTTCATTCTCGATAATACTACAACTATGGATATTTAATGATTAAACCTTAGTGGATTAATATTGTCTCATATCTTATTAATCTGGTACTAATTATATGGACATTTATCATTTATATATCTTGATAATCTAATGACAGATGATAAAAAAGCAATTTCCTTTGTCACATAGTTAATTTGTACAACAACACCATGTTCTGTACAAATAGTGATGCTATGGGTCATAATTGTCCAACATATTCTAATTGCGATATGTTTGAGCCAATATACTTTGATAGATGAAGAGTTAGGTTAGCTACTCCCAAATCTTTCATATCAAATTTGCTGGATAACACTTTCTTGGTAGACTGAATCAGTTCATGATTTCTACCAATTATCAGCATATCGTCTATGTAGAGACACACAATGGCATATCTTTTTTGAGTTGATTTGGTGTACAAACATTTATCACACTCATTGTTTTTGAACCCACTTGACAATATTACTTTGTCAAATTTCTAATGTCATTGTTTAGTATTAATCCATACAAGGATTTTACAACTTTGCACACCTTCTGTTCTTGTCCAGGAACATTAAACCCTTCTGGTTGTTCCATGTATATCTCTTCATCCAATTCACCATTCAAGAATGTCGTCTTTACATCCATTTAATGTATTTCAAGACCAAATATAGCTGTTATGGCTATGAGTATTCTTATCGATGTGATACGAGTCACTGGTAAATAGGTGTCAAAGTAATCAAGGCCTTACTTTTGTCTATAACCTTTTATGACAAATCTTACCTTGTACTTATCTATTGATCCATCAGTTTTCATCTTCCTTTTGAATATCCATTTGTAGCCCAGTGGCTTACAACCTGGAGGAAGATCAACCAACTCCCAAGTATGATTTTGTAGGATTGAATCAATCTCACTGTTAATAGCCTATTTCCACAAAGGTGCCTCCGGCAAAGACATTGCTTTCTAATAGCTTTGAGGCTCATTTTCTGACAAGTATGTCAGAAAATCGGGTTCAAATGACTTAGACGACGCCTAGGTTCATTTGCCTCAACATTTCCACGTTAATCTGACTCTTGGTCAACCTGATCACTGTCCTTGACAGTATCAATAGTTATTTTGAGAGACTCTCTTCTTTGTCTTTCCTTACAAGGAAATATCTCTTCAAAATGTCGCATTCCTTGACTCAATTATCATCTTCGGATTGATTTCAGGAATCTCAGACTTGTGTACCAAGAATCGATACGCACTACTGTTGCAAGCATATCCAATGAAAATACAATCAACAGTTTTGGGTCTCATTCTAACCTTCTTAGGTTTAGGAACCATTACTTTAGCAAGACACCCCCACCCTTTTAGGTATTTGTAGGAAGGTAGGTGACATTTCCACAACTCATATGGTGTCTTGTCCAATCTTCTGTGAGGAAGCTTGTTTAGAACGTAGTTCACAGAAAGCAAGGCTTCCCCCCACAAGTTCTGGGGTAAACCAAAACTTGTCAACATGGCGTTCATCATTTCCTTCAATATTCGGTTTTTACGCTCAGCAATCCTGTTTTGTTGAGGAGAATAAGGTGTAGTGGTTTCGTGAATAATTTCGTGCACATAACAATATTCACCGAATGGTGAAATATATTCACCACCTCTATCACTCCTGATTCTTTTGATTTTCTTGTCAAGTTGATTTTCAACTTCGTTCTTATAGTGTATAAAGCTCTCAATAGCTTCATCTTTGCTCCTCAGCAAATACACATAACAGAATCTTGTGCTATCATCGATAAAAGTGACAAAGTACTTTTTACCGCCTCTTGTTTGCACAATATTCATATCACACACGTCAGTGTGTACAAGTTCTAAGGGTTCAGAACTACGTTCTATAGAATGAAATGATGTTCAATGCATTTTTGCTTCAACCCATGCCTCACACTTATGTTGGCTATCAATTGCAAATTTAGGTATAAGGTTCATGTTAATCAATTTACGCATTGTATCATAATTAACATGTCCTAACCTCTCATACCATACATTATGTGACTTAATAATATAAGCAGAAGTTACAGCTTTATTAATAGCACGATTGACAGTCATTATATTGAGTTTAAAAAGGCCATCCGTGAGGTATCCTTTTCCTATATACACATCATTATTCGTCATTACAAACTTGTCAGAAAAAAACACAAGCTTAAAACCAGCCTTGCTAAGGAGGGAGCCCGAGATAAAGTTCTTCCAAATATCTGGAACATGCAATACATTCTTCAATGTAAGCTCTTTTCCGGATGTCATCTTCAAAATCATTGTGCCTTGTCCAACCACTCTAGAGGTAGACGAGTTTCCCATTGTCAGATAATCGACGCCATCAAACTTCTGAAACAAGGAAAACATCGTGCTATCTGCACAGATATGACGAGTAGCCTCAGTGTCTACATACCATTCTCTCGGATTCCCAACCAAGTTGGCTTCAGTTACCACTGCTGATAGGTTCATCTATGAGATCTCATCAGTCAGCTGCTCATCTTCAGTGACATGGGCCTCATTTTTCTTTTTCTTGCCCTTGTCCTTAGACTTCTTATTTCTGCAGTCCTTTGACATATGACCGCTTTTTCCACAGTTGTAGCACTTCCCCTTGAACTTCTTGTTCGCTTAGGAAGAATCAGCTCCACTGTTCTTTCTCTTCTTGCTACCTTTTACACCCTCAACGATGTTGGCCTTAGACTCCATAGTCTTATAGCTGGCCTTCTTAGACTTCCTGTTGTCCTCTTCGATTCTCAATCGAACTCCAAGGTCTTCAAGGCTCATCTATTTCTTTTTGTGTTTCAAATTGCTCCTGAAGTCCTTCCATGATGGAGGCAACTTTTCAATTATGGTGGCAACTTGAAACGTCTCACAGAGTTTCATACCTTCATCCAGTATTTCATGAATGATCAACTGCAGTTCACCCAACTGAGACATCACTGTCCTTAAATCTACCATCTTGTAGTCCAGGAACCTACCCATGACAAATTTCTTTTATCCGGTATCCTCGGTTTTTTATTTCTTCTCGAGAGATTCCCAGAGAATCTTCGCAGAATGCCTTGGTACACATTGTATAGGGTATTGTCAAAACCACCCAAAAGGTAGTTCTTGCACATAAAGTCTCCAGACGACCATGTCTGTTCTCGTAGTTCCTTGGCTGTTTCTAATTCACCCTCCACATGACTCGGATGATCTTTAAGGAAATTAGCCAACTAGAGAGTTTTCAGATAGAACAACATTTTGCTCTACCACTGTTTGAAGTTTGCCCCACCAAACTTCTCCGATTTTTCTCCATGAGAGACCAGTACTTTGATGTTTCCGCTAGCCATATGTAACTGGAAAACAAACAGGGGTCAATAAGTCTACAAAAGACAAATTGCACAACGATCAACAAATAATTTTGTTTCAAGTGATATACCAAGTATCCATTTGTTGTTCTATTGGACAGTGGTACCAATAAACACAAGTCCTTGAATTTCCAACCAAGATTTCTTATGAAAAGTAGATAAAGTAATATTCCCAGAGGACGATGGGGGTCCGGAGTAACCACTTAAGTCCCTGACCACTTAGGCTCTTATCATCTTTTTGACAGAATATCATTTATCCACTTTCTCAATAGAACCTCTTAGCAATTCAAACTCAGTATTTCACTTTTAAATGTCATAATACAGTATACGATATGTGTAGATATATGTGTATGTGTCAAACAAGATTGGATGGAATTACTTGTGTATAATTACACTTTAAATTCTCAACCAAGTATGCAACATACAATTAGTTTTCAACTTTATCACTATGTGTATGCTTGTGATAATTGAACAGCCTAATAATAACTTAAATCTATACTACCAATATTATTTTGATTCAGTATATGATTTACTAAGTTAATATTATCAATACTTGAATTAATATAAGTCTTTGTAGTTTATAACAATTACAGGACTAATTCGTTAGTGTCGAGTCCGTATCTACGTTCGAACGAGACTGTCCAGTATGTGTACGTTCGTGTTGCGTTTGAGAACGCATTCGAATGAAGTGTTCTAGAGAGTTCACGTTCATATAGCGTTTGATAACGTATTTGAACGGAATGTTTCCAGAGATTTCACGTTCGTATAGAGTTCGAGAACGTGTTCGAACGGAATAATTCCAGAGAGTTTGCTTTTGAGTTGCGTTTAAGACGCATTTGAACGAACTAAGTCAGAAGGTCTGCGTTCGATTTGCATTTGAAGCACGTTCGAACGTTCTTAGGCAGAAGGCTTGCGTTTGAGTTGCGTTTGAAGACGCGTTCGAATGTTCTTACGAATTTTTAGATTTTTGCTTCACATTCGTCGGGCGTTCGAACGCCCTACGTATTTTTTCATGAACATACTATATTTTTCCATGAATTTTTTTAACTACGCATGTGATTTACTATCTAACAACACTAATTGATAAGTTCTTAAGATTGTTGGTGGTTTAGTGTCACTAAACAACAAATTAACATGCTTTCATCAATCAAATCCAGAAAATCAATTGCAAAACCTTAGAAAACCCTAAAAATTGAAAATAAGAAAAACCTTATTAAAATGACGAATGTAGTGGTCCAGATCAAGAAAATTATCTATCTTTAAGAACTTATCAGCCCCGTCTCGATGCTCTATTGATTTTATGGCTAATTTTCTCCCAGGATAATCTGGATTCCTCTTGTTCAAGGGGCACACCTTAATAAGATCTCGAACTTGGAATATGGTGGAATTCTCTCAGACTCAAGAAAGTAATTTTAGACTCTCACTTATGGATGTAATTCGGATTTCTTTCTGTGTTTATTAAGGAACAAGAGGGCTTCCTTTTATAAGCATGGAATGGTGCCTTGAGGGTACCCTTTGGGTTGGGGTGCAACCCTCCAAAGGGTTGTACCCCTCCTATGCACCCCTTAGAACATAGGACCATTTTACACACAAATGGAGGACATGTCTTTATGGGGTACCATCCAAAGGACATGTCTCTCCTCCATCCAAACATTATATTTGAAGATTTGAAGAATTTACAACACCCACTTGTGATAAGACATGTTGCTTTTTTTAGAAGTAGACAAAGCAATGTCATAACCGATGAGACTCTCAGATCCCGAGTTATGAACGATTGTGTGTGTGGGTGGAGCAGTAGGCATGATCTCAAGGGTAGTTAGGGAGGAAGACTCAGAGTCTGACATTCCTATCAAGATATGACATGAGGTGGAATGTTAGTTCACAATCTCGGTTAGTGAAACACACTAAAACTTGGGTTATCATCATTATCCTTACCGAGTGACTAACCCAAGAAAGCTCTAAGTGCCTTGAACAGTGGCAGAACAATTAAGTCTTCAAAAAACACCTGAAAGAAAACACACAAGAAAACCCAGAAAATCATGCCCACATATAGACACAAATAACATAAATACACTCGCATAAGTAAACCCACCCCTCTTATTCCCATCAGCACAAGGAACAAGCAACACAAACACAAGCATTCAATACATGCAAACTACCACCTTTATTGAAAAAATAAATATAGACGAAGAAAGAATGAGTCAATAGAAAACTTACTTGTTCAAACTGATTAAGAGACTGAGAAGTTTGAAAGGAAGTTGAAGATTCGAAATCCCTAAAAATGAAGAGATTGTTGCAGTTTCTTTAGACTAGACGGGTTGTTGAAAGAGGGAAATGAAGTACAATAACCTTTAAATAGGCAACTTGGGTTGATGTTGACTGTCTGATTGAAGCTAGAGGGCGGGACCAGTGACACGTGTGATGAGGGTCTCACCCGTTGAATTCGGATGGAAATACAAGATTGGAGCTTTTGTTTGGTTTGGATACAATTGTCTTCGGTTTTGGCATGCAAGTCACGGGTATATGACATATAGCATCTTAGGGAGACGAAGCGAATGGAGCTCTAGAACGATGTGACAGGCATTTAAAGAAGGCCATGATGGTTACACAACTTCCAATTGGCGGCTTGAGAAACCCTAGAAATTCCAACCGATAATGGAGATGGAAATCATCACAAAAAATAATCTTTTGGCGGTACAAGTACCTTCATGACCCGATGACATGGCATTATGGAAGACAGCGAGGCAAGAACCGAAGACAGAGGAGCCACCACACCATTATTGAAGTTCTCGGCATTAACTCACCAACTCATTGATACCGAGAATTATAAGACATATGTTAATGGTGATTTTCTACCCAGAGAAACTTCGAAGCCTGAAAAAGGGTAGAATAGATTTTAGCGCTTAACAGATGAAGTTCCAAAATCTTCATGAGGATGAGAAGTCAGATAGAGGACCAGAGCTCGAGGTAGTCAAGAGATATATTTTGTACTTGTAACAATGTGAATGAGATCGGGAGTAAGCCAACTAAGGCACGGTCACATACACCCGAGAAAGCTTTATTAGAAATGAAAAAACATATGAAGGTGATCACTAGAAGATACATGCTAAATGTCCATAACAAATGTGGCCGAAGAGCTTAATGTTGGTTTGACCTTTTTGGAGAGAAGGTGAGGGAAGTGAAGGCATCTCTACCGACCCGACCTAGTATAAGGAGCATGGAAGAGCGTCATCCATTTTGGTACACCAACCCGGGGATATAGGTCGGGATTATAACACTATGCTCACGTACAGATGACGTAAGCCCTAAAAGGAAGTTTGATCCTCCCAAAGGCTGATGAGATGGGAGTAAACCAACGATTGATGGGATGGAAGAGGGCCTCAAGCTTATCCACTGACACACGAAACTGCATCAGTGGTTGGAATACAGGTTGGCACATGGACAGAACGTGCAGCAGTTACCAAAAAATGTGAATTAATGAGGTTCATATTGCATGGAGTGGTTGTGTCATATGAAAGAGCTATTATTTGTAGAGTGATTGGGGAAATTAGCACAGACAATGATAACAAGGTAATGTGGCTAACGTCACAAATTATTGTGATAGTAGATCTAAACGCACTATATACAAGGGGTGAAGACTGAGATTGAAGGGTTCTGGAACTCTCTGGTTGGGCTAATCATTCTCTAGCAATTTTTAACATTTACACAACTTGCAAAAGAGAGAAAAAAAAAACTTAGTGTAAAAGAGAGACAAGGAAGTCGGTCTGACCCGATATGTTAATAAAAATTTCCTTTCTTTGTACCCATGGTCGTAGGTTTGATCCATTCCACCGAACCACGTTAAATCATTTATTTTCTCTGTGTTTTCTGATTTGCTTGCTAAGTTTGATTTGGTTCCCGACTAACCAAATAAATTCACTACTTGTGAGAGGTATGTTCGAGGAGTAGTTTTTCCCAAATTATCCCTGAAATAAAAAACAATCATCAACAAATTTAATGAGCCTGGAATGAGTTTTTACCTATTGAAAGATCGAATAGCATCGAGTTATATCATGTATGTGTTGGCCGGTCTTAATATTCTTGGAGTTTGAATATATTCTTACATTTTAAAATTCTTAGCCATGACAAAATTATAATAATAAAAAATTGGAATCTTTAGCCATTAATTATTTATTGGGAAATGCTAACGAGTGCCCTTAGGGCATTCGTTAAAAATCCATTTAAGAAAAGTTTTGATAGAAAAAAAGAAAAAAGTCATTAATGATTTGACAGTTTTTTTCATTTCCCATAAAAATGATGTCAACTTTCCTTAAATGGATTCTTAACGAGTGCCCTTAGGGCACTCGTTAGCATAACCCTTATTTATTTAAAGGAATTTGTATTATAGACAGGCCCGCCATGTGTATGTGAACACTAATTAATTCAATTGGATTCTTCGTTTCCTAGAATTAACAGTCAGTCATGTCAATACTTGTAAACTCAAATAACTCAATTTTTTTCTCATGAACTGTTTGTGTGAATGGATTTCAAAGTCCTACAAAAAGTTAGAGTTCTTAAGCTTGCTATTTCAAAACTGGTGAGGGCTTTATTTTTTTATTCATATAACATTTTACAGAATTATATATGTATGTATGTGTGCGTGCGTGCGTGCGCACGTGTGTATTTTCCGAATTTTCGTAGATTCAATTTTTTTTTCCCCTATAAATTTTAGTGGGAGATATGTTGTTTTAAAATTTCTAGCATTCACATTTCGAGTGGTGACAAATATGTAGCCTCTATTTGCTGTGTGGAGCATATAACAAGCCCAAATGATATTCAAATGCCATCTAAATGTTATTACTTCACCATAACTAACAGTACTAGGTGTCCATAGTGGACGAGTTATAGTCTCGTGAGGGCTTACAGCAACGATACCCACAAACGTTTTACAAAAGTAAAAAGATAATAAAAATAATGCACACAAAAGCAAAAAGGCAAGAGAAAAGAGAATAAAAAAGTTAGTGACTAATCAGGTGAAACTTCTACTGCAAGTTACTAGTTGTTTTCTTTCTTTCTAAATTACTGAATAAGTAAATTCTCCGATTATATTTACCATTCTCCATATGCACAGCCGACAAAATATTAATCAACTCATTTTTTCCCACAACAGTCACAAGTGCAGTTGATAAGAGAGTAATATTTTTGTCCTAAAGTTTTATCAGAATTCACACCTTTTTGCAGCAATGGAATAATTTTTATGATTTTTTTTATTTTTAAGAGAGTAATATATTTGTCCTAAAGTTTTATCAGAATTCACACCTTTTTGCAGCAATGGAATAATTTTTCTGATTTTTCTGATTTTTTTTTTTTTTTTTTTTTTATTTATATACAATATCTTCCATCTATGTAGCGAGTGTTGGGTCGGTGACTCCCAAACCAGTTGGCTTTAGGGCACCAGGTGTTAAGACACCCCTACAGACTTAATTACTCAGACTTCAGATATTTATATTTTTACAGCATCTTTGATCCATGTAGCGAGCTTTGGGCCAGTGACTCCCAAACCAGTTGGCTTTAAGGCACTAGGTGTTAAAACACCCTTACAGACTTAATAACTCAGACCTCTGAGGTTTCTTTTTTTTTTTTTTACTCAATTGCTTTTTGAGATGCTTCCTCCAATTAAATTATGGCACTGAATATTACAAACTTTTCAATTTTAGCTCATGTCAGTATGTTACCATGCATGTTGATAATATCTGCTAACTGAGCATATGAAGATCCATTTTAGTCAGTTTTATGGAGAATTTACAAATTAAATAATTCAAAAGTAAATAAACAAAAATTAACTTGTTCCAAAATAGATTTGAGATACGTCTCAGGAACTGAGCATATGAAGATCCATTTTAGTCAGTTTTATGGAGAATTTACAAATTAAATAATTCAAAAGGAAATAAACAAAAATTAACTTGTTCCGAAATAGATTTGAGATACGTCTCAGGAGTGAAAATTCCTTACTCAGCTATCTCTTACCAATTTCACCTTTTTAGTCAAAATAAAAACACAAAAACGCAAAATATTTTTGTAATTTTTGAAAAAATTTCATTTTTTTTGTATTTTTCGAAAAATTATGGACTAAAAATAAAAACAACACACAATCTAAAAACAAGGTACTGATCAACTAATTCCCTCCCCCAAACCTAAATGAGACATTGTCCCCAATGTCTTAAACAGTAGAAGAAGAGTTTAGAAGATAATACCTGGTTAGCTGAAATTCTACATGAAATTAAAGGTTAAGATCCAGATTAATCTCACGCCTCTTACCATGATTGTCCTCGGACCAATTTATCTTTGAAAAGATATGGTCAACTTGTGGTTCATAGGCTAAGTGTTGGTCTATTAGGTCCGGAGCAGTTCTGGCAGTATAGATGAGTTCTTTCATAGGTTTTGACACGAACCCATTTCTCCGAGCATCATCAAGAAACACACAAAGAAAATCATAAAATCCATCAACGTTAAACAGCCCAATTGGTTTCTAGTGTATGTTCAAGTTTGCCCAAGATAGCACTATAAAAATTTCCTCTAATGTGCCCAAGCCACCTGGCAAAGCAATAAAAGCATCAGCACAGTTAATCATTTCTACCAATCGTTCAGACATACCTGGCATGATCAGTTCCTCTCTGTTTGATGGTCCATTAAGATTTGCCTCCGCCAAGGGTTTTGGGATGATTCCCAAAACGTGACTGCCTCCTTCCTGTACAGCCTTTGAAACGATCCCTATAAGTCCAAGATTGCCTCCGCCATATACTAAGTGCATATTCCTTGCAGCTAAGACTCGACCCAATTCCTGTGCTGCTTCTACGTATTGTGGCTAAACACCAACACTAGTACCGCAAAACACACAGATGTATTCAACTTGTCTTCTTGAAGTGGCTTTCATGTTTTACTCCGGATGTCTTCAAAAGTGCAATGATGAGTTGAATTTAGAACACCTGAAAAAGGGTGAGTAAAATAATAGCACTAGTACCTGCCAAATGACAATTATTAGTTAAACAGTAAAATAAATCGTGATAGTCAAAAAGGTCTGGATCATGTCGGAGAAAATAAAAGAAAACAACAAAACAAATCACAATTATTAGGAAAAGACAAAGAGATATAATATTTACAATAATTTACAGCTTGATTGACGTCTATGCGTCAGGGACAAGCTTCCCATCCAATTTTCTTATAACTTGGCAAACAGGGTCTTTTTGAGTCAGATTCCCGAGACTTAACTGTTGTCTTTCTTTTTGAAAATGTGTATGTAATTTGCGAATGGATATGTGAACATATCCACTGGGATGCGTCTCAAGAGTCAAAGATATATCATCTAAAGACTCCTTACTCAAGCCATCCATAATGAATTTAATTTTATCTTCACGATTATCAGACACCATTCCTAAAAAACGACAACGAGTATTGGAATTCCAGCGTGCTCATTTGTAACAAATACCCATTTGTTTAGCTCTACGTTTCTTTGCATAGGTGCTTTTTCCAAAACCAGACAGATGTGAAATAAAAGATTCAGAAGACTCACCTGCCAATCGGACTCGTGCTTCAATTACCCAACGAATATCATTAGGAACACCATGGATCGTTAGTAACTCATCCGTTCTAAGCGAGCTTTGTAGACTGTCATCAGAGAGTTTTGAGGGAGAGAAGGAAATTGCTTGTGAAGTTTTGCGAGAACTTCTTCCATCGTGAAATGACTAAACTTGTAAAAATTAAACACACAAAAATAAAACACACCAGATCACAATATATACACAAATTGCATGGGTTGCCTCCCTGCTAGCGCTAAGTTTAAAGTCGTCAGCTAGACGTGACTTCTCGATCGTTAGGCTGGATCTGAAAGTGTGACACTTTCTTTTTGTCGCTCAAATGATTCTCCCCAGTAGTGTTTGACACGCTTGTTTTTAACCTTGAAAGTTTTGTTGGAGTCAGGATCATGTATCTCAACGGCTCTATCTGGTAAAACTTTGGTGATCACAAATGGACCTGACCACCGTGATTTTGGCTTCCATGGGAAGAATTTCACCCTTGATTTGTTTAACAGTACCTTCTACCCTGGTTCAAGTTGTATGCGCACTAATTTCTCATCATGTCTCTTCTTGGCCTTTTCTTTGTACAATTTGCCATCCTCAAAAGGTTGATTATGAAATTCTTCCAATTTGTTGAGCTGGTGGAACTTTTTCTCTTATGTTGCTTGTAGTGCAAGAATTGGCTTTTTCAGTGCAAAAGATGCTTTATCTTCAGGCTCCATAGGCAATTGACATAATTTAAGTTTATCAATAGAACTTTGCATTGCATTGGAGTTCTGAATGGTATTGTGTATCACATCAAGTCTGAAACATTCTTCCTTCTTTTCATCATCTGGGAAATTCATGGCCTTGAAAACATTGAATGTTACCTCTTGGTCATGTACCCTCATGGTTAATTCTCCTTCTTGTACATCAATAATGGTTCGACCTGTAGCCAAGAATGGTCTCCCGAAGAGAGGAAATTGAGAGATTTGTTCTAGGAACAATGTGTTAAGTATCCATCCGCATATCATTATTAAATTTATTTACGCGCCTTATTATGGGTTTAGAATGCATGTTTAAGGGTGTATGATGATGAGACCTTAACAAAGATAATTAATTGATTGCCAATTACGCGAAAAACCTCGTTACAAATTAAGCGTTTTTCCTTCCATTGAGTGATTCTTACTCAAGATCCAAGACTGGCATTGGTTTATTGGCCAAAGTCAAGACCTTTGTCCGTCACGGATGTGTTTGAATCATGAAGGCTTTGTTCCATATCGGTATCTTGTCCAAGTTGTGATTTGTTGGCCAAAGTCAAGATCACTTCTTGTCCATCGACATTGATTACGAAGCTTTCCAAGGTCAATGGGTTCCGCTTAATTGGGATCACTAAGTTTGTTGTGCCAAAGCCAAGGCTTAGTTGATTCAGAGGAAAAATGGGGAATATATTGGATATATTGGCATATATAAGATATATGTTTCGGACTTGGATGTCCACCTACTGGATCTAGGAATTGGATGGGATCCAATTGATCTTAGAGATCTACCTAGTTAATTATCATACAATTTGTTGGCCAAAGTCAAGATTGTGTGTTATTTAACGGGATCCTAGCCCACTAGAAAACAAGGTTTCCCGAGTACTCAACAGAGGGTTAGAGGCTCGCCGAAAAATAGTGGGAGGCAAGTATTAAATTTGCAATATTCGTTTAGTTACTTGCCACACGCGCTCATTACAATTTTTCGTCAAATATATTAATATATTAGTTGGACTAATATTTAATGTTGTTTTAATTAAACAGTTGGACTGTATTCAAACTATTTCAATTAATAGTTGATTTTATAATTGGATTATAGTAATCAATATAATTGAATTTAACCTATTAAATTATAGTTGATTATATAGTTAGACTATAGTAATCATTATAATCAATAGTACCTAAAATCGTTGATTAAATAGTTGGACTATTAGAATCAAGATAATTGAAAGATTGGTGTTTAAAACATAATCCTGGGTGAAAATGTATTTAAACGACTTTAATTTTCAAATTGGGAATAAAATCTCAGGATAGTCCTGGGTGACCGAGAAGTTACTTTATTTGATATAGTGACGTCTCGAGCCTAAGCCTGGAGTTAAGCAAACAGTAGAGCATGATCTTTGGAAGATTCATGTGATGATAACTTTAGTGCTTAATCCATTCAGCTTGCCGCAAAGACTCCTTAATTTCTTATTCAGAACTAAGGATTATATCTTTATAGTATGATAATGAAATTGAAGGATCTTCATAGATCTATTCTTAGATCTTAGAAGTACAAATTGCAATAGTAAACTCTTGGAGAGTTAATGGCTATACTCAAGGAGACAAAGCTAGAGTTTGCAATAGGCAAAAAGCGCAAGGCGCACCTTATTTCGACATTCTAGAAGGCCAAGGCTTGGCCAAAGGCTTCTGGAATGTGGAAAAGGGGCAAAGGCAAAATCATTATAGTCTTCTAGGAAGACAAAAGACATATCCCAAGATGTCTGCCTAAACTGTGGCAAACGGGGTCACTGGAAGCGTGACTACCGTATGGACAATGCAGACATTAAGGAATTGAAGACAGTGCAAGGCTCCGAATTCAAATATGTTTGTTATAAACATGTTCACTAACTAGTATTAAAATTAGATTTTAGATACTAAATATGGTACATAAATATGTACTGGTGTGCAGTATCTGCTGTAAGTAGGATACTGACTTCAGTTGAGATTAATCTGTGAGTTGGAAACGGGACAACAGTCGCTGTTTTAACCGTAGAAACCTAAATTTAGGAACTACCCTTCGGGTATGTACTTAAATTAGGAAACTGTTACAATATAACTAGTTTGACTAGATAAATTATCTCTATATCAGGGTTTAACCCGTTGCGGGTATACCTTTATATTCTAGAACACTAAAGTGTTTTATTTTATAAAGATGATATTGAGATGACAAACAAATTACATATTACATATTACATTAGATGTGAATAACAGTATTTATATTTTGAATATAAATAAATCTCGAACATATTACATGACAAACAAATGGCTCAAACTGATTTGATCAGAAGAGACTTAAAAGTGGCATTGTTGTCTGGGACACAACTAAACAAGACTCGTATATCCACACTTTCGAAGAGTTGGTACTAGGACAGATTTGACTCTATTCAAATAATGTCTACGAATCTAGTTTATTAGGCAAAGTGCCTAAAACACATTTTACTTGGTAAAAGTGTAAATGCCACCGATCTGTTAGCCCTCGTTCATAGTGACGTAAGTGGACCAATATCTAGCTAGGCTAGAGGTGGATATGAATATTTCGTGACCTTTACGGATGTGGCATCGCGTTATGGTTATGTGTTTCTTTTAAAACACAAATCGGAAACTTTTACAGTTTCGACACGAAATAGACAAACAGATCGGCTAAAGTATTAAACCGTCACGGTAAGACCGTAATGGAAAATACATAAGCAATAAGTTTCTAAAATACTTGAAAGAGTAAAGTACTCTTTCAAATGAGGACTCCTCCCGGAACACGTCAGTTTGACGGTGTGTCCGAACAAAGTAACCGAATTTTGTTGGACATGATAAGGTTAATCATGAGTCGCTCTGAGCTACCATTTCCTTCAACGGATAAGCATTAAACAGTGCAAGACTTATTTTGAATAAGGTTCCATAAAAATCTGTTTGACAGATTTCATATTAGATATGAACAGGAAAGAAACCGGGTTTTCTCATTCCTGAAGATTTAGGTATGCAAGGCATATGTTTGGATGATACCAAACTACAACCCAAATCGGATAAGTGCCTAAATTGTGGGTTATCCTAGGGAAACCAAAGTATAGTACTTATACAACTCATAAGAGAACAATGTAATTGTTGTTCGCCATGCGGTTTTCCTAAGAGGAATACCGATATGCAGTGGTAAGTGGGAGGAAATTAAAACTCGATGAAAATCGGAGTAATACTATTCCAGACACCGATTCCTTAATGGAACACATATAGTTCATCAAAGATGAAACTATTCCAATAATCTTCTAATACACAAGAACCGCGTAAGTCGGAGAGAGTCAGAAAACAACCTGGGGTATGGATTTCTGATCTCACCTCATAAAGATGTCAATCTTATTGAGGAATACGAACTGACTACGTATGAGGAAGTGATACAAGGTATCGACTCCCTATTGTGGCAAAGTGCCATGAAGTCCAAAATGGATTCCATGTATACAAACTAAGTTTGGATACTAGTTGATGTACCGGAAGGCATTATGCCTATTGGTACTATAGAAGTCTTCAAGGAAGACATACATGGAAGGCAACATACCAATGTACTAAGCTAGGCTTGTAGCGAAAAGGTATCGTTATCAACATTGTGTCGATTACGACAAAACCTTTGCCGTTGCCATTGTTAAATCCATTTGGATAATGCTTGCTGATGCTGCATGTTTCATTCATGAAATATGGCAGCTGAACGTCAAAATCGCTTTCCTTAAAAGGAAACCTTTTGGAGGATGTTTACAACATCCTGACGGTTTTGTCACACCAAAACGAGCAAACAAGGTTTGCAAGTTAACTCGATTCATGGATGGATTGAAGCAAGCATAGTGTTCTTGGAATTATCGTTTTGATGTAATCATAATGAAATATGATTTAATTCAAAAACAAAAAAGATTCTTCTGTATATAAGAAAGTTAGTGGGAGCGCACTGACAGTGATGTCCTAAATAAATTATATTCCCATAATACAATCGGTGAAAGCTTGGCTTTCATGAAAATTCTCCATAGAATTCTTGGGAGAAACAACCTTTATTCTAGGAATAAAGATCTACTGGGATAGATTTAAAGTTGTTAATACTCTCCGAGAACTCGTACATTGAAAAATATACGCGACCTGGTGTCTCATATGCTTTGAGCATATGGAGTCACAATCAGGCCAATCCATGTGATAGTCACTGGATTGATGTTAAGAAAATCCTTGAGTATCTTAGATGAACTAATGATGCTTTCTTATACTATGGAGAAGGAGAACTTGGAGTGACTGGGATCACTGTTGCAAGTTTCCTAACCGATAAAAACGACTATAAGTCGCAATAACGGTATTATACAGTTTGAATAACGGAACAGTGAGCTGGAAATTTTCCAAGCAAGATACTGTTACCGAATGAACAAAAAAAGTGGAATATTGCTGCAGCTGAGGCAGCAATAGAAGCTTTCTGGATTGATAATAATCCTAATTAGATTAGGAGTAGTTCTGTTAGTAGCTGAGCTAGCCTACAACACAGGCTAAAGAATTAATAGTCTCATCAACGATCCAGATATATACTTCAAATATTCATCTGATTCGTTCGGATCATACATCGTAGCGATGTGATGATCGAATAAATCGCATCAGATGATAACCAAGCAAATCCGCTGACGAAAGTCTTTCCTCAGCAGAAGTTTGAGCGAACCGTACATAGTTCGGGTGTAGGACACTTGAGTGATTGGCTATAGGCCAAGTGGGAGATTGTTGGACAGTTATGGCCCATAGCATCACTATTTGTACAGATCATGGTGTTGTTATACAAATTAACTATGTGACAAAGGAAATTGCTCTTTTATCATTTGTAATTAGATTACCAAGATGTATAAATGATAAAAGGTCCATATGATTAGTTCCGGATTGAGATGATATGAGACAGTATCAATCCATAAAGGTTTAATCATTAAATATCCATAGTCGTAGGATTATCGAGATTGGACATCGATAATGCGGAATAGACTAGTATTGCACTTGTGCGCGTTGTGAGAGCATAACGGCATAGCTCTCATATATTTGGGTATATGATACTCATGGAAGTGTAATAGGAGGTTGTGTTTACCGATGGTACGAAAACAGCTTCACTCTGGATAGACCCCTCAGAATTCCATTGGTAGTATGACTATGTGTCTATGGAAGTCCGAATCAGGGTAGGTGTATTTGGTCTTAACCTGAGACTTGCACCGCTAATACTTGCGACAATCAATATACTTTGGCTTTGGTCGTCCAGGGCTTTAACAGGTTCTGTGTACGCCTCTTCTGGGTATATTGAGAATCGTGGTGTATTGGGTGTGATGTCGAGATGGAAGTGTCACTCCAGTCATAGTGGAGATGATGATCACGTACGATACGGAACTGGTTCTCTTATGTACTGCAGTCATCGGGATAATATGACTAGGTCATGATTATCCGATAATAGAGACTAGTTACCAGAGATCCGATATGTGCTTCGTACGGGGCAGACATATTTCCAGCCCCAGGCCTTGCATGTGACATCTGATACTTGAATGAAATACGCAATACTACGTATACTACGCCTGATATAGATCACATATTCCAGTAAGAATATTTCTGGAGAATTGGGTAGGCATGATGCTTTGCTAGAAGCCAACCATGTCTTGTAAATCGGTAAAAACGTAGTACTAGGTACATACGTGTTCGGATAGTCCGACGACCGAATTTACTGCCAACATATCCGGGGATCTCATGGGTCGCTTCCCGAAGATTCACCGATGACGTATGACTCGCACTTTATTAATCTGGGATTAATTACGGAGATATTTTATCTGGGATAAAATATTATTTAAGAGAGAGAACGATTAATTTGGAATTAATCGATAAAATAATATATTCGATGTATTATACGAAATTAGATTTTCGACGCGGAATTAAAATTAGATTTTAATTCGGGCAAACGAGTTAATTTAGAATTAATTCGCTAGCGATGTGAATAGTAATTTTGCTAGGCATAATTATTTAATTACGTCGCAACGGAAAATTCGTTAATTCGGAATTAGCGAACCTGAGCCCGGGAGTGTTTGTGGGCCCACTCGCATTTGGAATTCAAGTGCGGCCCACAAGTCACATCAAACGTCAAATCACTAGTCAATCAAGTGATGGAAGTCTCATCACTTTGAGTGAAGTGATGTCTAGTCACTTTTGATGTGAATAGTTGATGGAAGTTATTGAATTCATTTAATGTATTTTTTGCCTCCAAAATTATTTAGCTTTTTGGAAAAGCTTGACCAAAATTTTGGTATATGTTTTTAGAAAACGTTTACACAAAATAAGACATAATTCTCTCTCTCTCTTCTCCCTTAGAATTCGGCCAAGGGCCAAATACTTCTCTCCCAATTTTGCTTGCCAAAACCGTGAGCAAGAACAAGTGAAATGGAAAATTTGTGGCAAGTTTTCCAATGCTAGCACATGAAGGGTCATCCTAAGGTGATAGGGAACTAATTTCATGAGCATGGAATCATCAAATAAAGCTTGGAGCTTGGAGCTTGGAGATTCATCCATGGAGTTGACCGAAAATGGAGGAGCACAAAGGAGCAAAGCCAAAAGCTTTATGGAGCAATGGCTTGTGTTCATCGCGTCGCAAAATCCGATCAATGTAAGTATGATTCCGACATTCTTCGTTGAGTATTCACATGTGTTTCATTGCTTGAATTGATCATTGGGACCTTAGAGAAACCCAACAGTTTCAGCGTGATTTTAGATGTCTGATTAAAGACAATCCCGTGAGCGTTGCTTTTGAATGGTCTCTTCCAACGGTAAAGTGGCAGAAAGAATTTTGTCTTATTCAGTGCTTGTGCCACCTTTCTAAACTTTGTCGCTCCAGTGGTTCCTGAAAAGAAAGAAAGAAAATCAGGAGGTCTCGTATGGTGCTTGACTTTGAATGGGAGTTCCATTCTGTCAAGCTTCTGGGTGATATCTTTAATTTGTACTCCCCAAAACAGTGATGTTTTTCCTGAATGCATGATATGGTCAGACATTTGCTCCTTCATTTGCTCTACTTCTTGATCCACCTTTTCTTCACAGATGTATTTTAAGATTTCCGAATTCAGTTCTTTATCTGTCATCTGTGAAATGCATGCTCCATAAGTGTCAACCTGAGGATGTAAAGATGTGTCTGATTTTAGGTCTTCATCCTCTGTGGTTGATATAACTGGCTCAGGTAGCTCTTCTTCAAACATTAGTGCAAAGCATGCTCAAAGATCTTCATTTTGAGGATGGAAAGTTTCATCCTCAATTTTTGATGCAGAGATGGTACAAACAGCTCTGCTTCTTAATCCTCGTCAGAGTCCGAATAATAAAAATCAAATTGAGACTTTGTTGGTTCGGGATCCAGAACTGATACCTCAGATTCCTGATACTGTTCAGCCTTCTTATCTGTTAAGGTGTCATCGTGAAATGCTTGGTATTCAAGGGCTTTGTCAATTTCATCTGAAAATATTTCGTGAGGTATGTAGCTCTGGTTTTCTGTTAATTATCTCGTTTGATCAGTCAGTCTCTGAATGGATGTTGTTTGCCTCTGAATAATTTCGAATTGATTCTGGAATATTTCAAGCATTGTATACATCCTTTCGTCTTGTTTCTTGATCCAATCTTTGAGCATGTCAATCACCTGATCTTCTTTTGATGGTTCTGGTTCTTGATGGAGATCGTAGGTTGATGGTGGATAAGATGGAGAATAAGGTTCAGTGAAATATGCAGATTTTTCATACCTTGAAGGATTCTGATAATTCTGCCATCTTGAATTGTAGTAGTGATTAATGCTCAGGTGGTTACCATCACATATCTCACATCTCCTTACTGCATTCTGATATGGTTGAGCATATGTTGTGTTGAATGGTTCTGAAATCCAGGGATAGCTATTGGGCTGGACAACAGGCCTCAGAAAACCGGACTGTTGCTCCCTGATTTGGGATGTATCTTCACCTTGTAAAACTCGTAATTCTTTAATCACCCAACTAAGATCCATTTTCAACCACCTAAAAAATAAAAGAAGAAAATAAAAATTACAGATAAAAAATAAAGAAAATTAGATACAATTAAATTAGATAGCTTCAAAATTAATAACTCAAGAAAAATAAGTCCCCGGCAACGGCGCCAAAAACTTGACCGGCGTAATCACACGCGTATAACGCAAGCGTACGTATCGTTCAAGTAGTATAAAAATATCGATCCCACAATGACTTAATTTCTACTGTTGTTATTAATTATTGATTCTATTTATTTACAGGTATCTAATTAAAGAGAGAATAGAATGATTGCTTGTTTGTTTGGTTGAATGTGGATTTGCTAAATAAATAAATACACAAAAGAAAATACTAAGGAAAATAAACACAAGACACAAATATCTAGGGTTGTGATTCCACACAATATTTTTATAAAGATGAATTGATTCTCTTATATATGTAATAAATCAGTTTGCTAACCTGGAACACGAAATTATGCAAAAGCCTATGTCGATGGTCAGATGCAAATACCCAGTATAACCCAATTAATCATATGTATATGTTAACCAAGTTACCTGAATTCATTAAGTTCAAGTTCCAATTATGGCTACCCCCGCCCGATAGGTATATTCCTATCATGTAAGGAAATTTATTAAAGGGTTATATATCCTCAAGGAAGATCGTGGGCTATTAAATCTAAGGCTGAAACCTAAAATCCCTTTTCCAAGTTCATTTGAAGTTTACCATATCAATCTTATTGGTGATCAGACAACAAGAAGCATTAGGCTTAAGATTCAATAAACAAACTAAGAATTATCCATAATATAATTAAATCAATTATTAAGTATGTTAATATTGTATTTCATCACTTCCCTAGAATAAAAATAAAATATTAAGGTTAGGGGATCTACCTTTAGAAATATCACTTTATTATAATATAGAAATTTTCAGTGTTACCCAATTAAGTTGAACCAACCATAAAGGTGGTGTTATTATTTATCCATAAACCAGCCATATAGGCGGTAATCATCTATCACCTAAAGACTGACCTATAAGGAGTGTCACATTATGTTACATAATTAAAACCAGCCATTAAGGCAATATCAACTTTTAATCCATATTATTAAATTACAATATCCATATTATAAATTAAGTGAGATTAATCTACCTTTACTATTTCTAATTTAGAAATCTCCCTTATTATAATATATAAATTTGTGTGATAATTACCAACCGACCATATAGGCGGTATCCTGATTAAGTCAGATTTAATTAATTCCAACCGACCATATAGGCGGTATCTCATTAAGTCAGGTTAAAATCAATTTAATTAAGTCCAACTGACCAATAAGGCGGTATCCAATTAAGTCAGGTTTTTAGATAATTTATATATTATAATTGAGGGAGATTAATCTAAATTATAAAAGTAAAAAGCTTCACCCTTCCCCAGCAGTAAATTAACTACTAAACATAAAAGAAATAAAAAAGTAAATAAAAAAAATAAATTACTGAAAGTAAAAGTGCATAATTAAAGCTGCTGAAAGTAAAAGTACGTAATTAAAAGTGTTGAAAGTAAATAAATAAAACAAAAATGATTAATTTAAGTTACTAATACTTAAACAAACAAGATACAATCATTAGTCCCTTATTAGGAACTCTAGGAAGGTATGAAAATTCAAATGAAATTCGGCTGAATTTATAGGCACCAATAGCGCGGCTTCTGTGGAGATGGTGACACGTGTCACGCTTTCGTCAGCACCTCAATTATTAGTGTCGGCAGCATGGATGACGACACGTGTCTGGCGCACGTTAGCATGATTCGTTGTGGTGTTGACACGTGGCAGGCGCATTTTAGCAAATGAGGATGATTGTCGGCAGCATATGATGGTGACACATGTCCGGCGTATTTTAGCAGAACCCGACGCACGTTAGCGGTCGCGACACAGAGGGCTTGCGCGTCGCTACGCCCAAAAGACATTTTTGCTCTTTTGTCCGTTTTTCACTGTTTTGGCCCTGAATTGCTTCCAGTAAGTCCTGAAACTTTATTTTTCTACAAAATAACACAAAACACATCAAAACATTCATAAAACCCAAGAAACTATACAAAATATTAGGGTTAAATGAGTGAAAAATAATGATGTATTTACCACTCATCATTACTGAAACTGTAAATTAAACCCTTATAAACTGGTGATATTGAAATTCATCACAACCCTATAAAACAGACTTAGTTAAAACACATATTTACGGCTAGTAAAAGCTTAAATAAAATAAAAGACATAAAGTAAATGCTGTAAATAAAATAAAGTAAATGCTGGAAAGTAAATGCGGAAAAGTAAATGCTGAAAAGTAAATGTATCCCTTTTTAATACGCGGATTAGATGCGCCATAATATCCCATCCAATATTTCTCATGGGCTAAATATAATTATTTAAATGGGAATATAAGCTATGTTACACCCTTCTTTTAGAAGCATTCAATATCTCACATGAACTAAAAATAATAATTTAAATGAAAATATAAATTCATTAACACTTGTTTTTATGAGTCGAATTTTAAGTTGAGTTAACAACGGGTAAAGTTACAATCCATATCAAAAAAAAAAAAAATTCTTTTTTAATAGCCTGTTGTAGCAACATAATTACAGTTTTCTGGAAAATTTGCATTTGTTGGTACCATTTGATCATTAATTTTATGTATTATTTATTATTTATATTTAAAAAAAATATATCTAAGATTTACCTTTATTCTATATAAGGTAAGATTAAGAATTTCGGTTGAGAGTTTTAAAAAGATTAGTTCCTCACCAGATAATTTATTCGAAACGAGTTTTAACATAATTCATCATCTCTTATAAAACGAAGATAAAAAAATATTTGTATATAATAATCGGCGATTAATCGCACCGACCATGCCGTAGTGACAGCCATGATACGCTGATCAGCTGATGCCACCCGGATCTTGATCAGCTCAAATGCGGAGCCGAGCCATTAAAGCCGAGCCGTGCCATCATTTTCCAACATTTCTATACGTATATGAGAAGAAGTTTTATGGGTAGTTTAATCAATGAATATCTCGTGTCTCAATTTTAAAATAATTAAACACATGATCGTCACTAATTGGATATAAGATCTTCTCTCAACGTTCAGATCACTCTGACAGTCCCTCTTTTACCCAAGGAAAAAAAATTGTCAAATACAGTAAGGCGACAGGCAATAGCCGGTGACAAAAAATTGCATTTGCATTAAATTTTGGGCTCATTTCATTTGGCAAACTGCAGTGTACCTAACCAGAGTCAGATCCTAACCCAAACCCTGACCCAAGTTGGATTATTTAAAGAGATAAAGACCAATGTTATGGCAGCTGTGTTGTAATTTCTAAACTGGTTCATTGATCTCTCAATTTCTCTCTCCTCACTCTTTTAATTTTAGAATTTCCTTTGTAGATGATCAGTTTTTAGATCGTTGCAATGATGTCAAGAAAGAGAAAGAGTGTCGTAATAGAGTTTCTTTGATTACTTCTCTTGTGGGTTGGGTTTTTGATCGTTGGGTTTTGAGTATTTTGTTTATTTGTATGGGTTCATCAGAAGGGGAACTCATGTTCAATAGGGAAAAAAAATATGTAGAACAAAAGGGGGTGGAGTTGTTATTGTACAATTGCAGTACTAGTGGCATACAAAAACAATTCTCGAGTTTCAATTTCAGACATGGCAGCTCTTCTTCATTTAAGTAAAAAAGAAACCCCTTTAAGCTCTTAAACTTAAAAGACCCACCTGGAAAAAAACACACACACAAAAAAAGATCTGTTTATTACAGCGATGAAGCGATCACTTTGCAGCTCAGATGATTCCTTGGGCGGCGCCTTGATCTCCATCTGCCAGACCACAGGTTGCTAATTTTCAAGAATCCCATTACACGTACTCAGATTATGTTCTCAATTATGAAATCTTTTTAACTTACTAAAAATATAATATATATATATATATATATATTTTGTGTCTGTGGGTTTAGATGAACATAGTACAAGAAATAACCAAGTGTACGGTCGAGAATTCCAGGCGATTTTGGACGGTTTAGATGAAGAGGGGTGCTTGGAAGAAACGGGGGGATATGTGTCCGAGAAGAAGCGGAGGCTGAGCGTGGATCAAGTGAAGGCCCTGGAGAAAAACTTTGAGGTGGAAAACAAGCTTGAGCCTGAGAGAAAGGTGAAGCTAGCACAAGAACTAGGGTTGCAACCAAGACAAGTTGCTGTTTGGTTCCAGAACCGACGAGCTCGTTGGAAAACCAAGCAACTCGAAAGAGATTACGGTGTCCTTAAAGCCAATTTTGATGCTCTTAACCTCAATTATGACACCCTCCAACACGACAATGAAGCTCTGCTCAAACAGGTAATTTAATTAATTAGAATTTTATATGAATATTGTTAGGAGAATCCTGGCAGAAACTATCTTGCTCTTTGATACTGTGTTATTTTTTCCCGTTATTTTGGCGCTCTTTTATATATAATAGTAATGATATACTCATACTTCCACTTAAAATTTTACAAATTTATTCACAATAACTACAGTGATTTACCGTAAATTATTGTAATTACAATCAGAAAATTTATAAAATTTGAAGTGGAAGTGTCTGCATATATCATTACTCTTATATGTATATGTATATATATATATATATATTAGTCAGCTACAAGTCGGGATGTTGTTTTTCATAATAAAATAACGTTATTTTATGATAAGAAACACATAATTGTACGATTTGTTCGACCGGATTTGAAGTGCTATATATATATATTTTCATCATGAAAATTTTAATATTAATTAAAATAATAAAAAATTTATATTTAATATAATTTTATGTGTTATTTATTTATGAATTGATAATATCAATTTTTTTTAAATTAAAGAATTACTCTTACAACATAAGTAGTCTTAGAACTATCGACACATGGCATCTGTCTAGATGAAAATAGTTTGTTTTAAAAGTAAGATTAAAATTAAAAAATAATTTTTAAATTTATAATATAATTTTTATGGTATCTCATTTTAAGAAAATAAATTTTAATAGAAAATGACTAATAAAAAACCACCTAATTGAGCACTCATTTTTAGGAACTTTCTAATGCTTTTCATAGTGTAAGGCAACTTAGGGCGGACTTGATATATATAATAATTTGACAGTAACATGTGAATATGTTGCAGATAAGAGAGCTGAAATCAAAGCTGAATGAAGAAGAAACAGAGAGTAATGTTTCTGTGAAAGAAGAAGAAGAGATGATTGTTCATAAAGGAACTGATCCTAAGAGATCTCATGATGATCAAGAAAGCAATAGACAAGCAGCTTCTGCTCCGCCTGCTGCTGGTTATTATCAAGAGCCTGATCAAGAACTGATCAACTACGACAATGGAGTGTTGCCGGACTTTAAAGACGGGTCATCGGATAGCGATTCGAGTGCGATCTTGAACGAAGATAACAGCAACAGCCCTAACAGCATCACCCAAAACCAGCAGCAGCATCAACTCTCGATAAGCTGCTTCGAGTTCTCAAAACCACCATTAACGTATTACCAGACTCATCAGTTTGTGAAAATGGAAGAGCACAATTTCTTTGGAGATGAGACTTGTGATTTCTTCTCAGATGATGATGAGCAAGCTCCCACACTTCCATGGTATTGCTCTCATCAATGGACCTAAGATCAGTGACAAAATAATAATAATAATAATAAGGGAAAAAAAGAGACAAGTGGGTATTCAAGGGAAGCCTCTAAATTCAGTAAATGCAACTAAAATTTTCACTCTGCATTGCAAAAATGATAAATGGTAAAAAAAAAAAAAAAAAATGGGATCTGATAAGAGCAGAGAGGGTTTATCATTATGTGGGGCTTTAGATGAAAGGTGACGCCATGGGGGCATTTTGAATTTCATTGAGCTGTGCGGGGATGATTAGGTCGTAAATGAAAGTCTCTTTCTTGTAAAATATGAAATATTTTCAAACCCTATAAGGTCAATTTAAACAAAAAAATTAAAAAAAAAAAAAAAAATAACCCTTCAACTCCGGTAATGGACAAATTAATAATCTTTTTTCTACTGTCATGATTTTTTTTTTTTTTAACTTTTGCTATATTTAGCAACAATAACAACAACTTTTTGGTTGAAGGTTTTCAAAATCTAATATGGGTAATTCAATATTTCGATAAGAAAAACATTTAGTTATTTTTGATAAATTTTATAAATATCTTTTTTTTAATGCTAAAACAGTAACAAAATAAATACATTGTCATATATTAATAAACTTAAATTTTTAATAAATTAATTAACTTGTTTAAATATTAAGATAAAATGAGATATTAAAAATGTATTAGGTTATTTCTACTTAAAATTTTGATACCAATTTTAAGGCATTGGTCATTTAAATCAATTGTTAAGATTTACCATATTTCGAGCTCACGTGAATCTCACTTATCTCCTAATTATTAATACATTGCTCAATATAAATATAACCTCCTAAATCCTAATTTATTGATTAAATGTAATCTTTTTTTTTTTTTTTTGAAAGTAAAACATAAATTCATTGCTTACTTAACGAGGTGAGAATACACCTAATGTTTGAAGGAAAGCTATTTTTCCAAATAACATGGTGAACTTCGCTAATTGCCAATTTAGCAAGAGCATAGGCAATAATATTACAAAGACGAGAGGCGTGGCCCACAACAAAACAGCCTAACTTCTCAACAATATCTTCAATAATCCACAAAATCTCTGAAATCGTGCCCTTCCTGTTAGAGATCATCTCTACTACCTGGATACAGTCCGTTTCCACAATTAAATGACGAACTTTCATTTCTACCGCAACTTGGAGACCAAACTTAATAGCTTCGGCTTCGGCCACCCGAACATCCCCATTAAAGCCTACGCTTTTAACCGCTACACATAATACCTCACCCTCAGAATTTCTAAAAACCACCCCAGACCTGTTTTACACTTACACTCCTCTATTGCCGCATCGGTGTTCATTTTAATCCAACCCTCTGGAGGAGCTTTCCAAGTGCGAACTACGTCCCTGGCTTGCTTGGGTGAGGAAGCCACTCTGGAGATAGATAGGAGCTGTATAGAATTGACATTAAATGTAATCTAATTCTTTATGAATTGACATTCAGTGTTATGTCTTAGTTTCCTCAAGACGTGACCGGTAGGAGACGACTTTACCGCCTCCCTGAGCCTCGTAACATGTACAAGCATGACATGTCGTGATCTATTCTTAACTTGAACTTGGACTAATCATACATGCATTATCTCATTACTTTACTATAAACATGCATATCTGAAGCAACATTACACATGGACTATATGCAACATGCTTAACATAATTTACACAACTTTTTACATTCAGCCGCATGGCCTACCATGACAAATATATATATGTTTCATGCATACATACATGTGGACCTCTGAAACTATGTTCTTAATTACTGCAGTTGGTTTTCATCTTCTCCAAAGCTTATCTTCAGCATGCATGAAGTACCTGCAAAACAAACATTAAGAGTGGAAGAGTAAGTCGTATGAACGACTTAGTGAGTGAATGTTAAAAATAAAATATATCATGATATGTCATTACATATATAAATGAAATTACTTCAAACCTGATTCGCGGGGCATAAGTAAATCAGAATTTTGATATGTAACTCGTATACATACATAAACCTGCAACATTAACTGAAAATCTATAGCATGACTGAAAATTGTAACATGACTTGAGAACTGAAATATGATAACAAAATTATAAAACATGTCATGAAATCTATACACATTAATCGTAAATTGTATCATGAACATTGAAATTGTAAACATGGTTGGAAATATATCACAGACTTGTAACTGCATACTTGACTGTAAACTGGAAACTTAGACTGTAATAATGAGTTGTAATTGTAAACGTAAAAGAGAAATCTTGAGCAATAAAAATACATAGGGTTGTAAGCATAAAATCTATAATAATCACTCACAAAGTTGGTGATAATCCATTAAGCTGAGCTGGCACGTGGAACTAGCTAGGACTTCACGCATAGGATCTATAAACATACAATATACAATTATTATACTTAAGTATTTACGATGCTACATACTTGTGTGGATGATGCATGAACTTATGCTAAAAAAGGAAGCTTAAAGCACTCTCCTAACATCATGGGCTATTCGAGATGATATTCTAAATAAGCTACCAACGATTTGTACATGTTTCATGATATTCCTACATCGAATCAACAAGAAGTCCTTCCAACGTGGCCGCTAACACCCAACAATCATATCATAACCCACAACTCTTCTTGGTTATCTTAAAATATCGACAACAACTTCATCGATCGACAGGAAATCCTTACTATTACAGTATCATCATCACTAAGCATGGCAATTACTCTTCTTTCTAGTTTACCCAAGCACAAACTATAACAAATATCAATAACTAAACATGCTCAAACATAATTACTCATACCATATTATCTCGAACATGACACATCACACTCACGTGTCATGACCTTGAATCACACTAACCCAAAAACATAATCATTATAATCATCATCAATCTTGCTAAACCCATATTCAAATCAACACTATCGTGCAAAAGAAATATAGGATAAGATTGGGTTTCATCATTTTCATCAAAACGAGCTCTAAGTTCCAACCCATCTCAAATCTTGCACAATTCATGAAAATAATCTTTCATCTATGCATGATTTTCCTCATAATTAGATCTACCATGAATGATTATCATGGGTCATGCATGGGTCTACTAAATGAGCTTGAAAATCATGAAGAAGTGCAAGAATAAATGATAAGAAGCTTACCTTGCTTCACTAGTTCTTGAAAATGCAAGGAAATAACACCCTTAAAGCCTGCTAGGAGCTGAGATTTGAAGTAGAAATGGAAGAGAAATGGGGGTATAAGTTGTGGTTTCCATAAGGAAATAGATGAGAGAAAGGTTTATTTATTGTATCCCAAAATTTTTAAAGCGTTCTGATTTGATTTGGGCAAAAATCGCAAGGCCGTTCGAACGTGACTCGAATGCCATATGTGTTAGGTTTGGTGCTTAGAGCGCCAATCCGGATCGTATTTATGTCCGATTCATGAATACGAGCAATACCTTTTTTCCATAATATTACTTATTTATGGTAGCACCTCTTGTCTTTTATTATATATATTTGATCTAATTCATTAGATTGAAACTAAATTGTGTTTAGTGATATATACATATTAGACAAAGACCCGATAATATATAATGTAGTGCGCAATTACAATGTAACTTGTAATTGACATTGGGAAGCGTCACTACTAGAAATATATTATCAAATTAAACTCCTGGTCAAGATTTAATGACACGGATCGGTTAGTAAAATCCGTTGAGACCAGTACATGTAGTATATCGGACTTGGTTTGATGGTTTATCCCGATGAACCATGAGTCTCGGGAGACTCGTATTGACGTGTAGGTATTTATTTGATAAACACTGAACGACTCACCAAATATTACCCAATAGATGGTACACCAACGTCAATAGGAATCTTCTTGGGTTGAGTAGCATAGTGATTCTTTGACTTGAGATACCATTGTGGATATATGAGTTATCCTCCACACTTAGATGGCAGCCATGTCACCGATCTATTTAGATTAGACCTCCGTCTGTTCGTTTGGTGAGGACTCATGCTGATGATATCTTGTATGTATCAAGATAGGATTCGTCAGTCTTGTGTACAGGACATATGTATTCATTATATGATTAGCAATCTGTTAAATCCATGACTGTGGTATACTTCGGAAGTAAGTTCCAAGTGTTTTTTAGAAGATTGCTAATAGATACGTTGACACGATTATACCTATAGAGATTTGACGTTTATATATATATATATATATATATCTGGGATAATCTGGATACCTGTGACAGATGGATTATACGTATGCAATGACCTCGACATGTATGATTCAGTGAATTTATCCGTTGTCACATAATTTACGGGTGGGAGAATTATGGACACGAAATTAGATTTTGTGACGGATATGCATGAATCTATAGAGTCTCACTAATGAAATATAGTCGTAGAGTACTAGAGCAACAGTTATGAATAATACTGATTATTTATAGCTCGGTTAACGGTTAAATGAAAAATACATGCAATCAAAACCTAATGGTCATTTCCTAATTAATATGTATTTGTATTTAATATTTGATATTATTAAATACACATTAATTAATTGTCAAATTGAGATATTTGACATATATCATTAATATATGTATTTGAGATATTTAATGTAAATATAATACATATATTAAGATATTTGTATTTGATTGTTTAATTGTTAAATAATTAAGTTAATTGAAAAATAAATATCTTTCCCATGATTAATCTTAGAAAATGGCATGTTTTAATTGGTTCACTTGTAAGCTTTACTTTAATGATAAAGGTTGTCATTATGAATGAATAAACTTGGACAAATGAAATTAAGACAAAAAAAAATAAATATTAGATATTTTCTTTATGCCATTTTCGGCCAAGTGAAGATGAGATATAAATTATTTTTGTTTCATTTTTCAAACATAACACAAGTTTTTCAAAAGTTCACTAAGTTAAAATTGAGAGAAAAAGTGAAGAACAAATGGAGAAAAGCTTGGAAACTTGGAGTTTTGTAAGTTATTTCCAATTTTCTTCAACTAAGAAATTATTTTTATGATTCTATGCTTCAACTTGTGTAGCTTAGAATTTTCTATAATGTTTAATTATGTGAATTATTGTGTTGGAAACTTGTTTTAAGATGTTAAGCATGTATGTTTAATTAATAAGCTTATTAGGAGTAATAAAGCTTATTTGATTAATTAGTAATCAAAGTTGTCATTCTAGAGTTGCTTAGTCATTCATAAATAACCTAGAATTGTTCTTGAGTTGTTTCATGATAGTGAGACTTGATTAGTGTGGTATTGGATTGATTAAAGTATTGAATTTGTTTAATTTGGTTTAATTTATCAATTTGTGGAAATTACAAAATTAGGTTTCATAACCCTTTCCAAATTTGGGGATTTTTCATATATGTGATTTAATTTGATGTATATATGATTTATATTAAACTTGGGATTGATTTGATTTGATCCTGATGTGTTTTGAACCAAAAAGGACCAAATTGCAAATCTTGGAAATTATAGGGGCTGTTCGGCAATTTCAGAAAAATTTGGATTTTTTATTGCAAATTATATTTTCATGTATTAGACTTGTATAAATCATTTTGGGATTGATTTGGAATCACTTAAATATATATTTGACAATTTAAGGACCAAAATGATCAAAATGCAAAGTTTAAGGGTCTCATGGCAATTAATGATAAATCTGATTTTTCAGATAAAATTTTAATTTTTATTTATTGAGTAATTATAATAAATTCATTTATTTTAATTTCCCGAGAAAAAAAATTATCGGAAATTATTTCGAAGTGAAAATACGCAAAAAATGGCGTTATCGGGTAACGGCTGCCCAAACATTGAACTGGGCACTGTCCGGGCAGTCCACGAACTGTCCGAATGTTTTTGGGGCTGACCTGGGCAGTCCCTATGTGCATTGGTTGGTCGATTCGGCCGGAAATGCGTTTTATGTTATTTTACGGTGTTTTCATATTATTTATGTCATTATATGATATCGAATAAATATGTTTAGGTGAAATATGAATGAATTATCAATATTGGATATTGAATAATTTATTCGTAAGTTTAAAAATTTTAAACTACGATTTCGCCCGAACTGCGCTCCTTCCGCTGCGCCTCCCTGATATAACCCCTACAAAATGGTATCAGAGCGAGCCTGATTCTGTACCCCTGATATGATTAGCCCTTTAAATTTGATATTTAATCTAATCTTTACTTTTTACATGAATTTATTTATTTAATTTGATTAAACAATGTGAAATACATCTTTTACGAAAATCCTTGTTAAATAGAGTTTTATAAAGTGACTGGTATTATAAATACTTATTTCTTCGTCCGCCTTGTCAATACGGATGTAAATATTTTCATGATGCTATGGATGTAACGTGCCAAAGCTGTGCAGTTATGGTTGAAGTTAGTTCATTTACGCGGTAGAACTTATATGATAAGAGACAAATTCAAATTCAAGAGAAAATGGAAATCCAGAACGTGCCAAAGCTGTCAGGACTACATCGGTATCTTGAGTTTTTCATTGACAAGTGAAGCCTTGATACGCCTCCTCTGAACGTGCCAAAGCTGTCACAACGAGAAATGGTCAGGACAAAATCAGGAGTCACAGCAAGTGTGATTGACAATGAGTTGTCTACCCGTGAATATACCTAAGCGAGGACGTGCCAAAGTTGTGAGTCGAAGTATATTTATGGGATCCATTTCCCGTTATGGAATTCGATTTAATTATTGAATTCTAATTTTTCGTTGGGGATTACGATATTACGTATAGTAGTGGGAGGCACTGCTAGGTTAAAAATCCTTAACTAAAGCAGTGTGTAATATTATGTAAATTGCCACTTATGTTGTTCTTTATTCTATTAGTTTGATATAATTAAACGTTTATCCATTGTATGCATATTTTATATATGTTTTCTGACTTCAATTATGGTTGTAGATTTCTAGAATATGTTCTAGATTATAATAGACTATGATATAATCATTCTAGACATAATAGTTTCTTATGCAGTAAAGATTGACATGAATTGTTTCATGTCTCGAGATTCTTCACTGGCATTAAGAAAACCCCATTAGGTATTTGTTTATCTGATAATGACATTTCTTGGCTTTAGTGACATTCAGAGGTCACGTGTCAGACACTATTTTCTTTTCAATTATTTGCAAATGTTATAAATAATTGAAGGTAAATAATAAAGCTAAAGAAATAAGATGTGTATAGTTGTGTGTAGAAAATATTGATTTTCACAATACGACAACTGTAGATAGTGGATATCAGATCTCTTGTCTAGTTATTTAAAATATTGTTGAATGATTTTTTCGATATTTGATATCAGAACTTGCGACTATTGGATAGTTACTTCTTCTCTGTAAACAATTTTTCCATATTTTAAAATGACTAGTAGTGTCATTAACGAATAGATAAACATTAAGAAAAATATACGGTTAAGTAAATAACTTAGAACGTTGTTTTATGAGATTTTATCACTTAATTATTATATACTTATTACATATGGTAAAGGATGGTTTGATTCTAGATCACACTACATATCATTATCCATTTAATGAATATTGTATTCGGGAAGGTGATTAAATCTCATTTAACCAATGATTGTCATTGGACCATAAAAATTTATTAAACTGATACATTGGATGTATGTACTTTAATGAGTTATAAATTGCTTAAGGTAGTTTTTTTTTTACTTCGTAACTTAGTCAATGAATCGTCGTGACTTAGTTACGTGTTTCTGATGAAACGCATATAGAAAATTTTGACTGGTTCAAAGATATTTGATCTGAAGTTTTGAAAAATCGTATCTTTAAAATTCATCGGGAGTCTTTGAATTGTTCAAAGATGTTTGATATGATTAAACATATGAATTTAAGGCAATTAGTTCTATGGTTATTGAATGAATATGATTCTTACTCAATATAATTCTTCTGCGATTCCATCTTGATGGAATTGGTCAGTGGGAGAAATCGAATCTTATATGATTTGATTCGCTTGATATTGAGTGTTACCGAATTAGTTTCAATACTCTTGGGGATGTGCTCCAAAAACACTTGTTCATCCTTTTAATTTATGTTCCATTAGTTTCTACAGTTATGTATATGATATGTACAAGTAGAAAAATTGAATCTTGAAATGTTTGAGATTTGAATCTTTCTTTTGTATAATGGTTATATAATCGATTGTACTTGCGCCTTAGAGGTACGAGTATAAGTTTATCATTTATTCTATTTAATAGAATATTGTATTCTATTTGATAAAATATTTTTTCTACGATCACGAGTAATAAAATTATTTTATCACTTAGTGAGTAACATATGATGTTGACCATTGTAGAAAAGAATTGACTTATTGAAGTCAAATGTGAAAATGATAAATTATAAATGGAACTACATAATTAATAAGATGAAGATACCCTTTAATTAATTGCATATAAGTGTTATAGGATGTCAGAATCATTCGCAAAGTATTTGATACTTAATGGTTCTGTTGTTTTCTTATCGAAGAAAATTATCCTATAACTTATAGTGGGAACGATATTTGATATCGATTCCGAAAATTAGCATTAAACCATATATCTAAGATTTTTCATAGCTTACTACGATCAAGTTTGAACTTGATTGAGCTTTTATTATGAATCGTTCATAAAATGTGCAAATGGTTTACGCAGCAAAAACACAGTGAGCTTATTAAAGGTTTGACCTTTATAGTATGACAGTGAGAGAAGTTATACTCAGCAATCTATTGTAGATTCTGAGGAAACTTGTCTCTAGTTGTACTAATTGAACAATTTAAGATATGTTGGTTAATGATGATATTAAATTGTGCATTTTAGCTAAAGAATACAAAGTGCATTTTTTGAATGACTTCTTCGGATAAGAGATCAGTTATGATTTCTTTCATTGAAGAGTACATTCTGGAATGGCTCTAGAGTTTGTATTCTGCTAAGATTACAATTTGGTATATTAGCTTATAGAGCCTATTGTAGACTCGGATGAGCTTTCTGGAAATCTGTTTTTTCTAATTTTGATATCAATCAGATTGACTGATTTTATCAAAGCATATAGAATACATATGAGATGGAAGGGTTAGTAGGAGCGTACAAAATTATTTCTAGTTTTTTACATCATAATGACATTATCATTATTAAGGTAATAATGAGATGTTTATAAGGTAAAAGGTTTACTTGAGTCTTATTTTCTCCATGAAAGCATTGGGAGTGGTCTCTATTATATTCGATATAAAGTTTTATATATGATATAAAACTCAGAGACTTGTGAGATTGTAACGACCGGTAGTTTTTACTACCGCATACAGTGGTACTGTTACATACATGATGAATGCACATAAAATAAATTATATTGAGACTCAAATATACTCATGGAATGACTTTGGGGACAATCGGTAAATTCCTCGAAGTCCCGGGACGAGACTGTACAGTGTTCCCTTTTGGATAGCCTGTGGTATTTGGGGCATAACATTTTCATACGAACTTGATTTTTATGAATTTTATATCGTCGGAAATCTGAGATTGAGACCTATAACTTCCGCGTTGAATATTTTTCCATATTCAGGCAAGAAACTGGTCAAAAATGCAATTCAAAATCTGGATGAATAGTGATTTTGAGGTCAAATGGAAAATTCTCAAACTTTCTACACTTTTCTCCATTTTTTAGATATCAAATAAGCCCAAGTATAAAAATGGGTTACTATTTACCATTTTCAAAATGAAATAGAAGAGAAAATGAAAAATGTCGTGAGAGAATGAGAGAAAGAGAGAAGAGAATAAGAAGAAGAAGAAGAAGGAGAAGAAGAATAGAAAGAAAGAAAGAAAAGAGAGAAGGAAGAAGAAGAAGAAGAAGAAGCAAATGAGAAAAGATGAGCATCAATGGAGGCTAAAGTATGAAGAAAAATCAAGAAAATGAAGGTAAGAAAACTTAACCCAAATCTTGACTTATTTAATTTTGGAAGTACAAAGGTAGATTAGAGATAATGTCATGTTAGGAGTTGCATATTGATGGTTTATAAGTAAAGAAATGAGTTATGAAGTTAAGTGTTGGAGTTTGAAAAGTTTAAAGTTTGATTTAAGAATAATGGATTTGTGATTAAATGACTAGTTAATGATGATAACATGGTAGTTTAGTATGTGTGGAGTTGATATAATTTGATGGATTGTGTATTGGAAGTGTTACAGAAGCTTTAGGGATGCATTTAGGTGTGTTAGATGTGAAAAATAAGATGCAGAACATGGGAATCAGGTCTGCATCACGACGCATAAGAGGTCTGAGTCACGACGCGACCCGGGAAAATTTAGGCATGCTTCTGATTAGTACGCGTCGCGACGCGCAAGACCTTGTGTCGCGACGCGAATACAGAATTTTTCCAAATTAGTTTTAAACAAGACCACCCTTGGGGTCTCGTATAAATTGGAGAATACACAGTACACCATAATATAAGAGTGATATGCATTGAAATGATAAGTAAGTGCTTGAGTAAGAAAGTTTAGACTTATTCCGAATATGTCCCTCGTCCTATCTTCTAACCAAATTATCAATTTTAGATCATCGCAGGAACCGGAATTCCCTGAGCAAGTGAGTAATGCCAGCCAGATTCCAAAATTGTGAGTGGACCTCTTTTCTCAAACTGATTTTGTTAAGTTTTGAATTTCAGACTTACTTTTTCCGTTTTTAATGCGTTAGCCATTTTATTAGCATTTATGTTTTTATTCAACATATTTGAGAAATGATTCAAGTTATATTTGAGAAAGAAATGTTTTTTTTTCAGAACATGTTTTATGTTTTTCGGGGCATGAGGGAAAAACTCACCCTAGTATGTAACTTGACACAGTTGGAATTGAAGGACAGAGACATGTGCACATGTAGAGGACCGAGGGGACGGCGATACGTAACGCCCTCAGATCCTAGAGCATGGCTAGGGGACGGCGATACGTAACGCCCCTAGACCTTAGTTTTAGAGCTTGGGTGGTAGCATAGATCTGCACCCCCAGTTCTAGTTTGTGGCTTGGGGGACGGCGATACGTAACGCCCTAAGACCACCAGTTTCAGAGACAGTAGTGGCATGCTTTGGGGGACGACGATATGTAACGCCCCAAAGTCATGGATTTGCACTGCTGGCTACAGTTAGGCGTATGGGGGGACGACGATACGTAACGCCCTCATACGTCAAGGTTTTCATATACATAGCAGTTCACAGTGATCAGATTTTCAAACAGTTTTTCAGAAAATCAAACTTTCAGAAACAGTTTTCAGAACCAGATTTTCAAAAGCAGGTTTTAGAAAGATAAGCATTACTAAAGAGGTTTAAAGCAGAGTTTTCATAAAAAAGTTTTCCTATAAGTTTTTCATTGAAAATCTTGGATTTAGTCCACTCACTTAGATCGTACAGCGATCTAACCCCCTCACTCTCAGTGTTTGATTTGCAGGTATTCCATGAGGATGAGCTCGAGAGGACGGATACTGATGGCAGTCACTAATGGGTCTGAGTCCACCATTCAGAGTATAATTTCAGTCAAGTCAAGCAAAGTTTAGTTTCAGAAAATTGTATAGTAAAGTTGTTACTAAAGTGTAGAGTCGAAATGTCTGTGATATTAAGTTTATGTGAGTATGAAAACTTTTACATTTTATGTTAAGGTTTGGGCAATGGTCCAATGTTCAAGTTACAATCGAGATAAGACAGTAGTAAAGTATACAGTTAGTATGTCAGAGGCTCAGGGGCATAATACGGCCTATTTCCCGCTGGTAACATCTCTACAGGTTTGGGACGGCTTCAGCCACGAGTATGGGTGGTTTGGTAGATGTGCAGAATAGTACGGAATCGAGGAGATAAGTTGCTACAGAATTGCAACTAGCATATGGAATGAATCCTTAAGGTATGACATGTGTACGTATATTTAGGTGATGACCCTTGACAGCACTAGACTTTGGAGAACAAGTCAGTGAGGAGCACCGAAACCAGACTTACAGTAGCATTGAAAATAAGGGTATGAAGAAAAAAAATGGATTATAGTCGGGACTGAATCGCCAACGTCCCCATTTATAGCAAGAGTACAGTTTAAGTAGAAATGTGCATACAGTTCATCTCTCAGTGAAACTACCAGACCCAACTTTCTTAGTACAAACCCATTAAGTGGACAATAATAGAGGACAAAGCCACAAAGGTACATAAGGAGTCAGACCATGCATTACAAAGTCCTAAGTTATACATATAAGCAGAGGCAAGAGAATTGTAGCAAGGAACTGGTAAGCAGCCTAGTACGAAGGTGGATATATGTACCTCCCACGGTCAAAGCCATAGTAAAAGAGCTCAATTACAAGAAAAGTGCAAATACCAACAGAGATAAAAGATCTGTCAGTAAAGGTAGAAAAGCCTAGCCTAATAATTATACAAAATAAGTTAAAGAACCTGGGAATCAGGTCTGCGTCGCGACGCGACCCGGGAAAAATTTAGGCATGCTTCTGATTAGTGTGAGTCACGACGCGCAAGACCTTGCGTCGCGACGCGAAGATAGAATTTTGCCAAATTAGTTTTAAATCATTCCAGTTCCACCCTATCATGTTAGAGACCACTCTTATGGTGTCGTATGAGTTTGAGAATACACAGTACACTATAATATAAGAGTGATATGCATTGAAGTGATAAGTAAGTGCTTGAGTAAGAAAGTTTAGACTTATTCAGAATATGTCCCATATCCCATCTTCTAACCAAATTGTCAATTTTAGATCATCGTAGGAATCGGAATTCCCTCAGCAATCAAGTAATGCCAGCCAGATTCCAAAACTGTGAGTGAACCTCTTTTCTCAAACTAATTTTGTTAAGTTTTGAATTTCAGACTTACTTTTTCCGCTTTTAGGGCGTTAGCCATTTTATTAGCAGTTATGTTTTTATTTAAGCATATTTGAGAAATTATTCAAGTTACATTTGAGAAAGAAATGTTTTTTTTTCAGAACATGTTTTATGTTTTTTAGGGCATAAGGGAAAAACTCACCCTAGTATGTAACTTGACATAGTTGGAATTGACGGACAGAGACATGTGCACATGTAGAGGACTGAGGGGACGGCGATACGTAACGCCCTCAGATCCTAGAGCAGGGCTAGGGGGACGGCGATACATAACCTAGACCCTAGTTTCAGAGCTTGATGGTAGCATAGATCCGCACCCCCAGTTCTAGCTTGTGGCTTGGGGGACGGTGATACGTAACGCCCCAAGACCACCAGTTTTAGAGACAGTAGTGGCATGTTTTGGGGGACGGCGATACGTAACGCCCTAAAGTCATGGATTTGCACTGCTAGCTACAGTTAGGCGTATGGGGGGACGGCGATACGTAACGCCCTCATACGTCAAGGTTTTGAGATACATAACAGTTCACAGTGATCAGATTTTTAAACATTTTTTTCAGAAAATCAAACTTTCAGAACCAGATTTTCAAAAGCAGGTTTTATAAAAAGAAGCATTACTAAAGAGGTTTCAAGCAAAGTTTTCAAAAAGAAATTTTTCCATAAGTTTTTCATTGAAAATCTTGGATTTAGAACCAAATATTTTTATAACAGCATTTCAGTGTTTAGTCCACTCACTTAGATCATACAACGATCTAACCCCCTCACTCCCAGTGTTTGTTTTGCAGGTATTCCAGAAGGACGAGCTCAAGAGGACGGATACTGATGGCAGTCACTAGTGGGTCTGAGTCCACCAGTCATGGTATGAGTTCAGCCAAGTCAAGCAATGTTTAGTTTCAAAAAATTGTATAGTAAAGTTGTTTTTTCGTATTAAAGTGTAGAGTCGAAATGTCTGTGATGTTAAGTTTATGTGAGTATGAAAACTCTTAAATTTTATGTTAAGGTTTGGGCAATGGTCCCATGTTCAAGTTACAGTCGAGAAAAGACAGTAGTAAAGTATACAGTTAGTATGTCAGAGGCTCAGGGGAATAGTACGGCCTATTCCCCGCCGGTAACATCTCCGGATCGGGGATGTTGCAAAGATACTCCTATTAGTCGTACATTAGATATAATCTAATAAAGGATACAATGATACTATCTGTGTGACAGTTAGTATAAATGTTTGACAGTTAGTGTGTCTATAATATATAATATTCATCTTTCGTAAATGATGATTCCTTTGTCGAAAGAGAAATTGATTAGAATGTCTAGTCAATCTTATGCATCATAGGATGATGGCATAATGAATATTATATTAAGTACGATTAGAGATATCAATTTAATCGTAATTGTTACGATTTATTTTGATATCCCCGAGTCCATAAGATGTGTCTTGAAACATTTTATTTATTATCTTTGAGATATTAAGAGCGATTTTCTAATTAATGGAGAATAAAGTTCGCAACCATTAGGGTCAGATTAGTATTGAGTCTAATTATGACGTTAGACAGTCTACGTCATAAAGAGTCGGAAAAGATACAGTGGGAGTGTCACAGATGATTCCACTACGAGAGTGGAGTTAGTTGAAACTAATAAAGTATTGACTTATGAAGTTACACTGTGACCTTGTATATTAAAAGTTTGGTATTGATGTTGTGATTATGGTTGTCTGCATAGTATTTTGGATTTGATCCACAAATGCTTGGAAAATTCAGTAGCTGAAGCACAATGTTGATGTGGCATCTGAGTCATATTGATGTAGAACTTAGTTTCTACAAAATATGAATGGTGTTGGCTAAAGGAAACAATTGGGTTGTTTGACAAACTCAATATGTCATAGCGGGCTTACTTGTTGTTGCCTACCTTTTGAGCGCTAGGTGAGTTCTTGAGGGCCATGCATATGTGATACACATTAAGATATGTATATGATATAGTGGATTGGGACTAGAACAAGTAGGAGAAATTGTTAGGGTTGGTGCTCGGAGCGCCAATCCGGATCGTATATATGTCTGATTCATGAATACGAGCAATACCTTTTTTTTCCATAATATTACTTATTTATGGTAGCACCTCTTGTCTTTTATTATATATATTTGATCTAATTCATTAGATTGAAACTAAATCGTGTTTAGTGATATATACATATTAGACAAAGACCCGATAATATATAATGTAGTGCGCAATTACAACGTAACTTGTAATTGACATTGGGAAGCGTCACTACTAGAAATATATTATCAAATTAACTCTCGATCAAGATTTAATGACACGGATCGGTTAGTAAAATCCGTTGAGACCAGTACATGTAGTATATCGGACTTGGTTTAATGGTTTATCCCAATAAACCATGAGTCTCGGGAGACTCGTATTGACGTGTAGGTATTTATTTGATAAACACTGAACGAATAATTGAAGATTACCTAATAAATGGTACACCAACGTCAATAGAAATCTTCTTGGGTTGAGTAGCATAGTGATTCTTTGACTTGAGATACCACTGTGGATATATGAGTTATCCTCCACACTTAGATGGCAATCACGTCACCGATCTATTTAGATCAGACCTCCGCATGTTCGTTGGGTGTGGACTCATGCTCATGATATCTTGTGTGTATCAAGATAGGATCCTTCATTCCTGTGTATAGGGCATAGGTATTCATTATATGATTAGTAATATGCTAAATCCATGGCCGTGGTATACTTCGGAAGTAAGTTCCGAGTGTTTTTTAGAAGATTGCTAATAGATTCGTCGACACGATTATACCTATAGAGATTTGATGTTTATATTATATCTTTGGAATAATCTGGATACCTGTGACGGAGGATTATACGTATGCAATGACCTCGACTTGTATGATTCAACGAGTTTATATGTGGTCGTCATAATTTACGGGTGGGTGAATTATGGACACGAAATTGGATTTTGTGATGGATATGTCTGAATCCAGAGAGTCTCACTCATGAAATAAACTTGTAGAGCACTAGGGCAAAAATAATGAATAATACTGATTATTTATAACTCGTTTAACGGTTAAAGGAAAAATAGATGCAATCGGGACCTAATGGTCATTTACTAATTAATGAGTATTTGTATTTAATATTTGATATTATTAAATACACATTAATTAATTGTCAAATTGAGATATTTGACATATATCATTAATATATGTATTCGAGATATTTAATGTAAATATAATACATATATTTAAGATATTTGTATTTAATTATTTAATTGTTAAATAATTAAGTTAATTGAAAAATAAATATCTTTGCCATGATTAATCTTAGAAAATGGCATGTTTTAATTGGTTCACTTGTAAGCTTTACTTTAATGATAAAGGTTGTCATTATGAATAACTAAACTTGGACAAATGAAATTAAGACAAAAAAAAAAGCAAATATTAGATATTTTATTTATGCCATTTTCGGCCTAGTGAAGATGAGATATAAATTTTTTTGTTTCATTTTTCAACATAACACAAATTATTCAAAAATTCACTAAGTTAAAATTGAGAGAAAAAGTGAAGAACAAATGGAGAAAGCTTGGAAACTTGGAGTTTTTGTAAGTTATTTCCAATTTTCTTCAACTAAGAAATTGTTTCTATGATTCTATGCTTAAACTTGTGTAGCTTAGCATTTTCTATAATGTTTAATTATGTGAATTATTGTGTTGGAAACTTGTTTGAAGGTGTTAAGCATGTATGTTTAATTGATAAGCTTATTAGGAGTAATAAAGCTTATTTGATTAATTAGTAATCAAAGTTTCCATTCTAGAGTTGCTTAGCCATTCATAAATAACCTAGAATTGTTCTTGAGTTGTTTCATGATGGTGAGACTTGATTGGTGTGGTATTGGATTGATTAAAGTATTGAGTTTGTTTAATTTGGTTTAATTTGTCAATTTGTGGAAATTGTAAAATTAGGGTTCATAACCCTTTCCAAATTTGGGGATTTTCATATATGTGATTTAATTTGATGTATATATGATGTATATTAAATTTGGGATTGATAGGATTTGATCTTGATGTGTTTTGAACCAAAAAGGACCAAATTGCAAATCTTGGAATTATAGAGGCTGTTCGGCAATTCGGAAAAATTTGGATTTTTTTATTGCAAGTTGTATTTTCCATGTATTACATGTATAAATCATTTTGGGATTGATTTGGAATCACATAAATATGTATTTGACAATTTAAGGACCAAAATGATCAAAATGTAAAGTTTAAGGGTCTCATGGCAATTAATGAAAAATCTAATTTTTCTGATAAAAATTCAGTTTTTATTTTTTGAGTAATTAGAATAAATTGGTTTATTTTAATTAACCAAGAAAAATATTTATCGGAAATTATTTCAGAGTGAAAATACGCCAAAACGGCGAAAACCAGGGTTACCGGGTAGCGGCTGCCCAAACTGGGCACTGTTGGGCAGTCCAAGAACTATCCAAATATTTTTGGGGCTAACCTGGGCAAATCCCATGTGCATTGGTCGGTCGGTTCGGCCGGAAACGCGTTTGGTGCTATTTTGCGGAAAAATATTTTCGCAAACGTTTCGCGGTGTTTCTATATTATTTATGTTTTATATGATATCGAATAAATATGTTTAGCTGAAATATGAATGAATTATCAATATTGTATATTGAATAATTTATTTGTAAGTTTAAAAATTTTAAACTACGATTTCGCCCGAACCGCGCTTCTTCCGCTGCGCCTCACTGATATGACCCCTACAATACGCACGTGATTATTCTAGATGATTTTGTTCAAACTGGTTCTCTAATGTGAAACGAACGCGAATAGAAGACCACGTATACGTGCTCGAACGCCTCTCGAATACGAATCCTCTAAAAATTATCGTTCGGACAAATGAACGAATGCATCACGAACGAGAACTAAACTTCATTCGAACTCTGATACGAACACGCCACAAACGCTAATTCTCACGCTGATATGAATGATTTGGGATAAAAACTGGAAGAAGCTTTCCTTTCTATTGACTTCTCATAGACTACCACTAAAGAGATGCGAAACAATAGGTAAAATGAAGAAAGTCAACTCATTCTCTTACTAAAGGGATGTGTGCTCTTCACCTTCCTATGTTGTTAATCCTGCTGATGATTTTCTTTCATATGATTGATTCGAGGTAGAATTTCTGCTCTAAGCACATAGAAGTTGACTACCACTTCGTTCGTGACCACGTCGTCGCGGGCAAATTGCTCATTCGACTTGTTCGTAGCAACAATCAAGTGGCGGACATTTTCACTAAAGGATTACCCCTTCCATCATTTTCGTGGCAAACTGCTGTCTCCTGCCTGCCCTTAGCTTCTATAAACTTCAAAAGAAATAGCAATCTCATTCCCTTCTAGATAGACACCTTATAGGGGCTTGCAGCAGCTGTGATCCCTCCTCTTTCCTCTCTTGACGGTGAAGTCAGACCAAGCCAGGCCCATCTATCAAGCGCATCCCCTGATTCATAGTCTGTCTGTTTACGGAGAGGAGATCGGTTAGATAGTTCGGGGAGTCCCCAAGTTATATAGACCACTTAGTTAGAGACAACAACCATTCAAACGAGACTCGAACGCCATACGCACGTGAATATTTTGGATGATTTAGTTCGAACGGGCTCGCAAACTTGAAATGAACGTGAATCACTGACCTCGCATACGCGTTCTAGTGCTCCAAAGAACGCCACACACGGACTCGAATCATCTGGAAAGTATCATTTGAATGCATCATGAATGGGAACTAAGCTTCGTTCAAATGCTGATACGAACGCACCGCAAACGCCAATTTTACGAACATACCAAAAATGCAAATTTTGACAGTCTACTTATCTCATCACAATTTTGTTGAACTAAGTCAACATACGGACCTCAACCACCGCGACAAACACGTCATGACAATCTGGGGTGTTACAGACAGTCCGACCCTTGATTTCAACGCCCAACGACAACACAAAGAGGTAGCTCACGGCTAAACCCCTAATTAATAGACCCAACTACATAGCACCAAAATCATACTTTACAAACCATAACCTCAAAAATATCAACATGAATTTTGTTTATTACAAACCCATAACATGAAAATTAAACCCCAAATCAATAATTCCATAACATGAAAAAATATCCAAATTCTAGGTTTTATGACTCTACCCAAACCATGATCAAATCATGTCAATACTCACCTATTTAAGCATGATTAATACGCTAATCATTCAAAATCATGAAAAATAGACACGGGTCATGCATGGGTTTTGCTTAAGCTTGAGAAATCCAGGTTAAATGCAAAATAAAAGTTAAAATGGAAGATGAAGAACTTACTTATAGGCTTGGAAATGCATGAGAAACTCAAGTTTTTTAGCTTGATTTGAGAGGCTAAATGGAGAATATGATGATGGTGAAGAACGTGAGGGGAAGATAGAGAGAGAGAAAAAGAAGAAAATGAGGAAGAAATGAGGGAAAGTGTAAAATATACATACGGAGTTGACCGATATGCCGATATCAACACCGGTATGTTGGTTCCAATGGCTATGCACGGGTCACTTGACCAGTTTAATGACCAGTATGCTAGCGTACAGGTTCCAGAATACATGACAATGTTACGGGGCCACCGGTATGTCGATGTTATTGTCTATGTCAAGAGGTCTTATCCACCAATATGCCGATATTGTGATCGGTATACCGGTCCCAGAACCCATTTCAAAGTAAAATAATGTTAAACACTTGTGGACTTTCCCTTGACGTCACATGTGGATACATGAAAAGATTATGACTCATACCTCATGATAACCGAGGTGTTACATTGAGCCTCAAATGACATAATTGATTTGGTTTTAAGCATCTTAATTAATAAAAAGTTTGAATCTTGAAAGAGGTAGGGGTTAAAATATATGTGGGCTTCCCACCCCCTTATATTTAAAAAAAAAAAAATGACTTTATTATTTTGATTATTAATATCCATCAATGGCTCAAAATTTAAGTCAAAAATTTAAGTTGAAATAGTCTCACATACTAGAAATTTATCATAACTCAAGTAGTAAAAACGTTATCTAGGTTTGATGAAGGTGACATTTTCATATAATTAATTTATCTCTTATCTAGTTTTGATTGCTCACCCAATTGAATTTGAAGGTTAATATTTAATGTTAAGGATCATATCGAAATTGATAGTTTTGTCATATTTGTAAATTTTCATAAAATTCATCCCTCTTTGCCAATAAACGAATTGACAACAATGTTACAATAGACATGTAATTTATGGCTAAATTTTTTTTAGCAATTAACATGACATATATAAATACAACAATGGAGTACGTATTAATCCAGAGATAAAATTTTAAGAGGTTATGCTATTTTAATTTAAAATTTTGACATAAATTTCATACTATTGATATTATGTAATCCAATAAATACATTGGATTGTGTAAGATTAGTAATTCAAATTTTATGTCAAAATTTAAGTTAAAATAATTCCTTTTAAATTCCAAAAGAACGGACTACAATCTCATATAAGACAATCATTAATAAGGCTAGGTTTTTCATGATGGGTATCTCAGTTTTGGTTTTGTATCTATTAAATTTTTTAAGTATAATTTTTTTAAAAATAATTATAAAAATAAGTGAAAGATATAGTGTTTGAAGAGTGTATATAGTAAAATTATATTTTTAAAAAATTAATAAATATGTGTAGAAAATAATTGAGTATTTAAAGAATTTATTACAGTGCAAATAGCTCTATCCTTATTTCATTTCATTCATTCATTCATTTTTTTTTATAAATTTGAATGATTATTTATTCCACTCATTTAATTCCATCAAGTCAACTTTGTACACATTGCAAACGTAATGTTTAAGCATAATATGGTGAAAATACATAAACATTATTATTAATAAATTTATTTAGTGAGGTTTCATAATGAGCAGCTAATATACATATATTTCATGTCCCTTTATTTTAATATTTTGTTGTTATTCCGAGTTATATGAACACTTTGATGTGCTTTGAGTGCGTTTTGCAGATTAAAATCGTATCGAGACAATCAGACTCAACTAGGGATAAAAAGACCAAGTTGGAGCCAAAATCAGAATATCCGGCAAGTCCCGACGTTGGACGGCGCATTGAGACGTGCCAAATTAGAAAATCTAATAAGAAGATCCAAAAGTGGGCGCATCGCGACTTTGGCAAATGGAGAGTCGAGACGCGTCAATTAACGTGATGAGTGTTGCAACGCTGCATGCAAGGAGTCTCAACGCGTAACATACATGAGGTAGAGAATTTCGTTTCTTGCATGGTCAACAGTCAAAGCATGATCGTTCATGTGTAGTTAACGCATGAGCGTCGCGATGCGCGAAAGTTATTTGGTGGAAGTTGCAACGTGTTCAGCCCGTCGCAACACGAATCAGGCTTTCACAATTCTGTCCAGACTTCATTTTTAACAAAGAAATAGCCTTTGGACTCCCTATGTAAGTATAAGTTCGTCCCAAAACCTAAAAAGAAGCCTCAAAATATAATTTCGGAGTCTCTTAGCATAGAAGAATGCTTAGAGCAAGGCAATAAAAAAATGTTTCAATCGGTGTTGGAGTTTGAAAGCGAAGTCTGCAAACGGAAGTTCTTTCTTCCCTTTTCTCTCTAGTTTATATTTTATGAGTTCTTGTTTTGTATCTATAATGATTAGCATTGAATATTGTGATTAGTTAAATCATTAATTTAGAGTTGTAATGGGTCTCAAACACATATTAATTAATTAATTTATATCTTTTTATTATTTTGGATTTATTATGTGATTGTTTATTATTCTATGTGATTTGATGTATGTTTTATTGTCTGACCAACAATAGAAAAGTCTTGGTAAATCCTTAGGAACTCGACGAAGGGAAATTGGGTTAGCCGTGGGAATAATAGCGCATGATCTAGTTCTTTTGAATAGATTTCCCTTCAGGATAGAAATATACATATAGGGCATGCGTATCCAATATTTAAACATGACCTTAATGAATTTGATTTAAATTAATTGACATAAATATATAGTTAATTGGTTTAAATCTGAATATATTTACTAGACTATCGAATGAGGCTTATATATAATTTAGTATTTTAGGTTAATAATTTGTAACAACCCAATTGGATAAATAGTGTCTGAACTCATTGTTTGTGTGCTTAGGTGCAGTTACAACCCTAAGTTCTTCTTACCCATAAAGTTTATCTCCAAATTATTGTTTGCGCTTTATTTAATCTCTCAATTAATTTTAAATTAATTAATATCTTTCTCCACTAATTGTTTAGCTCTAGTTAAGTAAGTTGGTCTTGATTTTAATAGGAGAATTAACAAGTTCATGTGGGTACGATATCCGACTATTAGTCATTATATTACTTGAGTGATACGTGCGCTTACGTGCGATATAAAATCACGATCGTTCAACAAGAGATTAATTGACTAAATAAATTAAGAGATATAAAGAAAATATGAATTTTAATATAATGTTGACGGCTGATTTTGGTCTCAGGGCAATATAGGAATATTACTCCCGAGACAATCCTCCCTCAATAGTGAATTTGTTCGGTTAAGGGGAAACCAAAAGCAAATTTAGCAAAAGAAAGATAAACACACCAATCAACAAAGAGTTTTAACGTGGTTCGGCGGATCAGATCTCACCTACGTCCACGGGCACAAAAACGGATGATGCTTTTATTACTCATATATTTTCTCTGCTATCTCTTTGTGTTTACAAGTCTCACAAGATTCTGATCTTGATTCTGATCTTCACTCTCCCCTTATTATAATAGTGAAGAAATCATATTCCTTCTCCTACAAGAATTTCCTAGTTGAAACAATTCCCCTTTCCCATAAGGATTCCTAATCAAAACTACATTTACTTTCTTTATCCTACTAGGACTCTGACTCACCAGTTTTCCCCATGAAAATATGATAACTTATTATCTCTTCCGTAAAAATAGGATGTCATATCTTCTGGAGCATGTCTTGCCATGTGCTCGGTCTTCATGAGGTCGGTCATGATGGTCCTTTGAGCTGAGAATGCTGCTGTCGATCTGATAATGTCCGGTCATCCGATCTTTCAGTGGTCGGGTTACCGATCATAAAGTGCTCGGCCCCTCACTCATGTGGTCGGGTCGACATTAATGATCTCGATCAACAAGGGAGTTACCCTTTTACCTATGTCGTACCGCTTAAATATCATAGTGCTTAAAAAACACCATCAACATCTATCCCCTAGTTCTTGGTAACAACGAGTTTGTGAGTTGATGCCGGGAACTATAAAAAAAGATGGTGTGCCGATGAATCCATCTGTGGTCACCTTAGGAACCGCAGAGAAAAAGGCCTTGGCTGCAAATCTGGACCTTCATGCCACCTTCATGTGCTCAGTCAACGAGGATCCCGATATCTACCCGTGGAGAAAATGCTTTGCCCTTATGCTGATGACGATCGACTCGGCGGGACGTAACCCGACCCCGAGCTGAGAAAAAAATTTGGCTTTGGAGGAATGTCACCTCCCCAGACTAATAGAGGGCCGACCATGGGGGAGATGCTCCGATCCCATGCCGATGATAAGTCTCTCGGTGGGACGTATCCCGACCCCGGGCTGAAGAAAGACTTGGCTCTGGGGGAATATTACATCCCCAGTCCAAAGAAGCCGACTCGGTAGGACGTAACCCGACCCCGAGCTGAAAGAAAGACTTGGCTCTGGGGGAATGTTACATCCCCAGTCCAAATAAGCCGGCTCGGTGGGACGTAACCCGACCCCGAGCTAAAAGAAAGACTTGACTCTGGGGGAATGTTACATCCCCAGTCCAAAGAAGCCGACTCGGTGGGACGTAACCTGACCCCGAGCTAAAAGAAAGACTTGGCTCTGGGGGAATGTTACATCCCCAGTCCAAAGAAGCCGACTCGGTGGGACGTAACCCGACCCCGAGCTGAAACAAACATCGATCTCGGCGGTACAATAGCATACCCGAGCCGGAAAGAGAAAGAGACATCGGTCTCGGCGGTACAAGAGCAGACCCGAGTCGGAAAGAGACAACGGTCTCGGCGGTACAAGAGCAGACCCGAGCCGGAAAGAGACATCGGTCTCGGTGGTACAAGAGCAGACCCGAGCCGGGAAGAAACATCGGTCTCGGCGGTACAAGAGCAGACCCGAGCGCGGAAAGAGACATCGGTCTCGGCGGTGGTACAAGAGCAGACCGAGCCGGAAAGAGACATCGGTCTCGGCGGTACAAGAGCAGACCCGAGCCGGAAAGAAATATTGGTCTCGGCGGTACAAGAGCATACCCGAGCCGGAAGAAGAAACATCGGTCTCGGCGGTACAAGAGCAGACCCGAACCGGAAAGAGACATCGGTCTCGGCGGTACAAGAGCAGACCCGAGCCGGAAAGAAACATCGGTCTCGGCGGTACAAGACCAGAACCGAGCCGTAAAACATATATCAACAAAACGGACACGGCGGTATAAAAGTATACCCGAGCCGTAAAATAAATATCAAAACCATTGTGTGGGCCATAACAAACAAGCATAATCAAATGTCAGCCTAAGACAGAAGAGGTCTTACTCACATTTTGGGATCTGTTGCCTTTCTTGCAACTCTACAAGGGTCACTACAAGCAAGGCTCTTCTTAATACATCCTCTCTGCATCTCAGCATTCCACGCATCCGACCGGATGACTTCCGCTATCAACTTTGGTCGACCTCAAAAACCGAATGGTCTATGTACACACTGAGATAGCCTTTTTTCACCAAGTCTCTCACCTGCTCGTGCAGGTCTCTGCACCCATTCGTGGCATGTCCCCTTACGTTATGGTAGATACAGTAAGCCCTACTATTTCCCTCCTCAATCGGGAACCTCCTCAAATTAGGCTCGGCCAACAGACCTTTATCCTGGATTTCCCGAACTATCTGGGTCATAGGTTTGTTCAGGGGGGTGTATAATGTCTTCCCCGCGACACGGTTGACTTGGACAGATGACTTTATCTCTTGAACATGACTACTCAGAGGTGTCGGTCTGAGTTTCTTCTACTCCGGGACTAGTCTCCTCAAATTTCTGATCGAATCCCACTGATTGTCTGACCTGAGTATCTTAGCCTTTCGGGTGTCTACTCCCCGGGCAATCTTTTTCTCCTCCTCTATTAAGATAAACTTCCTGGCCAACTCCAAGGCAGTGGCATAATCCAATACGTCTTGAATCCTCAGGTGAGTCCACAACTTCCCGACCTTCAGACCTCCCTTGAGACTTTCTAGTGCTTCTGATGACTCGTATGCTCCGACCTCGAGCACCAAATTGTGGTATCTTTCAATAAAATTCCCCAGGGGCTCATCATCCCCATGCTTCATCAGTCTTAATTCTCCCACCATTTTCTTTGGGACACATACCCCTTTGAAGTGCCGAACAAATGACTTTCTGAGTTGCGCGAAGCTTCCGATGCTCCCTGAGGCTAGACTTCTGAACCATAGAATGGCAGATCCCCCAAGGTTTGGGGGAATACTTTGCAAACGGCATCCCCTACTACTCATTGGACCTTCATCAACAGGACAAAACTCTCAATGTGGGATTTTAGATCAGTGTGGCTTTTGTAGGGCGTCATGGACGACATGTTGAATTGTCTTGGGAATTTTACTGACCTTATTTCTTCTGTGAAGGAAGATTCAACCTCGCCGTCCCGAGCATCTCCCGTGTCAGTTTTGAGGTTCACTTCCCACTTGGCCATTTCTTTTCTTAACCAAGATTTTATATTGCCATATGTGTTACAGTGCCGCCTCCTGCGGCCTTTTTCGCGTCTGTCACCCCGGGTTCGGCGTTCCTCATTACTTGAGATTTCTCGTCCAGTCTCACCATCCTTCCTATCACCCCTTCTGGTGTCGCGGGGGCTATCATAGGAAGAATCTGGCGACTGTCTCCCCTCTTCTTCTTCCCACGTATCCTCCGTTTGTAAATCTTTTTCTACCACTACGGACCTCATCCCGTAGAGACCCTTCCTCCTTGGTTCATCGTCATCACTCACATCTGCGACTCTTTTTCCTTCCACTTTTTCGCCTCTCCTCCGACTGGCTCCGACTTCAAGCCTCTCATTATTCGTCTCTTCCATCCTCTCCAATCTGTTCATCATGGATTTCAACAGGATTTGAATTTCCTCCCTATCTTTCCTCATATTTTCCTCTATTTTCTCCATTCAATCCGCTGTTGAACTCCCTGACGACCGGTGATTTCCATCTTCTGCCATCGTCTTACCACGCGAGCTGTTTTTTGTTGAGTTCCCCATAGACGGCGCCAACTGTTGACGGCTGATTTTGGTCTCAGGGCAATATAGGAATATTACTCCCGATACAATCATCCCTCAATAGTGAATTTGTTCGGTTAAGGGGAAACCAAAAGTAAATTTAGCAAAAGACAGATAACACACGAATCAACAAAGAGTTTTAACGTGGTTCGGCGGATCAGATCTCACCTACGTCCACGAGCACAAAAACGGATGATGCTTTTATTACTCAGATATTTTTCTCTGCTATCTCTTTGTGTTTACAAGTCTCACAAGATTCTGATCTTGATTCTGATCTTCACTCTCCCTTATTTATAATAGTGAAGAAATCATATTCCTTCTCCTACAAGAATTTCCTAGTTGAAACAATTTCTCTTTCCCATAAGGATTCCTAATCAAAACTACATTTACTTTCTTTATCCTACTAGGACTCTGACTCACCAGTTTTCCCCATGATGAAAATAGGATAACTTATTATCTTGTCCGTAAAAATAGGATATCATATCTTCTGGAGCACGTCTTGTCATGTGCTCGATCTTCATGAGGTCGGTCATGATGGTCATTTGAGCTGAGAATGCTGTTGTCGATCTGATAATGCCCGGTCATCCGATCTTTAAGTGGTCGGGTTACCAATCATAAAGTGCTCGGCCCCTCACTCATGTGGTCGGGTCGACATTAATGATCTCGATCAACAAGGGAGTTACCCTTTTACCTATGACGTACCGCTTAAATATCATAGTGCTTAAAAAACATCATCAA
>SKCR01031174.1:0-148849 GCA_019454045.1 Zanthoxylum bungeanum
CATCTCCATATGACTGGAGTGACACTTCCGTCTTGACATCACACCCAACACACTACGATTCTCAATATTCCCAGCATTGGCGTACACATAACCTGTTAAAGCCCTGGACGACCGCAACCAAAGTATATTGATTGTCGCAAGTATTAGAGGTGCAAGTCTCAGGTTAAGACCAAATACACCTACCCTGATTTCAGACTTCCATAGACACATAGTCATACTACCAATGGAATTCCGAGGGGGTCTATCCAGAGCGAAGCTGTTTCCTGTACCATCGGTAAAACACAACCTCCTATTACACTTGCATGAGTATCTTATACCCAAATATATGAGAACTATGTCGTTGTGCCCTCACAACGCGCACTAGTGTAATACTAGTCTTTTACGTATTTATCGATGTCCAATCTCGATAATACTCTGACTAGGGATATTTAATGATTTATCCTTCGTGGACTGATACTGTCTCATATCATTCTCAGTCCAGGAAAAAATCACAGGGACCTCCTATCATTTATACATCTAGGTGATCTAATCACAAATAATAAGAGCGCAATCTCCTTTGTCACATAGTTAATTTGTACAACAACACCATGATCTGTACAAATAGTGACGCTATGGGTCATAATTGTCCAACAGGTTGATGAACCAGGTAAGCGTCGGTCCTTGCCAACGTTTCTCCGAAGCATCTACACATTCCAGCTTCCCACTGGCTTGGTGCCAAGCCAGTTGACATCATCTTGTACTTGTAGTGTATTACATGGTCGTTTGGATCGGTGGATCCATCATATAGCTTCATTTCGGGCGGGCTAAATTTTCGTGGCAATTCAACAGCGACGATTGTCTCCACGAACGGGGTATCAGAAATCGCTCCAGCTCTGCTCTTTCTAATTGGCAGCCTTACCCCTGGTAGTCTTGACATGATTGCTTCTTTGAATTCCATCATCTCTCTTCTTATGGAGGATGCAACTTGTAGAGTTGGGTCGAGAGTGGAAGTCGGGCCGTGGGGAATCGGTGGGTTGTCATTAACCTGCCCATCAGATATGGGCGGGACTACTGGATCTGTCGGATTGCTGGTTTGACAAGGGATGTCGTGAGGTTGAGAAGTTGAGGGCAACTGCTCCAGCTGTTTTTGTAGATTCACATTGGAGTTCCGCATGGTTTGATTCTCCTCCTCTAAAGCTTGTAATCGTTCTTGGAGCATGGCAAGTTGTACTGCCATAGGGTCTGGTGTCTGTTCGCTGCCAAAAACCATTAGCAATTGTGTTGAATGGATCGTAGACTGAGAGGCCTTCGTTTGCTACTAATTCGCTAAGGCCCCACGGTGGGTGCCAAAATGTGGATGCAGGTTTTCGCCCGAGACCCACAATCGAGATTCTGGTTTTGAGGGCACTAGCGAACCTGTAAAACAAGGGTAGTATGAGCGGGGAGTACTGCCCACCGGTGTGGTGGAGGCCGTAGGCTCTCCAACGCTCAAGTCAGTAAAATGTGTCTGACAGAAGTTGGGAGAGAAAGGCGTAGAGTTACCTCAATCTCAGTTTGTTTGCCGTTGGGGCAGGGTGTATGATATTTCTAGGGTGAAATGTTGTAGAGTTGTCTGATGTTCGATCCCCTCTTCATGCCAGGACCTTTCTCTTTTATAAGTCTTCTGATGTGGTGTCATTTACCCCTTGACCGTTGGGATTTCCGTAACTGTAGACTTTAATGGTGGCGTTTATGACTATTTCTGTAACTGGTGATTTAATTGATGGGATTTATGTGTTTGGACGTTTTACCAACCTGGTCATTGATGAGCGATGGGCGATGAGCTCTCGGCCCGGCTTTGATTTTTAAATTGGATTTGAAAGTGGGCCTTGGGTCTCTGGTTTCGTGGTTGGCCCAGGGATGAAATGTCGATTTTACCCTCGGACCTATTTTTGGCCGTACACATATCATAATTTGTCAATCGAAACGCACTCGTGCTCATTTGTGTTGACATGTCATATTATATACAAATTCGTTTTTTTTTTTTTTCAAATATGATATATTGATGATCTTATAGTTTATATTTAACTGAAAATAAATTCATTGATTTTAAAAATCGTGTTGATGATAGTATAATGCAAGCCCCCCAATTGCACCTTACGAAACTTAAAAATGGCACACGAGGATAAAAAATTAAAATAAAATAAAAAATCTCATGTGGGAGACTTTCTCACAAAGGCCTGTTTTGGGCTGGGTCCATCCATAAAATTTCCTGACCCAATCCAACTGTACGGTTTTTTATGACGAACAAACTATTTGTTATTTTGCTGTTCTTTGTTGACCTTTGATTTGTACTCGATCATTACTAATTTAAATCACGTTGATGCATTGGTTAAAATTAAATGATTGTTCATGCCATGCGAGTAGTTTTGAAGAAATTTGATGAAAAGTCTTTACCTTTTAAATTAAAATAATCATCTTGAAACTTATAAGTAAGGTATGTTTTTCTTTTTCTTTTTTTTTTTTTTGTCTAGCTTTTCTAATCATAAATCACTTGCTGATTTAATTTCAAAATTTGTAGACACTTAAAGACACTCTACTAAATTTTGGATACATTGGGCATGGCGGCTTGCCTTCAATAGTCCCGAATGATGTGACTTGATGGTGTATGGCTCAAGATCTTATTTTGAGATTCTGGATTCGAATCAATAGAATGTGTTTTTTGTAAGAGCCTATGACAGCTGTAGATTTTATATGTTCTGTTTAACTCTGAAATGATTGATTTGGCGGAGAGATTTCAAAAAAAAAAAAAAAAAAAACTTACCTTCAACTTCAATATTCCATAGTTCCTTGTGTTGTTGAATCAATGAGGCACAAATTCAAACTTATTATATGTATTATTAACTTTATATTTTGTTACATCAAATTCCCTCTATATAAAAACTCTACTTTTTTTGTTTTTTTTTTGCCGCCGATCACCGCCCTTCTTATCGGCGGCAGCTTTTTGACTCCTAATAATGAAAATCCTTTCCCCATTTCCCTCATCCATATTTCTTCTTCCCCATGTTCTTTAATCTTTTTCTCATTTCTTCATCTCTTTCTTATTTCTTTTTTCCATTCTCCATTTTCTCCTCTCTCATCCTTTTATTTGCTTCTTTCTCCATATCTGGTTTCTTCTTGTCTTCTTTTTCCTAGGGGTGGTAGAAAAGCCCGAGCCCGGCCGAGCTTTGGCTTGGCCCGGGATACCAAAATCTCGTGCCGGGCTTGGCGATTTAAGCCCGGATTCGGCCCAACTCGAGCTTAAATTAAAAAATAATAATAATAATAATTCATAAAAATTCAAAATTCATTCTCACTCAGCCTCTGCCTCACGCCCTAATTTCTTTCTCATTCGTAACTTTGTCAGTTCGCCTCTCTCACTCTCACATTTCTAATTTCTTTCACTAATCTCTGATTCTCTTCGTCACTTCGTCTGCTCGCCCGGCTCGCCTCACCTCTCTCTCATTACTGTGCTCGCAAAACTCAGCTCGGCAGCTCGCTCTTCACAGTCCACTCTCGCCTTGGCGACGGCGGCCTCACCTCTCACTCAGTCACTGACTCACTGCTCCACTTCCCAGTAACAGTAAGTTGTTAGAACTCCACTCTCAAAATTTGACTATTTGAGTAAGCATTTTCAGCCCAAATTCATATATGTGATAAACCCTAGAAATCAATTTTACATCTTAGTTTTGATTTAACTTTTATAATAATGCATTTGTAGATTTTAAGTAATAATGCATTTGAGTAATTGAATCTATGTTGAGATTTTAAGCTCCCGTTCTTGTTGAATGCCCAATTTTCCTTAAATATGGGACTTTGGCCGAATTGGTGAATCTTCTACTTCCGTTGTTCATTCCCATAATACTGTCACCGCTGATTCGTCTTCTTTTTTAGATTTATCTGACTTTGATTTTTTTGCCACTCAAAGCAATCATATGACAAGATCAAAGTTCGATCTTGAGAGGTACTTAGAGGAGCCTTTAGTTGCTAGAACTCCAGACTTCGATATTTTGAATTGGTGGAAGACAAATAAAGGAAAATATCATATTTTGGCTGAGATAGCTAAAGATATATTAGCAATTCCTATTACGACTGTGGCATCATAGTCTGCTTTTAGTACCGGGGGGGACATTTGAGTCCACATCGTGCCAAATTACATCCTGACACATTGGAAGTAATAATGTGCACTCAAAATTGGTTATGGGCTTCTGAGTGAGGTATAAGACTATAATGATGATTTCTTAATTAATTATTTTCTTTGATTTACATGTTTTAACACTTTTTCTCATTAGGTCTTATTCTTGAACAACTTATATTTTCTGGAGAGGAACTGATGGGTGAAGTGGAAGAAGACTTTGAGCCACAAGAGTGGAATTAGTTTGATGCATTAGTTTGTGGCATTTGGATAATTAGATTGTTAGTTTATGGATGAAACATTGAAACTTTTAGGGGGGTGTATTCAATTGAGATTTTAAAAGACTATTTATTAATAAATAAGTCATGTAGATTTTAAAAGACATTAAAGATTGTAATAGACATTTAAAGAATGTAATGACTTACAAGATTTTATGAGATTTCTTTTAATCAAGATTTTTTACATATTAGATTTTAAAAGACTTATTTCATAAGAATTGTAAGATTTGAAAGGATCATTATAGTTTTTTTTCCTTTTTAGAACCGATATTATATGGAATGGAACCATAAATAAAAAAAAGTTAATGAAAGTCAATTGGTTCAAAATGTGAGAATGTAATTTCTCTGACCTATGAATATTTTATGAGTTTCTGACAGAATGTCACTAGAAGTCATTCTCCTAAGAAGAAAAGATAACACTTCGGCATCAATAATCTTAATAATTGATAAATAATTTTTTCCTTAAATTTGGGGTTTTTTTTTTTATAAATAAAATACAAGTAAAAAAATTAGCAAGAAAATGAGGAAAAAAATCTTTGTTGTGCTAAATTCATTTTGTACATTATTATCTATCTGAATGGAGAAGTTCTGTTGACCTCAAAGAAAATCTAGGAAATTATTTTTAAATGTGATAGAATTTTCCTCCTCGAAAATGAAATTCATTAAGAAAAATAGTTGGAGAAAGGACATTACCAGTTGCATTTAAAAGAAAGTCATATTGTTTTATTTGAAAGAAAAAAGAAGAAATTACTAATAAGCAAGTAATTTGTTCACGAAGAACTAACATGTATGTTCATCTTCTATTTTATAACTAACATGTATGTTCATCTTCTATTTTCTAACACTCAAAAAAATCTTATATAAAAAGTCTCATGCGTTAGGGTGAGATTTTTTATAGAGTTTGATATTTATAATTTTCACTAAAAAGTCCCACAAAATCACACATATAAAAAAATCCTTCAAAATAATTATGTTTTTCAATACCATAAGACTTTCTATTACTTGTTTAAAATTTTGATTGAATATCACTAGATTTGGATACACTCTTTAAAAAATCCTAATAGTCTTAATGGAATACCACAATACTTTTTAGATTATTTAAAAATCTTAATTGAATACCACAAAACTTATTTAACCCAAAAAAGTCTTTTAAAATCTCAATTGAATACACCCCCCTTAATGTATTTGTTTGTGGTATTTGGATTGTTAGTTTATGGATGAAACATTGAAACTTTTAATGTAATTGTTTGTGGTATTTGGATTGTTAGTTTATGGATGAAACATTGAAACTTTTGATGTATTTATTTGTGATTTTGTGGAATTTTGGATTGTTAGTTCATGGATGAAATATTGAAAATTTTGATGTATTTGTAAATTGTCCTGCAATTGTTGCATTTAGTGTGAATGTATGATGTATTTTAATATTTGTATAATATAAATTGTATTTGTTTTTTTTTTTTTTGGGAAAAATCGGGCTGGATTTGGCCTGGACCCGAGCCCAGCCCGTTGCCACCCTTACTTTTTCCTCATCTTCTCTTTCTTTAATTTTTTCTTGTTTTTGTTTTCTTATGTTGCCGGTAGCCATTCTCCACTATTGTTTTTTTGGGCTTTTATGTGTGGATTTTATTTCCTATATCTATTTTGATATGTTGATTCATTTTTTATAGCGATAAAATTCTGATTTTTGCGTTGATCTATGTTTTTTTTTTTTTTTTTTTTTGTAGGAATAATCATATTTTCTTCGACATATAAAAGATTTGATACATGCAAAATGAGTAGATTTACTTTACGAGCTGAAACTAAAATTATATTGTGTTTTCCGGGACTTTTCATAATGGCTCATTTACTTATTATTTATTATGTATTAAATTAATTATATGTTGTTGTAAAAGTATTATATACAATATATATATCATATTGGTTCACTTCTAATTAGAAGTATATAATCACCGACTTTACACTGAGACTGAGATGAAGACATGTCGATTCTATAATTCCTCATGTACCTAAATAGTTTTTGTTGATGGTGGTTTTCAGCTCCCAATAAATCAGAATCCCTATGAATGGTAGAATGAGGATTTTAGTTAACAGATAAAGGCCGCAGGACATTATGAAGATATGGGGTCAGCAGAGGGCCCCGAGCACAAGGTACATGTTGGGACACCGAGAGGTCATGTCCGAAGTGGTTGGGTCGACAACACTATGACATTTATGAAAACTTACCAGATGTGGTCGGGTTAGCCTCGACATCAGACTGTCGGGGCAGCCTCAGCATCAGACTATCGGGGCAGCCTCGACATCAGACTATCGGGACAGCCTCTGAAGTCAGGATCGACTCAATAGATCAGACCTGGTTGAGAAAATCAGTCCAAACACCTAGAGTTTCGGCACGCCAATCTAATCTATTAGTGGACATAATGAAAGATGTTACATGTCTCGACACACCAACCCGGTTACCTAGGTCGCGGATGCTGAACCTTATGAAGATGTATGGATGATGTAAGCCCTATATGAAACCTAGAGCTGTCAGACGGTTGGGTGGGCGTAACGTAAGAGTAATGAGCAATAACATACGAGTAATGAGCAATAACGTTTGGGTAATGGGCAATAATGACAAGGAAATGTGGCTGACGTCATAAGCTGTTGTAACAGTAAAAAATTTGTCCTAGTATATAAATAGGTTGTGAATTCATTGTAAAAGGTTCCGACTTTGGGTTGACTAATTTGTTTCTTCACTTGTAAAATAGAACGAAAAGCTTATTGTAAGTGAGTACTAGTAAGAGGTCGGTCAGCCGAGCTAGAGTTAAAGGCAGCTTGGTACGACCTGTGGTCCTAATGGAAACATCATGTTATTTGTGCCTGTGGACGTATGTCTGCACCACCCCGCCAAACCACATTAATCTATTTGTTTTGTTTGTGTGCTTTCTCGTCTTTTGTTAAGTTTGCATTTGGTCCTCAAAACCAAACAATTCACAATTGAGAGAGATTTATTCGAGGAGTGGTTTTTTCCCTAATTGTCCCTGAAACGAAAATCAGCCGTCAACATTTAAAAATGTGAATATATATTCATGTTGGTTATGGAAAACTTTTAATACATATATTATTTTTACTTATTATGTTTTATCGTAACTTAACTTGAAACTTAGGTATCATAAGATTGTATTCGAAATATTATATCCGTATAATTATATTTTTATAATGTCTTTATATATGAATGAATTTCTTCTTCAAAAAAAAAAAAAACTTTACATTTAATATATAATAAAAATAATGATATGCATCTGCATTACATACGCATCTATGCTACACGCCTACACCCACGGTTTAGCATTGGACCGCTGTTACTTATTGTCTGGAGCAAATCAGTGAATCACATCAACCAGTCCAGGGGCAAAACCGGTACACAAACAAAACTCACAAGGACATTTCAGGAAACAGACTTAGTTTTGACTAGGGATGGCAGTAGGTAGGGTATGCTGCGGGTTTTCCATTACCAAACCCGCACCCGCATATGTAAATAAATTACCAAACCCGCACCATACCCGTTGCGGGTTTTAATTTTCATTACCAAACCCGCACCGCATATAAAAATAAATTACCAAACCCGCATTGGTACCCAACGGATTTTTTGCGGGTTTTTAAAATATTGAATTACTTTGTGTTCTTAATAATATAATTTTTTTAATTAAATAATTTATTTTTAATTGCTAGCTGTAGTTTTCACATTTGTTTTTCATTTGACATATACAACATGCAATGCATGTATATACAGTACATAAATAACATAATGTATGAAAGACCCAGTACCATATGTTTATTTTTTCATATAAACATAATTAAAACGAGTTCTTCCCTTCATAATTATAATGATCTAAATTAGCCAACTCAATCGACAATAAGCTAAAAAGTAATCACCAACCTTTGGTCATATTTTTTTTTGCTAAGTGTAATGAAAGTGATGCTTACAAGGCTCAAGTGGTGTAAGTGTAATGAAGAGCTACTGAAGTTGCAGCAAACACTAGCTTATTTTGTTCATCTCCCGTTTCTGATTATGTGAACTTAATCTAAATTTTTGCATTATAATTTTATTAACAAGTGTGATTAGAAAAAAAATAATAGTCATGCAAAAAATCTTCAGTTGGGCAGGTTGCGGGCTGCGGCTGAGTGGAAGTGTGGAACTGTGGATTAGTGTTTTAGGTTTAGGTTTTGTTAGTTGTTTTTATATGAATGTTTTTTTTATATTGTCCTAAAAATATTAATTAATAAAAAATAATATTGCGGGTATATGGATACCCGCAGCCGATACCCGCATTTTTTTCTTAAATACCAAACCCGCACCGCACCCGCAGCGGGTTCTGCTTTAAATTACCAAACCCGCACCGCACCCACTAATATATTTACCAAATCCTACCCATTGCGGGCGGGTTTTTGCGGGTAAAATTGCCATCCCTAGTTTTGACCCGCAGATAAGCCTGGTGTAGGGTCCACCACAATCCGTATCACGGTAAAATACCAAACCACGCGTCAGCCCTTCCCAATAGTATTCAAATCAGACGGCAGAGAAGTTTAGTATATATATAATAATTAATATCTATAGCCGAGTGTGAGTGACACTACATTCATCTCTTCGGCAATCGGCCCACCATAGAAAAAGGGTCCCTCTTTTTTCGCCCTTTCCCTTTTTCTGTTTCTTTTTTATTTTTATCAAATTTAAAATCTCTCCTTCAAAGTTGAAACCAACCCCTTTGATTTCTCTCTCTAATATCCAGGTCTGTTTATTTATTAATATATTTTTATTTTATTTCATTTTAATTTGCGTGCTTATCCACTTTCATGTTGCGTTGAACTTTAGGTTTTTGTTGATTATAATTATGTAAAATTGCTAACAAGTTGGTTTTTCAGCTTCTACTCTGCAAGCTGTTGGTTCTCGGAATTCATTACTAGTGCTTGAATGTAAAATACATGGAAATTAGAATTATTTTTTATTTTTTATTTTTGCTTATAGTGTTGAATTTCGACTTTTGTGCATATTATTCAATAATATTAAATGCGTTAATGTAAAGATAGATTAAGCTGGTTTATATTTTTGTTTGAGTTAGTAACTTTGGTTATTGACTTTATGTGTTGTGTTTCGTTGATGATGTAACCTCATTGCATGCCTTGATTTGAAGCCTGTATTATCACTTACTATGTTCTTGGTATATTTGTGTTTTGCTGCAACTTCATTTTATTTTATTTTTAATATATAACAATATATCTACAAGTAATGAATGCGGGCTCACAGTTTTTACATTGCAGAGTTTATGCCTGGCAATATTTTTAGCTTTCTGTTTACTTTTATCTTATTTTTAGGATGTTTTACTGGTGACTAACATGTTGTTAACCAATGCAGATTAAATCATGGCTAGGATTCTGGCTCAGTTAACTTATGCCCCAGCTTTGGTTCCTGGCCGAAGGCATTTCCAGTCCCAAAATACTGGAAAATCAAGGAGGAATGTCAAAATGATGGCCTATATGCAATCGTCTGCTTTAAGAATGAATGGTAGTTTCTCAGGATTGCGACGTTTCAATGTTTTAGATACGGTGACCCATGATTTTCATTCCACAGTAGCAATTTCACTCTCTTCCAGACGAGGAAAGGCTGGTGGATTCGTGGTTAAGGCCATGTTTGAGCGCTTCACAGAGAAAGCAATTAAAGTCATTATGCTTGCCCAAGAGGAAGCAAGACGGCTTGGCCACAATTTTGTTGGCACAGAGCAAATCCTCTTGGGTCTTGTTGGTGAAGGCACCGGCATTGCTGCAAAAGTTCTTAAATCAATGGGAATCAATCTTAAAGATGCACGTGTAGAAGTGGAGAAGATAATTGGAAGGGGAAGTGGTTTTGTTGCTGTGGAAATTCCATTTACTCCTCGTGCAAAGCGGGTCTTGGAGCTGTCTCTGGAGGAAGCCCGCCAACTGGGTATCATAACTTTCTCCTTTCCTATTTAGTATGCCTTATATTTTAGGAGCTAGGATATTTTTGGATTTCATTTCCTAAAATAGGGATTACTTTTTTCATTCTTTTTTACCTCCCTCTGTGCAATGCAGGATTGTTGTTAGTATAGCTGGCAAGCTGCAGATGTTTCTATTTTTGACATATTCATATTGTCCCACGGTACATTTGCCTCAAGTCATTTGTTATGGGCAATGCCAGACCTTTTGGATTTAGTCCTTCACTCCTTCTACATCTATATCGACATGATTTCTTAGTATTTGAATCCAAATTCTCTCAAATTTCAATCTCAGAAACTTACAAAAACTTATAGAATATAGATGTGATGAATTATTAAAAAATGATTTCAGAAAGGAACTGAAGTTGATTTTAGCCTGGCTTAGTTCTGAAACCTTGAATCAATTATCTTATTAGATATTGACTTTTTTATATCTAACATTGTTTTGCCATTTGATTTAACTGAATTACTGAACTAAAGAAAGCTATAAGTTGAAACAATATTTTTTGCTACATTTTTGGCAACCAATTCATTTAACTTTTGGTTCGCCCTATTTTAATAAGTGTTAGTTTCTTGTAATATATTAATTTCTGTTTCTGACTAGGAAACACATCTTATTGTCAACTGTCAAATGCATATTTCTTGAAATTTCAGGCCATAATTATATTGGATCCGAGCATCTTCTTCTTGGGCTTCTTCGTGAAGGGGAAGGTGTAGCAGCCCGTGTTCTTGAGAATTTAGGTGCCGATCCTAGTAACATCCGCACACAGGCAAGATACTTTTTTTATTGTTTGTGTGCCAATCTGATTTTGTTTCCTTGAGAAATCTTTCATTCCAAGCTTTGGTTATATAAAAAAATGGATTTGATAATCTTAATAAATTATCTAAAGATGACACAGCTTTTGTTGGACTGAATAGGTTATTCGTATGGTTGGTGAGAGCACGGAAGCAGTTGGTGCTGGTGTTGGAGGAGGAAGCAGTGGCAATAAGATGCCAACACTGGAGGAGTATGGAACAAATTTGACTAAGCTAGCTGAGGAGGTGATGTGCAGCTTTTTTCTCTGTATGATGAATATGTATTGCATAATTTGCTACATTAGTTGTAGAGGCTTGTCTCTAAGTTTAGTTTCTTCTCCTTTCAGGGTAAATTGGATCCTGTTGTTGGGAGACAGCCACAAATAGAACGTGTTGTCCAAATTTTGGGCCGTCGAACTAAGAATAATCCCTGTCTTATTGGAGAACCTGGTGTGGGTAAAACAGCAATTGCAGAAGGCCTTGCTCAACGAATTGCAAGTGGCGATGTTCCTGATACCATTGAAGGAAAGAAGGTTGGTATGAGCACATATGGTTGTTGGCTAGTTAGCATGGGTATATGGGTCATTTTGAACGTTATAATTGAAGATGAAAGAACTTCTTTGCCTTTTTTTGAAGAATTTAATATGAAAATTTGCTTACTTTGACCTGTACTGGTCTGTATATATTTGCATGATAACTCTTTGCATTAAAAAGAGTTGCATGCTTTCTTTTGCATTTTGTCGTAATTTATTGTCGGATGCTATATCCAAGCAATGGTGGGTGAAAGAACTTTCCTGCTAGGGAGTTCTGGATGTCATTGACTTTTTTCTATTTAGTATGTTTCAATATGATCTTTTGGCAGTTATCCGGGTGAACTGTGAAGAATATGTTTGCATCTATGCTGAAGCTTTGTTCTATCACAAAATATTCATTACTGAATAAAATATAGGCTCTAATCCCTGCAGTTAGATGCTCCCCACTAAATGAATGACGTATTAACAAGTATCATAACTTTTATGTCCTGAAATCCGACTTTTTGCATTGTTTGGTGGATTTGGTTTAATGCATAGGTGGTTTAATGCATAGGGATGATAAGTTGCAAGATATATTGTTTCATGGTGCTCTTGATGTTCTCGTTTCTTTGTGTGTGCATTTAATATAACATTGGAGAGGAATAGTTTCTAGAAGTGGGGATTGCCATAACTGAATATATGTTTGTTTTCATTCTGTGCTCTTTAGGTTATAACCCTGGATATGGGTCTTCTTGTTGCGGGAACTAAATACCGTGGAGAGTTTGAAGAAAGATTGAAGAAACTCATGGAGGAAATCAAACAGAGTGATGAAATAATTCTATTCATTGATGAGGTGCACACTTTAATTGGAGCTGGAGCAGCAGAAGGGGCAATTGATGCTGCTAACATTCTGAAGCCAGCTCTTGCCAGGGGAGAATTACAGGTAACCATATCAGATAGATGCAAACAATTCATTTACCCTTTCTGCTTACCACAGTTACTCCCAAAATATACATATATAGAAAAAGAAATGGAAAAGAAAAAGAAAAGGAGAAAATGAATTCTTTTTTTTTTTTTTTTTTTTGCCTAAAGTAGGAGTGGGCATCGGATCGGATCGGATCGGATCCGATTAGCAAATCCGATTGAATCGAGTTGGTCCGGTTCGACGGATTTCGGATCGGATCGGATTTTATCCGATCCGATCCGATCGAATTTTTTTTATTTAATATGCAAAACGACGTCGTTACATATTAAATAAAAAAAATTTTGAATTATTTCTGATCGGATTTTATCCGATCCGCTCGATTTTTTTGACTCAAACCCACCGAATTCGGATCGGACCGGACCAATCCAATCCGAAATAGGATGATTTCGGATCGATTCGGTCCGATTCGAATTCGGATCGAACCAATCCGATCCGATCCGATCCGATAATTATCGGATCGGATCGGATTGAGTTCGATAAGATGATTCGATCCGAACGAATCAAACAGCCCTGGGCATTTCGGATCGGATCGGATTCGGATTCGGTCCGATCCGATCCGAATCCGATAATGCCTACCCCTAGCCTAAAGTAGGCGACAACTTGTGCTGGCTTTGGCTGATTATAGGACGAAACTATATAGTATATATTCCTGTGGAGGTTGCTTTTTGCCTTTTCTGGGGTAATGTTTAGCTGCATGGAAATTGTGGCGCTTATATGCTGTGCTTTAGGTTATGCCTTTGATTTAGCTTTTCCTCACAATCTTGAAGTTTGAGTTTGTAGATGTGTTTGGTATATTTCTTATCCAAAATAAATAAACAAATAAATAAAAAAGGAGATGCTTTTTTATGAACTTTTTTTTAAGACTATTAGATGATGAAAAAATTGTAGAGCTTGATTTCCTTATTATCTTACCATATCCATATCATTTGGAGTTTCTTAATGATAACCCATATTACTCTTGTTATAAACGATTGCACGAGGGAATTGATGGTTAATCTTCAGTTTATGATTCTACTTGGTTCTCTGGGAGCTGATGGTCGGGTGAAAGCTGTTTACAGAAATGGATTGCTGGTTAATTAGTTTCAAATTATTTAACGTGCAGTGTATTGGAGCCACGACACTAGATGAATACCGAAAGCACATTGAAAAGGATCCAGCTTTAGAAAGGCGATTCCAGCCAGTTAAAGTGCCAGAACCATCAGTAGATGAAACCATACAAATTTTGAAAGGGCTTCGAGAACGATATGAAATTCACCACAAGCTTTGTTACACTGATGAAGCACTAGTTTCTGCTGCAAAACTGTCATACCAGTACATCAGGTATGTTGTCCACGAGATAATTCTTTATCTTGGTGCGAAATAAAGTGAGATAATACATTTCAAGTTGGCATCTATGTTCTGTTGTGTTCATTCTCTAAGATAACTGAATACCATATCACATTCATGATGGAAACTCGAAGCAGAACTAAGTGCTGATTTGGAGATCTGTTCTCTCTTCTCTCTCTCTCTCTCTCTCTCTCTTTTTTTTTTTTTTTTTGTATTTTGTATTTTGTATTTTTTTTTCAATTTGTGTTCTTGTGACGAAACAAAAGAGAAATAGAAGAACTAAATTGGATTTTCTGAGTTCATATTATAAACTGCTGTATTGCATTGGCATTTTGGATTTTCTGCATATGCTAATTTGATGATTTTCCTTCTTTTGTTTCGTACTTGTTTACTATGTTGATTTATGGTTGCATAACCATCTGGGAAAAAGAACTAATTTGTCGTCCTTAAATGACTTGTATTTCTTTCAACTTTTCAGCGACCGTTTTCTGCCTGATAAAGCTATTGATTTGATTGATGAAGCTGGTTCTCGGGTTCGGCTTCGTCATGCGCAGGTATATCTGATATTGCAGTTTGTCACCATCTGTCCTGTCTTTCACTTTTTAAATTGATTGTTTTTTTTTTTTTTTTTTTGGTTAACACAGCTCCCTGAGGAAGCCAGAGAGCTTGAAAAAGAGCTCAGGCAGATAACCAAGGAGAAGAATGAAGCTGTTCGCAGCCAAGACTTTGAAAAGGTAAGAACTGCATAGTACTGTGTTTTTGCAAACCATCACTGTAGTTTGATAGCATGAGTTTTACTGGACAATGCATGAGATTTTGCGATTGTGGTGAAATTATAAATTGTTATTTGAGAACTGAGATTTTTAATATCTGAAAATTGAATGGTTATGTGATGGTAACATTTTTTCTTCTTTATGCTTCTTGCAATCAAATAGATTAAGACACCATTTCATTTAGTCTGCTTATGATATACACAACTTTTGGAACAGGCTGGGGAGTTGCGTGATAGAGAAATGGACCTTAAGGCCCAGATAACAGCTGTTGTAGATAAAGGCAAGGAGATGAGCAAGGCAGAGACTGAAGCAGGGGATGTTGGTCCTGTTGTGACTGAGGTGGACATTCAACATATTGTCTCATCTTGGACTGGCATTCCTGTTGAAAAAGTCTCAACTGATGAATCTGATCGCCTTCTCAAGATGGAAGAGACCCTTCACAAGAGAGTCATTGGTCAGGATGAAGCTGTCAAAGCTATTAGTCGTGCTATCCGCCGTGCCCGTGTTGGACTCAAGAACCCCAATCGACCAATTGCTAGTTTCATATTTTCTGGTCCAACTGGTGTAGGGAAGTCTGAACTAGCCAAAGCATTAGCTGCCTATTACTTTGGCTCAGAAGAGGCCATGATCCGGCTTGATATGAGCGAGTTCATGGAAAGACACACTGTTTCCAAGCTCATTGGTTCACCACCTGGTTATGTTGGTTACACTGAGGGTGGTCAGCTGACTGAGGCTGTTCGTCGTCGTCCTTACACTGTTGTACTCTTTGATGAGATTGAAAAGGCTCATCCTGATGTCTTCAACATGATGCTTCAAATTCTCGAGGATGGAAGATTGACGGACAGCAAGGGAAGAACGGTAGACTTCAAGAATACTCTTCTAATAATGACATCAAATGTCGGAAGCAGTGTTATTGAGAAGGGAGGTCGCCGCATAGGATTTGATCTCGATTATGATGAGAAAGATAGCAGTTACAACAGGATCAAGAGTCTGGTGACCGAGGAACTGAAGCAGTACTTCCGGCCAGAGTTCTTGAATAGATTGGATGAGATGATTGTTTTCCGACAGCTCACGAAGCTGGAGGTTAAAGATATCGCTGATATTATGCTGAAGGAGGTGTTTGATAGACTCGAGGCGAAGGAAATTGAGCTCCAAGTAACAGAGAGATTTAGAGAGAGGGTGGTCGAGGAAGGGTATAACCCAAGCTATGGAGCAAGGCCGTTGAGAAGAGCCATTATGCGACTTTTGGAAGACAGCATGGCTGAGAAGATGCTTGCAAGAGAGATCAAAGAGGGTGACTCGGTCATCGTTGATGTCGATTCCGAGGGGAACGTGACTGTGCTCAACGGCGGAAGTGGCGCTGCTCCAGAGTCATTGCCAGACCCAATTGCTGTTGTGTAAACTTATAATCTATTGTTTTGTCAGTCCTTTTTTGATTTCAACTGGCTATATAATCGTAGCCGGTTTTCTTGGCTTTAGATTTGGAAGCTTTTGATTGCTGTGAATTATATAATACAACATTTATATTTCAAAGCCACGACAACGTTTTGTTTTAGAAATCATGCTACCTGTAAGCAAAGATTTCGATATCCATTCTTGCAAAAATAGGTACGGTGACAGTTACAAGGGAGGAAATTTTTGCTCAATTACAAAGTGCAATCTCTTATGCAAACAGCATGAAATCTATAGGACAGCTCCCCAAAGGCATAGTTTTCAAGTATCTTAATAAAAATTATCATTCGGATTCGAGTCTCGAGTAATGTAAGGGGTTAAAAATATATTTGGATTTACTCGCTCCTTGTTATTTATTTTGAAAAGCATGAAATTCATAGCTAAATTAACTAATGATGGATCCGAGTGTATTCACCTGTATCGTGTAATAACATCTGAAGACTGTAGTTGTTAATATCAAAGCCCTTTGTAAAGTAAAAGCAACAGATGAAGAAGCTGCAGGGTCATAACTTGCATAGATGGCAAAGAGCAGAATTACTCTCCTCAATAAAAGTTTATTTACTACACTGGAATGAACGAACTTGGCATTCCTATTCATCCAGAAGTGAACTAGACACCCTCTGTGTAGGACTGACGCTTCCGCCTCTGCTAATTTTAAGTGCATCCAAAGCCTTCTGTATCTCCATAGTCATGGCACTGTCAACGCTCCCAGATGATAACTTCTTGTGTGATTTCTGCAAATGAAGCTTAAGTGAGCTGCTGCTCAGACCTGCATTTTTCCCACATATGGGACAAACTTTTATCTTTGGCCTCCGCTGTTGCCACTCCATTGAAACTTTCCCATGCAGTTTCCTGTCAAGCTCCAACAGAATCTTTGCAAACCCATCATTGGGCTGGGCTCGGCGATGAGCTCGTTTTAGGGTATTCCACGCTTGTAATAGGGTGAGGTTCCTGCACCATAGAATGAGCTTCATTAATGAAAACTCGAGAAGATAAGAATGTTCGAGATACACAGATATCTTCTTGGGCAGGTTTCACATCAGCATGCAGGCAGTATGTGGTGAAAATTTCTTTCCATGTACACAGGAATATTAACTTACTTCCTGAGCATTAAGTAGGCAAGAACTAATGTGGCACTTCTACTTCTCCCTTCAAAGCAATGAACTAGGACTCTCCCACCCATTTGTTCAACGTGATCAATAAAATCCGAAGCTTCTTCGAAGATGCTACTGATGTTTGTATCTTCCTCGTCACTAATCTGTTCAAATAGAATAAACAATGTACCAGTCAAAAAGAGTATCTTAGCAACAAATCCTGGTTATGTTTAAACCAAATATTGTGCAAACACTCGAATTAAAGAGAAAAGGTCTAAGGAAAAAATATATGCAGAAACCTATTTCCAGGTTCAGTCAGATATTAAACAAATGGGAAAATTCCACCCAGGAAATTGGCTGAGCATGGAAATAGAATAAGGATGAAGCACTTAACAGAAAAATTTTTGTACTCAAAGATATCAGGATACTGAGAATCTGACTGTCCAATTTCATTGGCACACAAACACAGTATATGAGTAATTCCTAAATGTTTAAGAGTGTAAACAGATCTTGCAGCCAGGGCACCACCAATGAACAGGTTGCTTGTGATTGAAGATGGCCTCTCTGTATTCGCCGCCTCAGAAATCAATGTTATCCTCTCAAGAATATGCTCAAGTCTGACCTGTAAGTTATGATGAATGAAAAGAGAGATGAAGGGATACAAGAGCAGAAATTTTGATTGCAAATACCATAATATCATATATTAATTGAAGCTTATGATATTGAAAAGTATTACCTTCAATTCGTATGCATCAACAACACCATTATTATCACTACCCTCAAAGAATCCTGTATTAAAATTGTTTTCCTGGCAGAGTTTAACAGCATCATTTCTCAGCATTTCATTCCATTGTTCCAATTCTTTATTCGACTCAGCATCAACCTAAGAAAGAAAATTGTAAATTAAACTTCCCACATGCCATGCATCATTTAATTTAGTCAGTATGGGCACGATAAAAACCTCTTTTATAAGTTTTCAACTACAACTTAAGACATCAATTAGACAAAAAGTTTATCCTTAGAAAGTATGCAACTTCCCTTGTTTGAAAGCTTTGCAGGCTAACCATGTCAACTAAAAAATTAGAAATATAGACAAGTCAAGCCACAAATTAACATGCAAAACACAGCATCCACAGTATAAGGAGAAGACAACATTGTTGATTTCATCCACGACCCAGAACATTGTCTTTATCTACCCATGCCGTATACTAAATCCATTGACATTACCCAATTTAATTATTTACTGCATCAAATCCATCGAGTAAGCAGAGTTTCAAAATCTCTGATAAGACAAGTCAAAGATTAATGACAAAATCATATAAAATGAATTTTGAACTGTGAACCAGAACTATCAGTCCTTGTGATCTACTGGAAGAGCAGACCAATGACACAAGTCAACAGTGTACCAGATCAATTACAAAAACTATGCTGATAAACTATTTATTTTTATTAAATATTTATTTACTTACTGCAAGATTCAACCTTATAGCTAATTTCAACAACTATGACGTATAAGAGAACACGTCATTTTGTTCAGAAGACAACCTTTGCAAATTTATGAAAATCACGGAGCTTTGCAGTCAAACGCAAACTACGAACATGTTCTCCACTCCCCTTGCAGAACTTTCCATGCCAGCTTTCTCGTGACATAGGAGAACTAGCGTCTGAGCATTCTTTAGCAGATGACCTTGGAACTGTTCTTTGTGACTCTGTATCACTGTAATCTGGATGGCTATCATTGCAGAGCCGTTCCTTACTTGGTGGAGACTGACAATAAGCAACCCCAGCCGGCTGGGAAGGAGATTCAGGAGCCACAAAATCCTCCTTGTCTAAGTCTCCTGAAGGTGTCTTATTTAAAATATTTAAAAATACTCGTAAAGAGCCATCTAGTTTTTGGTAAAGGGTAATTAGGAATATGTGAAATCCTTGAAGATCTCTAAGAGCAGCACGAAACCCACTACGGAATTCTTGAACAACTGAAGTCATTTCGGTCAACTGTGTCTTAGTTGTGCTAGCATCTTCTAAAGGAGGAGATCCTAATTTCCCTCCTGTTATCTCACGTAACAGATTTGAAGCATATTCAGAACTGTTAAGCAGTAGCTCAACCAAATTAGGATAGTTTGCCTGGTCATTTGCACGTTTTCCTGCTGGAGGTCGGCGAGGAACACCGGAGTCAATAGCCACAATGTGTGAATCAGAAACAGTTGATTCATCTGACGTTTGACTTCTTCGGCTCATTTCACTAGATTTTGGAGATTCTATGATATCAGAAAGATCTGAGCCCTGAGACATCAAGCCTGGATTATGAGGGATCATTCTGCTATCTACTGAAGTGGCTCTGCGTTCTTTCTCAAGAGCTCTAATTACCCGCGGTCGGTATCGTTTAATTGCAGAATCAAAAGCTTCCTCCAAAGCATCCATATTTGCAGAAGCCATTTTGTCAGCCAACAACAAATTTGCAGGATTTCCACGCCATCTAAGTTGACGGCAAGGGAATCTATCTTCATTTCTAATGACAAGGTCCAACATCAAGACCCTGCCAAGAGCTGCTGCAGTTTTTTCAGCAGCTTCCCGTGATTCAAATGCATTTGAGCTCTCTAATAAAGGAGATCCATGAACATAACTGCAAACACCAAAGTGCGTCATAAAAATGCCACTGAGAAAAACAAAACATATTTATGGGGGAAAAACTTAATACAGCAAATTAACTATCCTGCTAACTTCTCGAACCGTTGCATATGTGATGTACAACTAATAAGATATCATTATAGAAAATCTAGGATGATTATCATAACCATTAAATGACTGAGAACAAAAGCAATTTGTCCACGAAACCAATTTTCCAGCTCTTCAATGTACACGTGTAGCAAAGCTGAATTAGGAACAGAACCACTTCAGAAGATAGCGCCAGATTTCTAATGACAAGGACTGAACAATTCAATCAAATGTCCAACTTAAAAATGTCTTTTTTTATAACTGACGAATTTATTGGCAAGGGTAAAAGGGAAAAAAGGGAAAGCATTTCCTTACGGCAAAGCAGCACACATTAAAGGTCAGGTATCTGCTAGACTGCTTCATTAGAAAAATCAAACAACAGTAAAAGGGGTAGAAAGAACCATGTCAGCAATGCAGCCCCTCACTTAGACCCAAAGAAGGTCAATACTGACTTTCTCTGGACACTTCTCGATAGTTTTATTGGGTAAGCCAAAAAGCTATATAGGATCAGCCTGGCCGTCTTATGCCAGCCTTAAGACGGTCCATATATAGGCCGTCTTAAGTAAAATCATGATGGTCCATATATAGGCCGTCTTATGCCCAACAACATCACATTGACTCCACCTAAGTGAAATTATTGATCCCAAAAACAAGAGAGAAGACAAAAATAAGACCTTATTGTCCTTTAAAGGTTTCACCGCTACCACATTGCATAAAATCAACAAGAAAAAACTAATAGCTTTGAGCTTCAGCTTTTCTACAGAGGAGGACAAGGGAAAGCTCTAGTATAATATAAAGACTCCATGCTCCTAGAGAAAAACCAAGGAAAGCACCATGAAGTACTCAAAAGTATAAGCTGATACAAGAACGGGTTAAAATACCCTCTCAAAGATAATACGGGAATGAGTAACTTGGGTCTTTCCAACCCTAAATCCAAAAACACACAATGCTCAATTATCCTAACCATCTAAGCAAACTAAATTTAAGCAATAAGTATAAATACAGTTCACAAACCATTTGAATGGTCCTTGTTCCTCTAAATGTATCTGGTACATACAAAGTAATCAGTGAAAGAAGCACAATATGCAGTCGCATTAGAGATAGTCGTCATAACAAAATTCAGGATGAATATTCACCTCATGAGTAAAAGGCATCGACTAAGTTCAAGGGCTTCCAAAAGTTCTGAACATGTCATTTCACCATTCTCATCTCCTTCAGAAGTTGCTGTAGCTCTTGCTTTCTCTGCAGCTTCCTTAATATGGAGCCACTCTGAGCTACAATTATGAATTACTCTAGCCTGCTCCAACAAAAAAATTATTAATGAAAATGACGAAAAATAAAAATATAAAAACAAAAAGAAGGGCAGCAGAGTAGGACAGGACTTGTTGCATAAGATGGTAGAAAGAATTAGTGGAGATAAAGGTACAACCTGAGGAGTTTGGACACCAAGCCACTTAGCAAATTCATAGCCAAGGCGTTCTGATTGCGTAGCCATCCTAGAAGATGAAAACTTAATAACTGCTGCTGCTTCCTTTGGAGAAGCGTCTTCAGATCCAAGTTGGTTGAATAAGGCAAAGAAAACTACTCCACCAGAATTTATAGTAACCTACAAGCAGCAAATGAGAAGACAAGCAAAGACCTACTTATTTTCTTCTCAGATTTCTTCCATGAGTCAGGAAGCAGTCATAAGTTCTGCAACAAGAATATGAAACAAGCACACAATGTAGGGCAGCTACAAGTACAAAATATTATGTGTTTCACTAGAACAAAGACATCTAAAAAGGACCCTGATTTAGACCCGGGTTGTGAACTTGTAAGATAATACGTGGCATTCCTGAAGGATATCCAAATTATGCAATTGAATGAAAACTGAACATGAAAATTTATGTATATATTTGCAATTTCTCCCCTCAAACTCTCATAATCATAAAATGGATTCGAGTAAAATAGGTGTCATTCCATACAATTGGGGTCAAATGGACCACAAACCTCAAGGGCTTTATTCAATTCATCCTCTGACTGGTCAGTGCTGCTACTATGCTCTGTGTGATGAAGGGAAGAGAGCATGTCCCAAGAAAAAATGCTGGACTCAATGTTCAGCATAGCAGCTTTCCCTAGTCTTTCCCACAAACTGGCTTCCGTAGCTTGCTCAGCGGGTGGAGGACATTTAGGATCAACAAGTGACCCTCCAGTACTGAACAGCAAGAGGGGAGGACAACTATGTAAGAAACAAAATGTCATTCCACTAAATTGTTGCAAATAAATCACAATCCAAAGCACAAACTGAATTACTGAAAGAAGAAATGGCAAATTCAGCTATTTAATGTTGGCATATTATATCCAAAACAACTAATTTTCTTTTGGGACATGATGGTTATCCATTCACGGCCAAAATGCTGTACAAAATACCCCGTTCCATTGTAATATAAAATACAATTGGCAATAAAGTAATCAATTCTACATTGCTGTCATTTCTAACACAGAATTTTGCGATCATATAACTCACTGTGGAGGTGGCCCTGGGGACAACCCACCCAGGCGGCCAACTGAGGCCCCAAATTTGGAAAAAGAATCTTTTTTATCGTTAGGGGCCACATGCTTTATAAATTCGTCTAGGGTTCTCAAAACTCAAACCGCTCCAACATAAGCCAATTTTTTTTGGAAACGTTGGAAACTCCGCCGCCAAACCACCGGACCCGAGATTAAACGGAGCAGGTAAAATCTCATGTTGTCGCAGGCTCTTACAAGAAATGCACCCCTGGACACGATCTCAAAACCTGACAACCAAGTCATAAGCCTTTTGCCACCCGGGCAACATAAGCCAATATATTATCTCCTAAGTCCTATCTCTCATATAGTTTTATCCAAAACAACAACAACAACAACAACAAAAATTGGAAAAAAAAAAAAAAAAAAAAAAAAGAAAAAAAAAAGAGAATGTGATGATACCTAACAGGCATAGTGTCAAGCCTATAAGGGCGGTGAGGGAAGCCAGAGGAGCGGTATTTGCCGCTACGTTTACGAACCAGCTCCAACCATTGGGTGAACCGATAGGCCGGACCTGCAGTTATATCTCCCAACATATACAACACCTGCATTATCGTTTCAAATTTCAATCCCCCCATTAACATGCTTTATTTTCACAAAATTGAACATCAAAATGTTACCCGGGAAGTGGCAGTAAGAGGCAATGGCGGCTCAGATTCGTCAGATCCAAAGTCCAGCCCCTTCTCTTCGTCTTTCTCCTGCATAACATTAACATAACCCCAGTTCCCAGATAAGAGAATTATTCAAATATATGGGCATTTTTAATAAACCGTAATGATTAGTGTTGAAAAGGAAAGCATTTTTTTTTTTAATAATAATATGAACCTGTGCAGAGTAGATGATTGCAGGTAGTTGATCTTTTAGCTCGTTTGCCATTTTTTTTTCCTCTTTTTGAGAGAGAGACGGGGTTAGTTACTAGGACTTAAGAGTAAATAAAGCGAAGAGAGAGAGAGAGAGAGAAGCAGAAGCAGAAGCAAAAGCAACGCTTTTTTTTTAGAAATGGGTGGTTTGTGATTTGTAGGAAAGTTAAAGTTGTCCGATTTTTGAGGGTGGGGGTTTGTGGTACTGTGCAAGAGCAAGAGAAGTGAGGTTCGTGTTGCTGGTAATTATTATGGACACCATGGATTTTCTCTGTGACAAAATTTAGATCAAGATCAAGAGCAATCATGGCGTTCACTCTAATTATAATACTTTTCTCAGTCATTGTCACATGGGTTGATGTTTCTTTATTTTTAGTTTGTTTGTTTGAGTAAGCCTTACAAGTTTACAACGGCTACACCTACACGGTACCATTTTCTTCACATAATTTTGAAAAAACTAATTAAAAGTTAGGGAAATTTATACAAATAATCCAAAATTTTGCTAATTTACAAAACAAGCTCAATTAAAAAAAACACTCTCCAAACAAATTGGACAAATAATATTTAATATTTAATCAGGGTCAGTCTTGAGCATAAATGAGCGAGACTCTCCCCTATGATCCCTAATTTTTTTTTATTATATCCCACAACTATTAATTGCTAAGGATCTCAAATTTTTTTATTTTTTTATTTTAGTATTATCATATGATAATTAGTAAGGATGGAAAATAGATGACAAATTCTCATGTGCAGGGGAAACCGCATGGAGGCTCAAAACGTTGAGGCGAGTAAGAGGATAATTGTTGTATTTGTTGATTGAAAGAGACGAAATGAATATTATCATCTCGTACCATATCCAGCTAATATACCGGAATACTTCGACGAACATTAGCGGATATTACAAAAAGATATCGAAGAACATTGGTCGCAAAGAGCATAATGGATATGAAAACTCAAACGCCTATTGAATAAATCTTGTGTAGTCTTAGCTTATGATTCTCTTTATAAGTGAGTTGATAATTTAAGTCTCTAAATTCATAGGACATATGTACATTCATTTAGATACATTATGATTATGTGCAAAAATATTTTTAACTTTCGAATACTGTATTTTCTACACTGAGACCGGCATACCGGCGGTGACCCTGCTATGTTGCCTTGGGCAAATTTGCATGCTCTTTGGAACCGGACTACTCCACATCAGTCTCTTATACCGGTCAGTCGGAGTTTGCATAGCTACTGGAACCGAGACGGTTTATACTGATCCACATATCAGTGAGCTAACCGAAATACCGATCTCCATACCGGTCAGTAATCTAGTATTGCACTTTAATCTTCATCGGTAATATAGTCGTTATGTTTTGCAAGATCGATATATCGGCCTCTGATACCGGCATACCAATCTTAGACAGAGAGCATGAGCTGTTTTACATTTTCTCTATAAATTGAGTCTCAAATTCGTTTTGCCAACTTCTTCAACCTTCATATAATTTTCTCTAAGACAAAAACAGAGAGTAAACAAAACTTTAATAAATATACACTCTCATCATCAAGCTCACACACTACACCTTCATATCGATTGTAGTGAGCTTAAATTTCTTGGGTTAGCAGTTCACACTTTAATCTTCTTATCTTTTGTGAGTGCTCAAGTGAGTTATAAATCTTCTTTATTCAAACACTTGTGATAGTGAAATCCATTTGTGTATGAGTATACTCAAAAATGTGATTATTGTAAAGATTGTGAATAAGCTTAGGAACAAAACTCAATGTAAAGATTTTTTTTTTTGAACATTTAGAAAACTCTTGTGTAAATGATTGGAGTTAACCTATAAGACAAAACTCTTGGTTGCGAATGAGCCACGGAAAACTCGGTGTAAGTTTTTAATTCAACTTAGTGGAAATCCTAAAGCACGGCTTACAAGAGTGAACGTAAACATTGTTGGCCGAACCACTATAAATAAGTGTTAATTTTCTCTATCTCTAAACTTCTTTATATTATCACAAGTTTATTTTATATTTACATATTATTTAGTGAATTGTATATTGGTAATATATTGTGATCGATTGATAAACTTAATTAATAAAACTACTAACTTAATAGCATAAAATCTATTTCCGTAATATTATGACATTACCCAATTCAACCCCATCTTAAATATATTGAGTTTGTTTATTGTGCTTTTATGTAATCTTAGAAGAAGAAAAAATGAATTTTTTTTTTTATTTCTTTACATCTGTACTGTTAGATCTATCGGTCCAAATTTAACTGGAGGTGCCCATAGAGTTATTGTTCAAAATGTTTATTTTCAATTACAAAATTAAGAAGAAATAAAGTTGGATTACTTTGTAAATGGACTCTGTTCTCGATCAATTTCGTAAATTTCCCTAAAAGGTTTATGATGTGTAAGGAAAATTTTGAAAAAGGGCGTTGCTGATTTGCCCTTTAATAACTCAGGCACTTTAATAATAAAAACTTAAAGTCAAAAAAAGAGTTTAGAGGGAAATTTTTTTTGCAGTGCTCGAATAGCCCTACCATTTATATAATTTGAGAGAAAGAATATTGTTATATTATTTTTGAGAAAATGATATTCTTATAAATTATCATAACGATATTTTAATTCATATAATTTTAAAAATACGAATTTTAGTTAATATCATTATATATTTTCTGTTAATTTTGAGTTATTTTTTAAATATAGTAATTTTTTCTTTCAAAATTAGATGAAACATGAATTATTAAAAGTAAAATTAATGACAATAATTAAACTTTATATTTTTAAAAAATTTAGAGATTAAAATTTATATTTTTAAAACTATTGAGACTAAAACTTATATTTTTAAAACAACATGAACTAGAGTATCCTTACTATAATTTATAAGATAATTAAATTGTAAAATGTGAAGCCCTATTTCACCCGTTGGATGAGTGACATGTGGCTCAATCTCTGTCGTTGCTTAAAATACATATTTTGCTCACCATAAATAAATGATGCTAGGGTTGAGTAAAGGTTAAGGCATTGCGTTTTTTGCTTCTCAGATTTCTCCTATTCTTGTTTGGCTACTTGTTCTTTTATTGAGCCAAATTCTTAATCCAAGTTTGTGTGATCTTCAATAGTGAGTAGAGATTGACACTATTAGAGATTAGGGTTTATCCTGTTTTTATTCTGTAATTTGGGGAAATTGTTGTTGTAAGCTTCTTCAAGATTCTTGTGTAATCTTGGTACTATATTAGTGCAGTGAGCTCCTTATTTCCGGAGTTCAACGTGGTTGTAGTCTGAAATTTTTTCAGACGAACCACGGTAAAATCTTGTGTTCTTGATGTGGATGTTTTACTCTGATTTTGCTTATGTTCTGTTAATTGGCTTGGGCGTTTGATTTGTACTCAAAAATTGAATCTGGGCGTAAAAGAAAAATAACAGTGGTATCAGAGCTTTTCGAAGAAATCAGAGAAAAGAAACAAGGGCATCCAAGATCCGAGTTGCCGTGTTTCTTGGGTTAAAGATCAAAGTCAATTGCTGACCAAGATTATGGTTGCTGATTAAGGGAATTAAGTTACAGACAAGTCACTGATCTTGTCGATTAAAACTCTAAAGAACTGCCGACCAAGACCCCTGAGAGCTGTCGAACTGATCTTCTGCCGATTAGGGTTTCGAACTGCCAATCAAGATCCCAAGTCGGTCGAACAAGATCCTTGCTGAGTGAAGGACAGAACTGCCGACCAAGACCCATGAGAGCTGTCGAACTGATCTTCTGCCGATTAGGGTTTCGAACTGCCAATCAAGATCCCAAGTCGGTCGAACAAGATCATTGCTGAGTGAAGGACAGAACTGCCGACCAAGACCCCTGGGTTGCCGAGGAGAAACCCTCAGTGGCCGAACAAAATCTCTGGAGCAGCCAAATCCCTAGGTTTGCTGACCGAAGATTCCAAGCTGCCGTGTGAATCTGCCATTAAAGTCTCTGTAACCGAACAGAGTCTGAGTTGCAGGGTGTGAATTCTGGGTGCCGATCTTAGAATTGTTGAGTGGCCGATCAAATTATCTGAGTTGCCAAATTGAGGGTCAGGGTTAAAATCAAAATGTCGACAATCAAACTCGACATTGGCATCTTTGACGGGAAATGAGATTTTACCACTTGGAAAAAGAAAATGAGAGTATTGCTTTCTCACCATAAGGTGGCTTTGGCGTTGGAACCCGACCCATAAAAATGGCCAAAGATGGAAAAGGATGTGAAGGCCGAAATTTTGGAAGAAGCATACAACCTGATTTTCCTTCACCTTGGCGATTCGGTAATAAGGAAAGTTGACAGAATGGACACATCCATCCAACTCTGGGGTAAACTTGAATCTCTTTACTCTGTTGTTTCTGCTCCAAATTTAGTTTCCTTGAAAGGAAATTTGTTTAATTACAAGATGGACACAACTAAGTCTATAGATGATAACCTGGATGAATTCACGAAAATGACTCAAATCCTTAAAGGAACTGACCAATCGTTAGGAGATTCTAGCGAAACTATGATTTTATTAAATTCTCTACCTGAAGAATATAGTGTCGTAAAGAACTCACTTCAGTACACTGGAGTCGTCCCTAGGCTAGACTTGGTAATATCTGAGATAAGGGCTAGAGAGTTAGAACTTAGAGTCAGTAGGAGAGGTGGAACGAACCTCTTCGTGAAAGGAAAGAATGACAGGAAATATAATGGGCAAACTAATAATCCACCAAATAATCAAGAATCTAAAGGGAAGAAAAAGAATAAGAACAGTGGAAAGAAGTGTTATCACTGTGGGAATGAGGGACACCTTAAAAAGAATTACTATAAATTCCTTAGGGAACAGAAAAATGAAGGCAGCGCGACTGTGGCTGCCGAAAAAGGGTCAATTTGCCTATCAGAGGCATTGACCGTGTCTAATGATCATATTAACAGAGAATGAATACTGGACTCAGGGTGCTCCTTTCACATGAGTCCATATAGGGACTGGTTTATCAATTTTAGAATTTCTGACCAAGGGACGGTGTATATGGGAAATGACAATACTTGTAGAATACATGGAGTTGGGGACATAACGCTCAAACTCCATGATGATAAAATTATGATCCTTACCGACGTTAGATATGTACCTGAATTAAAACGGAACTTGATATCACTAGGAACTCTAGATGAATTAGGTTTCACATATAAATCTCACCAAGGAAACATGTACATATCTAAGGGTAAAAATTTAATCCTAATTGGTATAAAAAGAAACGGATTGTATGTCTTGAATGGACACCATGTATTCTCAGAAAAACCCATTTATGCCCTAACTTCTAATGTTGATATGACTAATATTTGGCACTTGAGACTTGGCCATATTGGCCAGAAAGCATGCAGGTACTCAGCAAGCAGGGACAATTTGGAAAGGACCAGTTGAAGCCACTAGAGTTTTGTGAGATCTGTGTGTTGGGCAAACAACACAGACATAGCTTTCCAACTGGAATTCACTTTTCAAAAGCCAGTCCGAAGTATCTACACTGTGATCTATGGGGACCAGCCAAGGTCCAAACACATGGGGGTAAGAAATATTTTCTCTATATTGTTGATGATTACAGTAGGAAGGTATGAACATTCTTACTAAAATCAAAGGATTAAACTTTGGTAAAATTTAAAGAATGGAAAGTTTTAGTAGAAAATCAAACTAGTAACAAAGTGAAAGTCTTGAGAACTGATAATGCCTTAGAATTTTGTAATACTGAGTTTGATCAATACTGTACTAGTGAGGGTATCTTGAGACATAGGACTGTGAGAAAAACCCCTCAACAAAATGGAGTTGCGGAAAGAATGAATAGAACCTTATTAGAAAAGATCAGATATCTTTTATTCTCTTCTGAACTTCCGAGGCCTTTTTGGGGTGAGGCCCTCAATACTGCGACACATCTAGTTAACCTTAGCCATAATAGTTCAGTCCAGTCTAAGACCCCCGAAGAAATCTGGTCTGGTAGAACACAAAAGCTTGCCCACCTTAGAGTGTTTGGCTGTGAAGCTTGTGCTCATCAGTCCATAAGAAAACTTGAACCGAGGTCACTTAAGTGTGTTTTCTTAGGATACCAAGAAGGGACAAAATGGTACATGTTATGGGAAAGAGAGTCATCTGGAGTCAAAATTATAGTTAGTATGGACGTTATATTCAATGAACTTTATTTTCCATGTAAATCTACTAACAAGAATGCAGGTGCCTTAGAAAATGATCTAGCAGATTTTGATCTTGCAGATGGAGCCAGACCCATCAAGGACCACTGATCAAGTTGGAGACATGCCAGGCACAGAGACATCTGAGGACGCCCAACCTAGGAGCAATAACCCAGAAGAAAATAAAAATGAAGTGTCTGATATGCAAGAACAAATTGAAGAGGACACAGTAGATCAATTGGATCAAAATCAGCCGAATGAATCATATGAGAAACACAATGAAACACCACAAGACACATTGGTAAACTACCAGCTAGCAAGAGACAGAAGTAGGAGGCAGGTAAGACCTCCTACCAGGTATGATTACTCAACCAATGAGTTATACTTCTGTGCATTAATATCAAGTCATGATATAAATGGAATAGAGCCTGCTAGCTTAGGAGAGGCATTAAGATCTACCCATAAACATGAATGGGAAGTGGCCATGAAAGAAGAGATGTATTCTCTTAGAAAAAATCAAACCTGGACTTTGGTTCCTAAACCTAAAAACCAGAAGTTGGTTGGGTGTAAGTGGTTGTTTAAGGTCAATGAAGGACTACTGCCTAGTGACCCTGTTAGGTTTAAAGCCAGACTTGTAGCAAAAGGATTTACTCAACGGGAAGGGGTAGACTATAATGAAATTTTCTCACCTGTAGTTAAATTTAAGACTATTAGAATGATGTTAGCTATAGTAGTTCAGTATAATCTCGAATTGGAAGAATTAGATGTAAAAACTACCTTTCTACATGGAGAATTAGAAGAGAAAATTTATATGTCTCAGCCTGCAGGTTTTATAGATAAAAAACATCCCGAGTATGTTTGCCTACTCAATAAATCCTTATATGGTCTTAAACAGTCACCTAGGCAATGGTACAAAGATTTGATACGTTTGTGCTTAGTATTGGATTCGTAAGAAGTAAATATGATAGTTGCTTCTATTTCATGCTTAATGATAAATGTCCTGTATACTTGTTATTGTATGTTGATGACATGCTTCTAATCTCTGAATCAATGAATGTTATTAGCAATCTTAAGAAGCAGTTGAATAGTGAATTTGACATGAAAGACCTAGGTAGTGCTAAAAGAATTCTAGGTATGACCATTGATAGAGATAGAAGTAAAAATTGCCTGAAAATACATCAGTCAGCATATTTGTAAAATGTAGCTTCTAGGTTTGGGGTAAGTGGTTGTAAGCCTGTTAGTCAGCCTCTTGCGAGTCATTTTATTTTTTCTAAATTCCAAAGCCCTGCTAATAAGTCTGAGATGATTAAAATGGAAAATGCACCTTATGCAAATGCTATAGGTTCTGTGATGTATGTCATGATTAGTACGAGACCTGATTTGTCATATGTTGTATCTTTGTTGAGTAGGTTTATGTCAAATCCGGGTGGTGCACACTGGAGTGTTTTGCAGTGGTTATTAAGATACATAAATATAACTGTTGATTATGGTTTATGCTTTAAAAAATCTAACGCTTTAGACTTGGTAGGGTATGTGGATTCTGATTTTGCAGGTGACAGAGACTCAAGAAAGTCAACTACAACATATTATTTCACTCTTGGTGGAAATTGCATCAGCTGGAAGTCAAGCCTGCAACCATTAGTTACACTCTCAACTACTGAAGCTGAATACATAGCCATAACTGATGTGTTCAAAGAAGCCATTTGGCTTCAGGGTATCTTAACCGAAATACAACAACTTCAGGGTAAGACAGTTGTGTATTCTGACAGTCAGAGTGCAATACATTTGAGCAAAAATCCAATACATCATGATAGACCCGGCCAAGGTTCCGGTTCGGAACCGAACCGAACCGGTTGGAACCGGAAGGTTCCGGTTCCAACCGGTTCTGGTTCCGGTTCCGGAACCGAACCGGAACCTGACCGAAACACCCTAACCGAACCGGTGGAACCGCTGAACCGAACGGTTCCAGCGGTTCCAACGGTTCCAACCGGAACCGTACGGTTCCGGTTGGAACCGGAAGTAAAAAAAAAAAAAAAAAATATTTTCATGGAACCGTAAGGTTCCACAAGTAAATCTCAATTTTTTTAATTAATAATAATGACTTAATGAGGTTTAAAATTGCAATACTAAAACATGAATGTCCACATCCTTTTTATAACCAACTCTTGGTTATTGACTTCTTTATATAAGCGATGTGGGACACAATAGCCAAGTAACAAATATCTCACATCGCTTATATAAAGAAAGCACTAGCCAGAGTTGGCTATAAAAAGGATTATATGTTAAAAGAATTTTATAAAAAAAGATTCTATAAAAATGATGTGATAGTATGAAAAAACATTACGATTATAGAATTTTTAAAATTTATTATAAAAAAAAAAAAAAAAAAAAAAAAACCGAAAGGGGAACCGTAAACCGAACCGGAACCGACCGGTTCGGTTCCGGTTCGGTTTACGGTTCCGGTTCCACTTAAGTGTGGAACCGGAACCGAACCGGAATTAACCGGTTCGGTTCCGGTTCCACACTTGTGGAACCGTGAACCGGCCGGTTCGGTTCGGTTCCGAACCGGAACCGAACCGGCGGCCAGGTCTACATCATGAGAGAACCAAGCATGTGGATGTAAAGTATCATTTTGTGAGGGAAATCATCTCAAGTGGTAAGATTGAGATCAAGAAGGTCCCAACTGAAGATAACCCATCTGACATGGGGACAAAAATTGTGACTGCCACCAAACTCTCCCACTGCATGAAGTCGTTGCATGTGGGGGCTGGCTGACCCTGCAGTCGATATGAAAAGTGATGGAAATAAGTGAGTTTGTTGCACTAGCTTGACCCTAACGCATACAAATATATGGTTGGAAGTGATGGGTGTTTTCGGCTTCAAGGTGGAGATTGTAAAATGTGAAGCCCTCTTTCACCTGTTGGATGAGTGACACATGGTTCAATATCTGCCGTTGCTTAAAATACATATTTTGCTCACCATATATAAAGGATGCTAGGGTTGAGTAAAGGTTAAGGCATTGCGTTTTTTGCTTCTCAGATTTCTCAAATTCTTGTTTGGCTACTTGTTCTTTTATTGAGCCAAATTCCTAATCCAAGTTTGTGTGATATTCAATAGTGAGTAGAGATTGACACTATTAGAGATTAGAGTTTATCCTGTTTTTGTTCTGTAATTTGGGGAAATTGTTGTTGTAAGCTTCTTCAAGATTCTTGTGTAATCTTGATACTATATTAGTGCAGCGAGCTCCTTATTTCCGGAGTTCAACGTGGATGTAGTCTGAAATTTTTTCAGACCAACCATGGTAAAATCTTGTGTTCTTGATGTGGATGTTTTACTCTGATTTTGCTTATGTTATGTTAATTGGCTTGGGCGTTTGATTTGTACTCAAAAATTGAATCTGGGCGTAAAAGAAAAATAACATAAATATCATTTTCTCTATTTTTTTGGGTTTTTTGAATGACACTTGAACTCGTCACTCACACAAACAATCGATGAATATTCTTCTACAACTCTTCATTATTACAAGCGGATTAATTTGGTGATTCAGTCTATATGATTTCTTGAAATTTATGATATAAATGGCATATAATGTGGCTTACATAATATTAATCATTTTACTATTAATACAAATAAAATCCGTTAAAAAATTAAGGATTGTACTTTTTTTTTTTTTTTTTTATAAAATACCAGTATATGACCCATATTTTGTGCGGGTTTAGCACATCTTTGACTATAATTTCATATCATAAAAAAAATCTTAATACGATTTTATGTATTAATCTTGTAAATGATCCGAACATACTTGGTTTTATAGTGTAAATGAGATAATTGGTTTACTCACACTTAATATTTATTTCTCATTTGATTGTCTATCAATTCTCAAACAGTATTTCTAATTCACATTAGAGTTTTTCTATCGTCTTACTCTCTCATTTAAAAACATATTCATAAATATAGATAACTTTAAAAACATTTAATTTTCTTTCGGATGAATTCCAATAAAATTTAATAAAATTTATTCAATTTACTTAAAATTTTGAATGTCATTGTGCAAAAGCTTATAACCAGAGTCTGCTTCACGACCTACAACAAATAATAAAAAAGTTCATGAAAAAACTTATAGAATTAAAATAACAAATATCAAATAACAATAGAACAAAAAATTAAAAAAAAATAGCTAGTTTATATGAACGACTGCTATTTATGTCTCTTTTTTTAGTGGATGATTATGTTTCAATATTGTCATAAGTTTTTTATTTTTATTTTATAAGCTACTAATAAAAATTAATTTTAGAAATTAGATGTCACACATGTTTTTTAGATTTTAATATGAGGTTATAATATATCTTTTTATTATGATAGGTAATAATAAAAAATTAATTATAAAGATTATGTATCATATATGTTTTTCATTTATTTTAATGAGACTTATTTTTATATTTTAATAATAAGAAATTAAATTATTATTTAATTAAATTCATATGTTTCTGTTGACAAAAGAAAATCGCCCTAGGACGAACGAGTCGATGAGAGACGAAAAGCAATTAGGGCGAACATGTACCACACCGCAGGACGATTTGCAATCAGGACGACAAAGGAAAAGCAGTCAGGACGACTATTACGCGTTGCCGTCGATTCCAAGATTTAGTAGTTAGGTAGTAACTACCCACGACCTATCAGTTCATCACGCACAGTTTGGGAGTTGGCGGTAACTCCCCACGACTTGGCAGTTCACCACGCACAGTATGGCAGTTGACGGTAACTCCCCACGGTCTGGCAGTTAGCACGGTTAACGCAGCGGTTAGGTGTGTGATCCAGCAGTTGCAAGCATGAGACGTGGGATGTCATGGACCAAGAAAAGCGAAACTGTTCAAACGGTTAACATAGACTCACTATAAAAAGCTCAAACATAGGAAGACGTGGAGACCGAAAAATGAAGACTCAAAATGAGCATTTTATTTTAAATTCTTAGCTTTGTAACCCTAGGACTATAATTTGTGTGATTGCGCCCCTTGGAGGCTTATTCACTTAATTGAACACCCTTTGCTGAGACTTTGTCTCAGGAGATTTGAACCTTACATGCTATTTGACGAAAAATTGTGCAAACAGTTTTTGGCGACCACAGTGGGAGAATTGGTGTAATAAAGTGGAAATACCTCCGAAAAGAAACACTCAAACTGGCTTAAGTACGGAAGAAGGGGGACTGGAGCAAACCAACCAGCCCCACGTTCCAGCCGTAGTAGGCCATTTCGAGGGTCTGGCCGACTCTAGCCGATATGACACTATGCGAGAGTTAGGCCCTAACGCGGTTCGCGCCTTGTTTGGCGAGTTCACCCAGAATGTTGTCGAACAGGTTAGGCTCCAAAACGCTCACATCATATATAAGTTTACTTAGGCTAGTAACTCACATTACGAAAATATGGCCAAACACCTAAGCTCACTGAATGAGTTGATGGCCGAATGTGTAAATGGGGGGATAGTCCTACCGTGGACTACACCTCCTCATACACCAAGCAGTCAGGAGGCTGGTCCAAGTAATGTTCCTCCGCAAGGGGTTACTGCCCCTACGATAACCAGGAAGGGAGTGAGTCTTGGAGGCAATGGCCCACATTTAGGGCCAAACATGGTACAACATGAAGTAATATTGCCCTAAGGTCCCCAGGGTCCGCAAGGGCAATGTCATGACTATGTCCCATTTGTGAGAGGACCACAACCACCACTTGTAGCGATGTCATTCAATGGCAATGATATGTTGAGAGAACAGATGACCGAGATTCTTCATAATCAATTCGGCCTAGGGCTAAGGCCGATTTGGTCAAGATATCGAAAGCCATATCCAGATTGGATTGATGTAGCGTATCCATGGCCCAGGAATTACAAAATACCACACTTTCTCTGTTTACATGGTCTGGGGAAGTTTCTACCATAGAAAACATAGGGCGATTTACCCTTCAGTGTGGGGAAACAAATGATTTCCATAAGTTGAGGTTATTTCACGGCTCGTTATCAGGAGTAGCTTTCTCATGATATGTCAGCCTGCCGCCCAATTCGGTGGAAAATTGGCACCAAATGGAACAGCTGGTATGTCAGCCTGCCGCCCAATTCGGTGGAAAATTGGCACCAAATGGAACAGCTGTTCCATGCACAATTCTATAAGGCCGAATCTGAAGTGGCCTTGGCCGATTTGACAAATTTGAGGCAACTGCCAGGAGAATGGGCCGAGGCGTTCTTACAAAGGTTCAAAGCGGCTCGAGGCCGATGTTATGTGCCTTTTCCAGAAAAGGAGTTTGTGAGAATCGCTCAAAGCTGTCTTAGTTTCGATCTAAAAAAGAAATTTCAGGATCGCGAGTTCTGGGATCTCCCCCAACTCACCACTAGCGTGGTGCGATATGAATGATTATTAATGGAGGAAGAACAAATGAAAAAATCTAGCAAATGATCCTATTACAGGAACATCAACTATGAAATGGGCGAAGTAGACGTCGAATCTGCCGACTTATGTTTGGCCGAATTAGTTAAAGAGAAGTCGTACGTCTGCAAGACGTGGGTTGAACCCCAGACCAAAGTAGAGAATGATAAAAATAGTAGGAACTTCTCTTTCGATATCTCGAAGGTCGATGCCATATTTGACCAATTATATAAAGATAATAAAATTAGGTTGAGCGACCGCCATAAACTGCCAAGCACCGAACAAATCGGTGATAAAAAGTATTGTAAATGGCATAATACATGGTCTCATTCAACTAACAATTGCCTTGTTTTTCGGAATATTTTGCAGGACGCCATAGAATCTGGATGAATAACATTCGAGAAAAAAGATGGCAGTAGACGACAACCATTTTCCAAAACCGATGGAATTAAATATGATTAATTCGGACCTCACCAAAACAAGTTTGCCAAAGTTCAAATTGGTTCTAGATGAAGATCAGGACGGTCATCGTCCAAGCGCTCTTGAAAGGATAAAACCACCTCAAGAAATGAGAGACCCACGAAATTTGTGCGCACGGTGCAAAAAGAGTATAGAGTGGATGAAAGAACCGGAAGATACATGTGAAAGACCAATGAAGAAGGAGCCAGTAGCATGGCATCCAAGAACCTTCGCACCTAGGTTTTATAGTGCACATTCAAACTTCGTCCAGAATATAAAGACATTTAGGCCGAAAATTCAACGGCCCAACGTATGGCATTCGTACCATCGGCCATACTCATACCAATTGCTAGGAAAGAATTACTCTCATGTGGACGAAATGACAAGGACACAATTGAGAAGACACCAAAGAAATTATGGCCGTATGATGTGTTGGGGTTGGTGCTCAGAGCGTCAATTCCCGGTTGTATTTCTTTATGAATACTTCTGTAAAACGTTATTATTTTGAATAATATATGCAGTTTCTATAATATAATGTATTTTTTAATATGGTAAAGACGTAATGACCTTAGAATGACTAGTCATGGTGCACTTGCAAAAGCGTCGCAACTGACATTGAGTTGTATCATGATGTTGTCATTCTCAGACAGTTCCTGGTCAAGGTTTACACTACTTGGTCAGTAAAGTAAACTCGTTGAGACCCGTACATGTCGTATACTGGAATATATGATTCCAATGGTTTCTCAATGAACCATAAGTCTTGGAGACTAGTATAGACGTGTAAGTGTTTATAGCGGATAAACACTGAACGACTCACCGAATATTCTTAATGGATGGTACACCAACGTCAATAAGAATCTTATCGGGTTGAGTAGCACTTGTGATTCTTAGACTTGAGATGCCACTGTGGGCACATGAGACATCTTCTACACTTAGATGGCAGTCACGTCTCCGCCTGTTCGTTGGGTGTAGATAGATCCTCAAGGTGTCATGTGTATATCAAGATAGGATCTGTCAGTTCTGTGTATCAGAGCATATGTAGTCCATATGATTAGCAATCAGATAAAAACCATGGGCCCGTGGTATAATTTAGAAGTTAGTTCTAAATGTTCTTTTTGAGATTGCTAATAGAATAGTCGACTGGATAATCCCTATAGAGATTTGACGTTTACATCTATATCTCTGGGATTTATCCGGATACCTATGACGGAGGAATTATACATTTGCCATGACCTCGACCTGTATGATTCAGCGAGTTTATCTGTGGTCGTCATAATTTTCGGGTGGATAAATTATGGACATGAAATTGAATTTCGTGACGGATATGCCTGAATCTAGATAGTCTCAATAATGAAATATACCCGTAGAGCACTAGGGCGACAATTATAAATAATACTGATTATTTATAAAGTCGTTTAAAGGTTAAACGCAAAATACTTGTGAAGGGACCCGATGATCATTTCCTTAATTTTTGTGTATTTGCATTTAATAATGGATTAATTCAAATACACATTAATTAATTATCAAATTGAGATATTTGACTAATATCATAAAAATATATATGTATTAAATATTTAATGTAAATATAATACATATATTTAATATATTTGTATTTAATTAATTAATTAATTAATTAATTAATTAATTGTTAAATGATTAAATTAATTAAAATATAAATATCTTAAGCTTATGATATTTGTTTTAATGACCAAGTTACAATTGTTGACTAAGTTGAAAAATATCATTGTACGGGCTTAATTTGGACCCGAGGGTAAAATCGTATTTTCACGTCAAAGTCAAATACCAAAAGCCACAAATATTGGCCCTTAAACACCATATTGGGAAACCCAGCCCAAAAGACCTTATTCCATCGGTGCATAGCGCTACAAATATAAAGCCAAATAAATAGACAGCATAAAACACAACTGTTACTGACTATTCTTCTTTTTCTAAACAAAAACACATGCAGCGCCGAAAGTTAGATCCAAGGCATGTTGTGGGTCCCTTAGCCAGAAATGTCAGCACGTTGTAGGCCCATTGCCAGCTTTTATCACAGCTACAAAGTAATCTCTTTTCAGATCTATAAAAGGATACGTAATTCGGCATACATAGGGGGGGTCGGAGTTCTTGAATCCAAACATTACTTATGATATACAAACCTCTGCTCTCTGACACAAACTCTCAGAGTTTCACATTTCCTAAACACTTTCCTCCGCCCTCACGGCCACCCAAAGAAGGTTAAGGTAATAGCAAACCTTACTTTCACATTTTACTTATTCACTGCTCATTTCATACGACTGACTTGAGCGTCGGAGTGCCCACGGCACCCACCACACCGGTGGGCAGTCTGCTCCCGATCACTCTACCTTTGTCTTGCAAGATCTCTAGTGCCCCCAACCTACAAATTCTGATTGTGGACCTCAGCCGAAAACCAGCATCCACAATTTGGCGCCCACCGTGGGGCCTTGGCGATTTATAGCAAGCAAAAGATTTTACAGTCTACAATTTTAATTGTCATTCATGGCTTCAAGCAGCGAGCTGACACCAGATCCAATTGCAACCCAAATATCTATGCTACAAGAACAATTACGAACTTTGGAGGAGGAGAATTTGACCATGCGAAGCTCCAATACAAACCTTCGGAAGCAGTTGGAATTAATCTATTCCACCTCTCAACAACGTGATTCTCCGGACAATGCCAACAATGATATAGTTCCATCCAATCTTTTGGAGACATTCAACGATGTGGCAAATGATGATCCTTCTCCAGGCGACCATCCAAGAAATCCTACAGTTCTGCCAATTTCCCCAGCCGACCAGGCTCAGCAAGTCGCCTCCAACATGCGCAAAGAAATGTTAGAGTTCAAAGAAGCAATATTGTCCAGTCTACCAAGCGTTAAACTACCAATGAGGAAAAGTAAAGCTGAGACAATTTCTGACACACCATTTTTTGAGACTATCACCTCTGTAGAATTACCAAGGAAATTCAGCCCTCCAGATATGAAAATATATGATGGGTCGACTGACCCAGACGACCACATCATCCATTACAAATATAAGATGATGTCAACAGGCCTAACCCCTCGACAGTGGGAGGCTGGAATGTGCAGAGGATTTGGGGAGACATTGGCGGGACCAGCCCTAACTTGGTTCATCAATCTTCCATATAGGTCCATTGGATCATACCAACATCTGGCAAACAAATTTGTAGAGCATTTTGCGAGTTCTTGCAAAATTGAAAAGACTTCAGACGACATTTATGCCATCCAACAAAGGAAAGGTGAATCTTTACGAAGCTACGTAGCTCGCTTCAATAAAGAAAGAATAACTGTCCCGGACCTCCATCAACCTACTGCAGTAGAAGCATTCAGGAATGGTTTGCTTCTAGAAAGTGGACTTTACAAGAAACTCATTAAATTCTGATGCTACACGATGGATCAAGCCATGGCTCGAGCCCAAATTGAAATTAGATGGGAAGAAGACAAGAGGAACAAAAGAAAAGAGAATTCTTCTGGTTTGTAATACATTAGTACTCAAGATACTACTAAACGGCGCAAAGAATTTCCCAACAGAGCACCACGCCCAACAGACAGGAAGGATCATCAGAAAATGCATCAACATTTCAACCGGGACTTCAAGCGTCAACCATTGCCATTCAGGGGACAAGACAAATCTGTTAATAGAGAAAGACTCACAGACTAAAATTTTACTGTTTCCCCAGAGGAACTGGTTTCGGTACTCAAGAAGATGGGAAGCGAAGTAAAGTGGCCCCCACGCTCCAGAGATTATTCAGTCAAGAAAGATATCAGCAAGTGGTGTGAGTTTCATCGAGATTATGGCCATACGACAGTAGATTGTGTGGCTCTGAGATTGGAAGTATTGGAATTGCTGAATAAATGGCACTTGAAGGAATTGCTCACAGATAAGGGCAAGGCTACAATGGCCAGGAGGAATGATAAAGAAGATGGCCCCATACCACCACCACCAATCAACAATACTGTAAGTTTTATTTCTGGTGGTTCAGAAGTTAGTGGTATTTCGTACTCAGCAGCGAAACGACATGCCAGAATTACAACAATGGGTCTTTTCCATTCGACTATGTCAATAGAGGAGACGTGTACAAACCTTGCAATTGAATTTTCAGACGACAACAATTCCAGTCGAATGAATCCACATCACGATGCGCTGGTAATCTCATTGAAAATTGCAAATTTTATGGTCAAAAGAATCTTGGTCGACACATGTTCGTCAGCAAATATCATCTTGAGGGCAGCACTTTCCGACATGGGAACCGAGATAGAAAAGATCAACAGGAAGTCAACTGTTCTTATCAGGTTCAGCGGCGAACAGAAATTCACCATTGGAGAAATAACTCTTCCAGTCTATGCGGGAGGAATCAATAAGTTGACTTCATTTTTGGTCCTCGATTGTCCCTCAGCCTACAACTTGATCGTTGGCAGACCTTGGATCCACGAGATGAGGGCATTCTAATCAACTTACCATCAAATACTCAAATTCCCTACGAGATGGGGAGTCCAAGAGATTCAAGGAGACCAATCTACTTCTAGAAGTTGTTACCAGACGACTTTAAAAGCAAAACCTCAGTCAGCATAGAAATTAATGAAAGGATCTGGTGCGTCATCACCAGACCTACCGAGTATTGAGGAGCTCGACGAAGTCCAAATTCACCCGCAATTTAGTGACCATAAAGCACAGATTGGGGCTAATCTTGACCCCAAGCTACGGGCCGACTTAATTGATTTTTTGATGAAACAACATGATTGTTTCGCCTGGTCTCATGAAGATATGACTGGGATCGACCCGGAATTAATCACCCATGAACTCCATGTGGACCCAAGCTATCCTCCTGTCATACAGAAAAGAAGAAAGTTTGCCCCAGAAAGAAATCAGACCATTGAAGAAGAAGTCTAGAAATTGCTACAAAATGGAGCCATTAGGGAGGTCCAATTCCCAGAATGGCTAGCTAACGTGGTGATAGTACGAAAGAAGAATGGGAAATGGCGAGTCTGCATCGAATTCACAGATTTGAACAAAGCATGCCCTAAAGATTCTTTCACATTGCCTCATATTGATTCAATGGTTGATGCTACCGCTGGCCATGAATTGTTAAGTTTCATGGATGCGTATTCAGGCTACAATCAGATCCTCATGCATCCAGACGACCAAGAGAAGACAACATTGTTACCAACAGAGGCATTTATTGCATTGAAAGAGCTCAAACGATACTTGTCTTCTCCACCACTTTTGTCAAATCCAATCAACAATGAAAGGCTTTTTCTTTATTTAGGAGTTTCAGAGCAAGCAGTAAGTGCAGTCCTGATCAGAGAGGAAGATGGTACTCAACTCCCAGTCTACTATGTAAGTAAAGCGCTATTGGATACGGAGTCACGCTACCCTCTTATTGAAAAATTGGTACTAGCTTTGATAACAGCAGCGAGAAAGCTACGACCGTATTTTCAAGGGCATTCGATCACAGTTTACACATCTTATCCAATGAGAAGCATTCTCCATAAACCCGAGCTTTCCGGGAGATTGACGAAATGAGCTGTGGAGCTTGGAGAACACGACATTACATAACAACCATGGATTGCGATCAAGTCACAAGCTCTTGCAGATTTTGTGGCTGATTTCAGTCCCAGTCTACAGGCACCATCTGAACTAGAAATCCATTGCATTAATCCATCGGCCATGTGGAAGCTCGCAGTCGACGGATCAAACAAAAAATGTGGATGCGGCTTAGGGATTGTGATTACCACTCCAGAAGGCGATGTGGTGCAACAGGCAATCAAGTGCAACTTCAGAGTTACCAACAATGAAGCCGAATACGAGGCGCTTATAGCCGGTTTAGACATGGCTCGAGAACTTGGAGCCAAAAAGGTTGAAGCAAAGACAGATTCCCAATTAATTTTCAATCAATTCCAGGGTTCATATCAAGCTAGAGATTCACAGATGGCATCTTATCTACAAAAGGTGAAAGAACTTCAGTCGATATTTGAGCAACTGACCATTTGTCAAGTCCCCAGAAATGAAAACACGCACGCGGATGCTTTAGCTACGCTGGGTTCGACAATCGAAGGAGAGAAAATTCATTCCATCCCAGTTGTTTATTTGCAATGGCCAGCAATTTGGAAAAGCAAAATCCAGGAGGTTACCACAATCAAATCAGATGACTCATGGTTGACTCCAATTGTAAAATATTTACGAAGCGGCTTGCTACCAGAAGATAAAATGGAAGCGCGAAAGATTCAACGGCTAGCTGCCAAATTCACACTACATGATGAGCAACTTTTAAGGAGATCACTTTCCGGTCCCTACCTTAAATGTCTTACTCCAGAAGAAGCCCAATGTGTATTAGCCGAGCTTCATGAAGGCGAATGCGGAAACCATTCAGGCGGTAGAAGCCTAGCATGCCGAGCCCACACGACAGGATATTATTGGCCCTCTATGCGTGCTGATTCGGTCGAATTCACTCGTAGGTATGAGAAATGTCAAAGATTTGCCCCCGTCACGCATTTACCACCAGAAAAGCTCATGCCGATACTGTCACCTTGGCCTTTCATGAAATGGGGAATGGATCGTTGGAAAGCTCCCTATAGCCCCGGGACAACGATTTTACATACTTGCCCTTACGATTACTATACCAAGTGGATCGAAGCTGAGGCTTTTTCCAAAATTCGAGACAGAGAAGTGCAAAACTTCATTTGGAAGAACATCATTTGTCGTTTCGGATTGCCAAGAGAAATCGTAACCGATAATGGATCTCAATTCATCAGCTACCGTTTCCAAGATTTCTGTAAGAATTGGGGAATCAAATTAAACTTCTCAACCCCACGTTTTCCTCAAGCCAATGGTCAAGCTGAATCGTCCAACAAAACAATCATGAACATAATGAAGAAAAGATTGGAGAAATCAAAAGGAGCATGGGCAGATGAACTTCCAGGAGTTCTATGGTCCTACAGAACTACAGCCCGTTCTTCGACTGGGCAAACCCCATTCTCTCTTGCGTTTGGGTGCGAAGTAGTAGTCACAGCCGAAGGATTTGTTCCTACTCCGCGTTACCAATGGCTTGAAGAAGATACCAATCGACAGCTCTTGAATTACAGCTTTGATACAATTGATGAATTAAGGGAACAGACCTTCATTCGACTTGCTGCTCATCAACAAAAAATGGCCAAATATTTCAACAAAAATGTCAGGTGCAGGACATTCAAAGAAGGAGACTGGGTTCCACGCAAAGTTTTTCAGAATACCAAAGAAGTCAAAGATGGGAAGCTAGGACCAAAATGGGAGGGCCCATACGTCATTACAAAGATCATTGGCCAAGGTGCCTACAAGTTGGAAACGACAGAAGGAAGACCAATACAAAATATCTGGAATGCAATTCATCTCAAACTGTTTTACCGGTAATTTTTATTTTTTTTGCCATATTCATTCGGCCAGTAAAATTGTTGGATAATAAAAATTATTGTGTGAAGAATAATTTAATGTTCCGAGGTCCATACGATTAAACAAAATTGAAAAACTTTGACATCAACCAAAAAGATATTTATATCATTAAAGTTTGAAGTTTTCCATTACAAAAAACAAAATAAAGGTACGACTGCATATTTCATTCTACGAGCCTTTCGGTCGCCAGGACTTCAGGGTCAAGCTGAGCATTCACTGATGGGACTTCAACAGTCTGGCTGGGAACAATATGGGTAATTTCAGTCGTTACGGGAACCTCAACCGTTTCAGCCTGTTTCTCCGTTACGGCCATTTCTTCTTCGGCTTCTCCAGTGGCCATTTGCTTTTCTTCGACAGCCTCTTTCGAGAGCACCTTTTCTCCATTTTCTTCTTCTTCACCTTCACTTGTAAGGGAGACCCCAGCAGCCAACCTCTCAGATTCTCGAATCCATTTCTTTGGTTTCCAAGCGACACTCTGACCAGCTAAATATTCTTCCATTAGACTGCTCATCTCTTTCATCATTGATTCAAAGGCAACCAATTCAAGTTGCTTAAGCAATTCGGCCTTTTCCTTCGTCAAGCTCTCTACACTTTCTTTGAACGCTTCATTGGTAGCCTCAGACACTTCTTTCTCCAATTTCAGTGTTGCTTGAGTCTCTTTCAGTTCCTTTTCGACCTTTCTTAACTTCCTTTCGGTAGCGTCAAAATTTGCTTTCAGTTCACTAAAATCTCTTCTGACTGCAGTATTGGCTTTCTCTAAATCCCTCATCCTCCTTTGGCTTAATTCAGCATATTGTTGCATGAAGAGGCCACATTCCATAACCTGAAACAAACTTCACTTAGTACATTCCATATGACGTTTATTAATGGATATACATGTTTTCAAAAATAAATACCTGATAACTTAAAGCCGCAATCTTCTTGCTTGTTTCGGTTGGACCCAACTCAATCAGCCGTTGCTCGTCTTCTTATAGCAGCAAACGTTTAATAAATTTAGAGAGGCTGGAAGGATCCGAAATTGCAGTAGACCCGTGGGGAATCCTCACTACAACGCCTTCTGCGTCTTCCTCCACTTCTACTACTGTCTTCCTCTTCTTTGAGGCAGAGACCTTTTCAATCGGCTGTGTCATTGATTCAGGAACATTAACCAGAACGACTTCAGTTGGTTTGGTGATTTCCAATTCAACGGCTTCAGCCTCCTTGCCTTTAGCTTTCTTAGTCTTCCTGTGGTTCCTCATTTCATCGAGTTTTGGCACCTTAAATGGACCCGACATCATTTCAGCTGTGCATAAAAATTCTTCAGGAGTCAGCGATGTTAGAAATAGCAGCCTTCCAAATGTAACCTCAATCGCCTAAGTGCACAATATCACGGCCAAAATATGCTTACTCAAAGCCAATGGGGTACCTTCAGAATAAATCACTTCTTTCCACAGCGGAGTTAATCTCAGTCTCCTCTCCTCTAAAGCCGCTTTCCAATTCCTCTTCGAATCAGGCAAACCGAGGATGTGATTCGTGTTTGTGATGGCTCGATGAGTAGTATCAAACGTTCTATTCAACTGAAGACCTGGAAGAAGAAAAGAAGAATTTTTACAGTCACACAAGTTATAAATTTAGAGTTTTAAAGGATGAAGATATACTCACCCGACGAGTTCCAATGTTCTGGTATTTCTCCACTCCCATTCGACCCATACACACTCTCTCCTCTCACGAAGAAATAACTTTTTTGCCAATCACCCCTATCATTTGTTGTAAGTCCCAATACTAAATGCTCCATCTTTTGGCGGAGATACATGTGATATCTCCCTTTTTCTCTCAGGTGTTCTTTCATATAGTAAGTATACAATAATTCTCGCACCCCGAACACGATCCCCAATTCAAAAGACATACACTCAATCGACAGTAGAATCCTCCAAATGTTTGGCATTAGTTGAGAATGAGCCAGCTGGTAATGATTCAACACTTCCCATACTAACTTTGGAATGGGGAATCTGAATCCATCAACAAATGGGAGTTCGTAAAACCCAATCCACCCAGGAATTTTGTAATTTATCCTTTCAGTCGGCGACGCTAACCTTACTTCAATTGATGGAGGGAATCTATATTTCAATTTCATTTCTCTCATTGATCTTTCAGTCACTCGACTAGCTGGATTCTTGGTTAAGATGTTTGTTGGTTCACTCGTACTTGGAATCTCACTCGACTCCTCAATGGTGGGTAGTGATCTAAGTGTTGTAACTTCAATGGGTATTCCTAACGGTGGTTTAGCTATAGTTATGACTCCAGCCTCTATAAAATCTTCATGCGACCAATCCCTATTAGTTTCTTCATCACTTGAATCATTCATAGGTTGTTCAATATACTTGTCAATTTAAGCACCTAAACTACCCAACGAATCCTCACTCGACATTTTCCAAGCAACAAAAACAAATTTCCTAAAAATTTTACCCCTTTGAAGATCTAAACCCGTCTAAACCATAAACAAAGTCCAAAAGTTTCACTATATTTGTCAAGATCAAATAACTTATTTGACTAAGAACAATTTGAATCTACACTAAGAACATCTGAAGATATTGAAGAATACGAAGAAAGATATGAAGGGTACCTTGAAGATCTTGAGAGCTCTCCTAAACTCATCAATCTCAAGAGCCATTCTTATACACTTCATTTTGGCGCTTCAGATTCCCTCCAAAAGTTACCTCGAAAATCCCACTAGGGTTTTGATAAATGAACTTGGGCTCCAAACACCCACAAGCCCAACTTCCCTCCAATCTTCCAATGGAATCACTTCCTCCAGAGTAGAACCTTGACATCTTGTTTCAATCTACAAAGGTTCTTTGGATTTCAGTCAACATTTCTACATGAAGACTGCAAGCAAGTCGACGTTAGTATATGAATCTCTGTAAGTTCCTTTCAGTCGACTTGCGTCTATGAGGTAATTTCAGGTACACTCAAATCAACATGCATGAGAATGCTTCATATAATTACTTCAGTCGATAACATGTATTAAATGTCTGCAGGTTTATTCCATTCGACATATTATCTAATTTTTAGTAAGATTATTTCAGTCGACATACCTATATGGGACCTTATATGTATTCTAATCCATTCATGAAATAATTTTACTCCAGTCGACATGCATAATGATTCGTATAATCACTTCAATCGACAAACATGCATGAAGTCATCGCAGGTTTACTTCAGTCGACATTATGTACTAAGTGTTTACAGGTTTACTTCAATCGACATTCTTATATGAGGTTGATAACAGTCTTTACCTTTGCGAAGATTATTTCAGTCGACATGCATGCATGAAGTGATTGTAAATATACTCCAAACGACTCGCATGTGTGAAATGATTACAGGTATACTCCAGACTACGTGCTTGAGAGAATATTTCATGATGTTATTCCAGTCGACAGGAACACTCCAGTCGACGAGCATGATAAATTCACGCATTTATCTCAGTCGACATTATCAGGATTCAATACAGCCACTCATACATGGAGCCTCAAGTGAAAAATCCAATCGACATTCGTACGAGAACCTAATTTATGGAGCTTTGTATAGATATTTTGTCAACAACTATGTATGAAGAATTTGCAGGTATGTTCCAGTCGACATTTGACAAATGGGTATTCAATACGATGCGGACATCCCAGTCGACGTACATTATAGAAGACTTGGCAAAAATATCTCATCCAAACCAACTGGAGAGCTAGGTCTAAAGATGTTCCAATCAACACAAATTTATAAAGGCTTTGAATGGACTTTCCAGTCGACACTACCTTAGTAAAGACTCGGTGTGAAGACATTCCATTCGACACTAAATATGGACACTTGGTTTGTATATCTCAGTCGACATTATCATGTATGGCTTGCACTTATTAAGAAAGTCCCAATTGACACTGGTAAGGCATGAGACTTTTTAGGGATGTTTCACTCAACACTAGTGTGTTGTTTGGCAGCATTAATGTGTTATTTGGCACTAGTTATAAGGATGTCCTGATTGATATTACAATATGTAGCTTGGACTTGTTATGGATGTCTCAATCGACATCAATGTGTGGCTTAGGACTCGTAATAGATGTCCAAGTTGACGTTGCAATTTTTAGGACTTGTTTTAGGTGTTCCAGTCGACCTTACTATATATAGCTTATAATTGTAATGAATGTCTCGGTCAACATCAACATGTATGTAGTTTGGGAATTTTAATGGCTCCCAGACATGTAAGGAATGAGACTATCGTAATCCTATTGGACATCATCTAATATATAGCTTGGGAGTTATTATAAAGACTACACATGCATAACTTGAGACATGATGTATACACCAATCGACATCACCAAATAAGTAGCTTGGAAATGGTTATAGTTTTACTACACTTGCATATCTTGATACATGATATGAATCCCAACTGATATCATCCAAGATATAGCTCGGGAATTGTCATAGATACCACATATAGTTATGACTTGAGACTTGATGTTCGTCTCAGTCTACATTTACACGGCTACATCTTGGAACTTGTTGATGAACTCATTCAACAATATACCCATTATCCTGACCTTCATCAGGTTCAGTCGACTGGGAACAATCCCCATGACTCATATGGAGTCAAGTTCAAGACCTGGCCTTCATCTGGTTCAGACGACATTGAAAACTCCTCTGGTCTTTGGACCCGTAGTATGGGGATTATCTTGACCTTCATCAGGTTCAGTCGACTGGGAACAATCCCCATGACTCATATGGAGTCAAGTTCAAGACCTGGCCTTCATCTGGTCCAGACGATATTGAAAACTCCTTTGGTCTTTGGACCCGTAGTATGGGGATTATCTTGACCTTCATCAATTTCAGTCGACTGGGAACAATCCCCATGACTCATAAGGAGTCAAGTTCAAGATTTGGCCTTCATCTGGTCCAGACGACATTGAAAACTCCTTTGGTCTTTGGACCCATAGTATGGGGATTATCCTGACCTTCATCAGGTTCAGTCGACTGGGAACAATCCCCATGACTCATATGGAGTCAAGTTCAAGACCTGGCCTTCATCTGGTCCAGACGACATTGAAAACTCATCTGGTCTTTGGACCCGTAGTATGGGGATTATCTTGACCTTCATCAGGTTCAGTCGACTGGGAACAATCCCCATGACTCATATGGAGTCAAGTTCAAGACCTGACCTTCATCTGGCCCAGACGACATTAAAGTTTCCCCTGGTCTTTGGACCCGTAGTATGGGGTTCACCCTGACCAGGTACAGTCGACTGGGAACATTCCCCATTGGTTCGGGCGGAATTAGACAAAGTCATTATCTTTAACTGGTTCAGTAAACTGGAGACATTCCTACATGTCTTATAAAGATTAAGTTGAAGATTTAACCTATGACTACTCCAAACGGTTCAGAAAAAGTTTACATACCAAGATCAAACCCAAGATGATACATTCAATATTTTACTCTCTAAATTAACAACTTTTTTGACTTAAAGAGTAGGGAACAAACTGTACGGGCCTAATTTGGACCCGAGGGTAAAATCATCTTTTCACGTCAAATTCAAATACCAAAAGCCCACAAATATTGGCCCTTAAACACCATATTGGGAAACCCAGCCCAAAAGACCTTATTCCATCGGTACATAGCGCTACAAATATAAAGCCAAATAAATAGACAGCATAAAACACAACTGTTACTGAATATTCTTCTTTTTCTAAACAAAAACACATGCAGCGCCGAAAGTTAGATCCAAGGCAAGTTGTGGGTCCCTTAGCCAGAAATGTCAGCACGTTGTAGGCCCATTGCCAGCTTTTATCACAGCTACAAAGTAATCTCTTTTCAGATCTATAAAATGATACGTAATTCGGCATACAGAGGGGGGGTCAGAGTTCTTGAATCCAAACATTACTTATGATATACAAACCTCTGCTCTCTGACACAAACTCTCAGAGTTTCACATTTCCTAAACACTTTCCTCCGCCCTCACGGCCACCCAAAGAAGGTTAAGGTAATAGCAAACCTTACTTTCACATTTTACTTATTCACTGCTCATTTCATACGACTGACTTGAGCGTCGGAGTGCCTACGGCACCCACCACACCGGTGGGCAGTCTGCTCCCGATCACTCTACCTTTGTCTTGCAGGATCGCCAAGGCCCCCAACCTACAAATTCTGATTGTGGACCTCGGCCGAAAACTATCATCCACAATCATTAAAGTGTAATGATCATTATTTAACAAGTTGGCAAGTTGATTTTCAATAAAGCAAAATTAGATATTTTGATATTTGGTATATACCAAATTCGGTCAAGGCCAAATTGAAGGGTATATATTGTTTTGTTTTTTGATTAGGGTTTATTATCTTCAACACTTTATCAAAACTCCATTAAAAGAAAGAAAATGAAGCTAGAGAGAAAGAAAAGGAAAATTCAAAGAAAGCTTGGATTTAAGTAAGTATTTCCAATTTGCTATTAGAGAGAAAAATATTCCTCTTGTTCTTGGCAACATCTTGTGATGTTCTTGAGTTTTTCTATTCTTTATTCTTTGTACTTTTTATGGTTGAAAGTTTGATGAAGGTGTTATGCATGTATGAAGTTGGAAGAATGTTGCTAATGAAGTAGTAAACATTCTTTTCATGGTTTTAAAACCTTGTTGCTAATCTAGAGTTGTTGACCCACTCTTAAATGACATAGATTTGATCTATAGTTATTTCATTGTGTTGAGACTTGATTTGGATGGAAGAAACATGATTGAAACATTGGATTTAACCAATTTGGTCTAATTTGTCCAATTTGAAGAAATTGAAAAATTAGGGTTTAAAACCACTTCCAAATTTGGGGTTTTTCATTTATATAGTGTATTTGGATGTATATATGATACATATAAAATCTTATGTTGATTGGATTTCATTTGCATGTGTTTTGAACAATGAAAGTGCAAAATGCACATTTTTGTGCCTAAAGGATGCTCACGGCTTTGGGGTTAATTTTTGGAATTTTTGTTGCAATTTGAATTTCAATATGTATGACATGTTAAATTCATATTAGTAATGATTTAGAATCATTCAAAATTGTTTTGAACAAATTCGGATTAAAAATAATCAAAATGCTTGTTTAAGGGTAATTCGGTAATTTCACATGAATTTGATTTAATGTGTTTTATTTCATAATTTGATTATTGGATAATTAAATAAATAAGTTTATTTAATTAATCCGAGAAAAAGTTTTGAAATCGGAAAATTTTGATTTTCCACTGTTCCGCTGCGTTACCGGATATCTGCAATAAAACTCCTTCAAAATGGTATTAGAGCGAGTCTGATTCTAGGCCCCCTAATATGATTAGCCATTTAATTCAATTTTTAATCATGTTTTCTTGACTTTATACATGCATGTTTTAATCTAATTTGATTAGATTGAGGGTGTATGACACTTAGCGGAAAATCCCTAATTAATAAGGTTCAAATGTAATTATGTATTTGATGCATGTTATGTGGTCCGTCTTGTCAATACGGTTTATAAATATTTATCCGTGACTACATCCGAGACCGTGCCTCTGCTGTGAGGGTGTAGCCGATAGAGATTTATTTATACCAGATGTATATCAAATACTAGATAAATTCAAGCGAAAGCGGAATCCTGAACGTGCCCTAGCTGTCAGGGTTACGCAAGTAACTTGAGTTTATCATTGACGAGTTTAACCTTGGTACGTCTCCTTGTGGGTCTGCTTTAGCAGCGACAACGAGAAACGACCAGGACCGGAAACCCATGAGTCACTAGTGAGTGATTGACAAATGAGTTGTTTACCTGATGAATATATGTAGGCGAGACCGTGCCTCTGCTGTGAGCTGAAATATATTCACGGGATCCACTTTTCACTATTTGTATTTAATTTAATTATTAAATCTTTGTATTCGGTTTGGGGATTACAGTATTGCATGATTTAGTGGGAGGGGCATTTTTAGATTAAAAATCCATGATCTAGTTTATGCTTATGATATTATATGAAACTGCTTAAATTTCTGCTAACTGTTTTTCGTGATCTATATGATAGATTTGCGATGGCGGCACCATCCACAAATCAGTTTGCGCGTATGCTTGATGCAAATAAACTAAAAGGCGCTGATAACTTCACCGATTGGGAATTGGATTTGAGGATTGTCCTCGACTCCGAGAAGGTGGGATATGTTCTTGAGGGTCCACTGCCCCTTGCTGTGGCAGAGGATGCTACTCTGGAAGAACGCGAAGTCTTCCAATCATGGAAGGATGATGATTTAAGAGTTAAATCATACATCTTAAGTTCGCTTTCCCCGGGACTCAAGAAACAATACTATGGCATGCCAGATGCTTATGGTATGATGACACGATTAAGACAATCGTTTGAGAACCAAGAACAAGTAGTTGTTCACAAGGTCGCAATGGAACTGTTTCATGCACAATTGGATGAGGGGCAAGCTGTTAGCCCACATGTTCTTCAGATGATCGATTTGATCGATCAACTGAGGCAACATAATCTCATTCTGAATGACATTCTCGGTATGGGTGTCATTCTTGGTTCGCTCCCAGCTTCCAATCGCCAGTTTGTGATGTATTTCAACATGAACGGGATTATCTGTACCTACCAAGAGCTGCATAAGATGTTGCTCACAGCGGAAAGGGACCTCAAGAAGGGAGTACCGACTCGCCCTCCTAGACCTACTTCACTTTCTGCTTCTTCCCATACTTAGTCAAAGGGAAAGAAGAAGAAAGGGAAGAAGAAGAAGGGTTTTGGTCCTCAACCACAGGCAAAGATAGCAAAGCCCAATAGGGCTTCTGAAGACAAGTGTCATCACTGCAGCAAAGTCGGGCACTGGAAAAGGAATTGTCCTGACTACATAGCCCAGCTGAGGAGGGAGAGAGCATCTACATCCGGTACATTTATTTTTCCAGTTATTGATATATCTTTGGCTTGTGAAGCCGTTACATCCAACTGGATTTTAGATTCTGCTTGTCCCATTCATATTTGTAATTCGTTCCAGGTGCTGAAGGAAAGTAGACGACTGAAGTCTGGAGAGATGCAGTTGCGATTCGGGAGTGGAGACTCTCTGGATGCAGTTGCAGTGGGAGTATGCGAGATCTCATTGCCGAATGGGACACTTTTGTTAAATGACTGTCATTTTATGCCTGGATGTGTAGCTAATATTATATCACTTTTTGTATTTGATACAGAAGGCTTTTGTATTTAATATTAAGAACTGTTCTTTGTATTTATATGATAAAAGTAATATTCAGATCCTTTGTTGTCCAAACCAGCATGGTCATTATACATTGCAAACTTCAAAAGATATTTTAAATACTGGAGTTAATAAACGTAGTTTACCTGTAATTAATAATACTGAACTTTGGCATATGCGGCTGGGTCACATAGGCGTTAAACGCCTTACCCAATTGGTTAGGAATGGTTTGATACCAGATCTTACCATTGAATCCTATCCAACTTGTGAATCATGTATTCAGGGTAAGATGACCAAAGCCTCATTTTCTGGTGTTGGACACCGCGCCACTAACTTACTGGAACTCGTACATTCTGATGTATGTGGTCCACTAATTCAGACTGCTCACAGTGGTTATTCGTACTTCGTTACCTTTACCGATGATTTGTCATGGTACGGTTATGTGTATTTGATGCGACATAAATCGGAAACCTTTGAAAAGTTCAAAGAGTTCCGAAATGAAGTAGAAAAATAAACTGGTCAATATATTAAATGCCTTCGATCTGATCGAGGCGGTGAATATATGAGTGGTGAGTTCATGGATTATATGAAGGAGAATGGGATTCTCGCTCAATATACTCCTCCAGGTACTCCACAGCACAATGAAGTATCTGAGAGGAGAAATCAGACTTTATTGGATATGGTCCGATCGATGTTGAGTTTCATAGATTTGCCCTATTATTTATGGGGCTACTCTCTTTTAACAGCTGCACATCTTTTGAATAAGATTCCTTCAAAAGCTGTTCATACGACTCCGTATGAGATATGGTTCGGTAGGAGACCAAATCTTAGTTACATTAAGGTTTGGGGTTGTCCTGCCTATGTCAGGGTGACTCAGCAAGATAAGCTTTCGCCTCGAGGGCAAAAGTTTATGTTTGTCGGATATCATTCGAATACGAGGGGATATCTGTTCTATGATACCGAGCATCGAAATGTGTTCGTAGCTCGCTTCGCAAAATTTCTAGAAGTAGAATTTTTGTCAGAAGGTGGTAATCATAGACAGGTTGAACTTGATGAAGTCCAACCTGAAAACAACGAACCAACGGAGGAACCTGAAGTTCAAGTAGATGAAGGACCTTCAACACACACACTTCGTAGGTCAGAAAAGGTATCTAGACCTCTTGAACGCTTGTATTTGATACAAGAAAAGAGTCTAGATGTTCTCTTTGTTGAAGAGACCGATCCTTTCACCTATAGAGAATCGATGTTGGACATCGACTCCGTGAAATGGCAAAGTGCCATGAAATCCGAGTTAGACTCAATGCTTGAGAATCAAGTTTGGGACTTGGTTCCGCTTCCCGAAGGAATTGTTCCTATCAGTTGTAAATGGGTTTACAAGAGGAAGCGCGGGCCTGACGGTAAGGTTGAAACTTACAAGGCATGACTGGTAGCAAAAGGTTACACGCAGCGACCTGGCGTCGACTACGATGAAATTTTTTCGCCAGTAGCAATGCTTAAGTCTATTCGGATTTTGATTTCTATAGCTGCATATCATGACTACGAGATTTGGCAAATGGATGTCAAAACGGCTTTTCTGAATGTTTTGCATCCAGCGAAAACTCGGGTATGGTATGTAAGCTTAAGAAGTCCATTTATGGACTTAAACAAGCTTCACGAAGTTGGAATCTTCGATTCGACGAGATTATTAGATCGTCTGGTTTTCTCAAGAATTCGGATGAATCATGTGTGTATCAGAAGGCCAGTGGGAGCATGGTCGTATTTTTAGTCCTATATGTTGATGACATCCTAATCATTGGGAATGATTTAGGTATGTTACAAAGCATCAAAGCGTACCTCTGTAAGAATTTCTCTATGAAGGACCTGGGAGAAGCTTCCTATGTTTTAGGGATAAAACTCTATAGAGATAGACAAATGAGGCTGATTGGGTTATCCCAATCAACGTACATAGATAAGATCTTGGAACGGTATAATTTTGGTAACTGTAAGACAACAAACATACCGTTCAGACATGAGATTCATCTTTCAAAGAAGATGAGTCCACAAACAGAAGATGAGAAGGTTAGAATGTCTAACCAACCTTATATTTCGTGTTTGGGTAGCATAATGCATGTCATGTTATGTACAAGGCCTGATATTAGTTTTGTTGTTAGCGTAACTAGCAGATATCAGTCCAATCCAGGTAATGACCATTGGATGGCCATTAAACATATCCTCAAGTATATTAAATGTACTAAGGATAAGTTAATAATTTATGGAGGAAACGAACTGGAAGTTAACGGGTATACGAATTCCGATTTCCAATCGAATCCCGATGATAGAAATTCTACATCTGGATTCGTATTTACCCTATTGGAGGTGCAGTTTGTTGGAAGAGTTCCAAACAGAGATCAACAGCAGATTCCATCATTGAGGCGGAATATATGGCAGCTTCTGAAGCTGCAAAAGAGGCTGTGTGGATAAAGAACTTTGTCACAGAATTAGGAGTTGTCCCAAGTATCGAGAATGCGATTCCGTTATACTGTGATAATACTGGAGCCATTGCACAAGCAAAGGAACAGAGGGCTCATCAGAAGTCGAAGCATGTAGAACGCAAGTACCACATCATTCGAGAGATTGTTTCGCGAGGGGATATTGTCGTGTGCAAGGTACCGAATGAAGATAATGTAGCAGACCCGCTGACGAAGGCCATACCTCCGAAGTTGTTTGATAAACACGTGGAGTCGATGGGTATTAGATACAATCGTTATTGGCACTAGAGCAAATGGGAGTTTTTGTTGGGGTTGGTGTTCAGAACGCCAATTCCCGGTTGTATTTCTTTATGAATACTTCTGTAAAACGTTATTATTTTGAATAATATATGCAGTTTTTATAATATAATGTATTTTTTAATATGGTAAAGACGTAATGACCTTAGAATGACTAGTCATGGTGCAGTTGCAAAAGCGTCGTAACTGACATTGAGTTGTATCATGACGTTGTCATTCTCAGACAGTTCCTGGTCAAGGTTTACACTGCTTGGTCAGTAAAGTAAACTCGTTGAGACCGGTACATGTCGTATACTGGAATATATGATTCCAATGGTTTCTCAATGAACCATAAGTCTTGGAGACTAGTATAGACGTGTAGGTGTTTATAGCGGATAAACACTGAACGACTCACCGAAGATTCTTAATGGATGGTACACCAACGACAATAAGAATCTTATCGGGTTGAGTATCACTTGTGATTCTTAGACTTGAGATGCCACTGTGGGCACATGAGACATCTTCTAAACTTAGATGGCAGTCACGTCACCGATCTATTAAGATCAGACCTCCGCCTGTTCGTTGGGTGTAGATAGATCCTCAGGGTGTCCTGTGTGTAGACCCAGCCACGGTTCCTATTCGGAACCGGTTGGAACCAGAAGGTTTCGGTTCCAACCGGTTTCGGTTCTGGTTCCGGAACCGGAACCGTGGCCGATCGGTTCAGTTGGGTTCGACCCTAACTCGAACCGGTTGGAACCGGTGGAACCGTACGGTTCCACCGATTCAACAGTTCCAACCGGAACCGAAACGGTTCCGGAACCCTCCCCAACGGCTACTAGAAAAAATTTAAAAAAAAATTATAAATTAAAATATAAATTAATAATATATCTCTAATAACGGTAATAAAACGATTATATTTAGGGGCATTTTTGGTATAAAAAAATTTGATAATGCATCTGCAAATACTGCATCCATCAATGATTTAAAATCCTTATGTCATGTCATTAACTTATGTGTTCAATATGGTCTAAAATTATTATCACATTTCCTTGATCCAATTAAAACGGCACTTAACTGTATTTGGTCATATTCTCAAGTTAGGAGATAATGGACGAAGTTTTGTAAAATAAATGGTATTAAACCGATTAAATTTTCAAGAGATGTTCCAACACGTTGGAATTCAACTTATTTTCTTTTATGTCAAGCATTTCAATACAAAGATGCATTATGTAGTTTTTTTTCTTAACATGTTCAAAATATCACACTTTATCTTAGTCAATGAGATATTTGTGAATTTTTTTTAGATATTTTAAAAGTTTTTAATGACGCTACTTTAATTTTTAGCGGTATTTATTATCCTACATCACATTTATTTGTTCTTGAAAGTTTGAATATTGTTGGTACTTTGGATAAACATGCTGAAAGTAGCGATCCTAATGATTATGTTTTGTTCGAAGCCATTACTGCTATGAAGGTAGTTGCATTATTTTAGAGAAATTCATTTACTTTATCTTATTGCTGCTGTTTTTTATCCTAGATTAAAATTAGAAGGTTTGAATGGTGCTTTACAAGCTTACTATGGTTATTTAGGAATATTAGCTGAAATTGATATTACAATAATAATGACGAAATTAAGAAATGATTTAATTGATTTATTTAATGATTATATTGTAAGATATAACTTAGGAACATTAGGTGAATCTAGTAGTAGCGAACCGGTAATTCAAACAAGACTTAGCGCATGAGATCGTTGGTTATTACAACGAAATAAAAAAGTTAGGGATACGACAACTAATAACCCCAAATTAGATAATTATTTATCTACAAATTTCGAGTTTTCTACTGAAAGTTTAGAACCGTCGGCCGGGTCTACCTCTGTGTATCGAGATAGGATCTGTCAGTTCTGTGTATCAGAGCATAGGTAGTCCATATGATTAGCCATCAGATAAAAACCATGGGCCCGTGGTACAATTTATAAGTTAGTTCTAAATGTTCTTTTTGAGATTGCTAATAGAATAGTCGACTGGATAATCCCTATAGAGATTTAACGTTTACATCTATATCTCTGGGATTTATCCGGATACCTGTGACGGAGGAATTATACATTTTCCATGACCTCGACCTGTATGATTCAGCGAGTTTATCTGTGGTTGTCATAATTTTCGGGTGGATAAATTATTGACACGAAATTGGATTTCGTGACGGATATGTCTGAATCTAGAGAGTCTCAATAATGAAATATACCCGTAGAGCACTAGGGCAACAATTATAAATAATACTGATTATTTATAAAGTCGTTTAAAGGTTAAACGCAAAATACTTGTGAAGGGACCCGATGGTCATTTCCTTAATTTTTGTGTATTTGCATTTAATAATGGATTAATTCAAATACACATTAATTAATTATCAAATTGAGATATTTGACTAATATCATAAAAATATATATGTATTAAATATTTAATGCAAATATAATACATATATTTAATATATTTGTATTTAATTAATTATTTAATTGTTAAATGATTAAATTAATTAAAATATAAATATCCTAAGCTTATGATATTTGTTTTAATGACCAAGTTGCAATTGTTGACTAAGTTGAAAATATCATTAAAGTGTAATGATCATTATTTTACAAGTTGGCAAGTTGATTTTCAATAAAGCAAAATTAGATATTTTGATATTTGGTATATACCAAATTCGGCCAAGGCCAAATTGAAGGGTATATATTGTTTTGTTTTTTAATTAGGGTTTATTATCTTCAACACTTTATCAAAACTCCATTAAAAGAAAGAAAATGAAGCTAGGGAGAAAGAAAAGGAAAATTCAAAGAAAGCTTGGATTTAAGTAAGTATTTCCAACTTGTTATTAGAGAGAAAAATGTTCCTCTTGTTCTTGGCAACATCTTGTGATGTTCTTGAGTTTTTCTATTCTTTATTCTTTGTACTTTTTATGGTTGAAAGTTTGATGAAGGTGTTATGCATGTATGAAGTTGGAAGAATGTTGCTAATGAAGTAGTAAACATTCTTTTCATGGTTTTAAAACCTTGTTGCTAATCTAGAGTTGTTGACCCACTCTTAAATGACCTAGATTTGATCTATAGTTATTTCATTATGTTGAGACTTGATTTGGATGGAAGAAACATGATTGAAACATTGGATTTAACCAATTTGGTCTAATTTGTCTAATTTGAAGAAATTGAAAAATTAGGGTTTAAGACCACTTCCAAATTTGGGGCTTTTCATTTATATGGTGTATTTGGATGTGTATATGATACATATAAAATCTTATGTTGATTGGATTTCATTTGCATGTGTTTTGAACAATGGAAGTGCAAAATGCACACTTTGGTGCCTAAAGGAGGCTCACGGCTTTGGGGTTAATTTTTGGAATTTTTGTTGCAATTTGAATTTCAATATGTATGACATGTTAAATTCATATTAGTAATGATTTATAATCATTCAAAATTGTTTTGAATAAATTCGGATTAAAAATAATCAAAATGCTTGTTTAAGGGTAATTCGGTAATTTCACATGAATTTGATTTAATGTGTTTTATTTCATAATTTGATTATTGGATAATTAAATAAATAAGTTTATTTAATTAATCTGAGAAAAAGTTTTGAAATCGAAAAATTTTGATTTTCCATTGTTCCGCTGCGTTACCGGATATCCGCAATAAAACCCCTTCATGATGCGCCAGCAAAGTGAAGTGAAAGTCACCACTGACCATAGTGCTCATACAAGGAAGAAACCGGATGTAAGTAGTAAGGAAAATGGTAGCATAGAAGAGATAGAGGAGAGCTGTAAAGAACTTACCAAATTCGATCGACGAAAACGGGATGAGACAGATGACGAAGACCCCCCATATTGTTATTCAATTTGGCAGCATGCCGCAGATCATGGCTAATCATTACCTGTTGTCCGAAAATTTCAAGGGGAACAACAATGAGATCTCTGGAAATAGTGAAGATGTCTACGACGACGATGAGACAGAATTCGCAGCACTCTCGATAACAGATAGGGAGGCCTCTGACGAGGAACTGATGGATTTAGAGGAAGAAATAAATGTCAGAACCGAAGCACGAAGGAGGGGGATATCACAAAATAGTCTTCTCAGATAATTGTATGAAGCTGGAAATCCTGCAGTTGGGACATTATGAGAGGACTTGGGGTGATCTCCATACCTCGTCCTATATGGAATGCCCAAGGTAAAACGGGCTGTAACCAGGGCGAAAAAGCAGAGGATGTTCGTCAAAAATGTCTCTCGTGGTGTGTCGATCACATTGTCACCTTCTGGATGGAACGAGGAGGAAGAAACGCCTCAAACAAATACCAGTGGTGAGCAAACGATGGAGATAGGAATGTCAGGGAAAGTGACGTTTCCAAAACCACCACAACAAATGACAAAGCACCTACGACCGTTGTATGTGAAAGCAAAGGCGAACGGAATACCCATCACTAAGGTGTTGATCGATAATGGAGCAGCCATCAACGCAATTCTGGTTAGGATGCTGGGGCGATTAGAAAAATCGGAGGACGATCTCATCCCTACATAGGTGGTGCTTACAAGTTTCAATGGAGGGGCAACGACAGCCAAATGGGTTGTCCCACTAGACTTGCAGGTGGGAAGCACTACAAAGACAATAGTGTTTTTCGCCATAGACGGAACGACCACATATAACATGCTCTTGGGACGAGATTGGATCCACGACAGCCGATGCATCCCTTCGTCCCTTCATCAATGTCTAGTTTTTTGGAATCAGAAAGATGAAGTAGAAATAGTACACGATAATAAGCCCTTCGCAGCAGAGACAAATTCGGACGAATATTTCATGTATGAAAGGAATTACGGGCCAACAAGAGTGCTGAATGAAGCAGGAAGTTCAGCCATAGTGGCCCAGAATGACGAGCCGTACCCCGCAGATCTATTAAATGACTTGTTCACACAAACAAGACCAACTATAGTGGCTTTCGAAGGGCCAACACATGGCCATGAAATCGGCAATTTAAATGGAGAATAACGAACATAATAAAGAAAAAGCCGCGCTCGCGGCCACTAAGGCCAGCTTAATGGCCTATGTAACGAAACGAGAAGTTGAAGCCGAGGCTCAGGCTACAATTTCAGCCATGAGAGATAAATTACTAGCATATCAGACGAAAGACAAAATAATAGAGGCGTGCGGAGTGGATTGTTTGATGGAATGAAGTAACAAGAACGAATAACTAAATGAGGAAGAAGAGTACGCTCTGAATGGGCGGTATAAGGAAAATATTACAAGGGTACAAGATGTTATGGACAAGGTAAACCTGGGAAGTGAGGACGACAGACGTATCACTTATATCAGCAAGGAACTAGAGGCCCAGGTACACGAAAAACTAATCCATCTTTTACAAAAATATAAAGATTGCTTTGCTTGGGACTATGATGAAATGCCTGGTTTAGATAAAACCTTAGTAGAACATAGGTTGCCAATTATGCTAAATCATAGGCCATATAAGCAACCTCCCCGGAGGTTTGCACCCAATGTCATGCCTGACATTAAAAGAGAAGTCGAACGCCTCCTGAAGACGAAATTCATTATAACAACCAGATATGTAGAATGGTTTTCAAATATCATCCATGTCATGAAAAAGAATGGAAAGCTAAGAATATGCATAGACTTTAGGAATTTAAACTTGGCAACACCAAAAGACCAGTACATCATGCCTACAGTAGATTCCTTAGTAGACTCCACAGTTGGATATCAAGTGTATTCTTTTATGGATGGGTACGCAGGATATAACCAAATCTACATTGCCGAAAATGATATTCATAAAACGGCTTTCAGGTGCCCGGGGTCTTTAGGATGTTATGAGTGGGTGGTAATGCCATTCGGCCTAAAAAACTCCGGGGCCACTTACCAACGGGCCATGAATCTAATCTTCCATGACATGATCAGTAATTTTGTAGAGGTTTATGTGGACGATATAGTGGTTAAGTTTATGACCATGGACGAACATTTTAGCCATTTAACGATGGCTTTTGAACGAATGAGGAAATTCAAATTAAAGTTAAACCCTGTCAAATGTGCTTTCGGGGTTTGTGCAGGAAATTTCTTGGGCTTTCTAGTCCACCAGCGGGGAATTGAGATTGACGCCAATAAATCTCGGGCAATTGCTAAAGCCAAGCCACCCCAAAACAAAAAAAAAGTTGCAAAGATTCCTAGGGCAAGTTAATTTCTTAAGAAGATTCATTTCTAACTGTGCAGGAAAAACTAAAGTGTTCTCGTCCCTGCTGAGGCTAAAGGATAAAGACCTATTCGTCTGGAACAAAGAACATCAAAAGGCTTTCGAGAGCCTGAAGAATTATTTATCACAACCGCCGGTGATGGTACCCCCTGTGCAAGGACGGCCAATGACGTTTTACATATTCGCTGAAGAGCAATCTATAGTTGGAATGATTGCACAGGACGACAATGCGAATGTCGAAAGAGCCATCTATTATATTAGCAAACAATTGTTGAAATATGAATGTAATTATTCTCCAATGGAGAAGTTGTGTTTGGCTTTATATTTCACATGTATTAAATTACGCGCCTACCTTAGGCCGACTATTGTGTACTTAATTACAAAAATTAATATAATAAAGTACATATTTTCTCGTCCTATTTTGCATCAAAGAGTTGGGTTCTGGTCTCTATCATTGTCGGAATTCGATATACGACATGAACCTAAAAGGCCGTAAAAAATCAGGCCATTGCGGATTTCTTAGCTGATCACCCATGTTTAAGTACCACTAAAGAAATAGAAATGGAAATAGACGAATGCGGTTTAAAGCCATGGATGATGTATTTCGATGGATCTAGCACATCGAAAGGAGCAAGAATGAGAATATTATTGGTCAGTCCATTGGGAGAACCATTCCGCTTCATGATCAAGTTGGACGAATGCTGCACCGAAAGAATGAAGAGTCGCCCTAGACAGGTGTTGTGACACGATTCGATGTAAAGGATAAGGGTGACATGTGACGTGATGTGACACCGAAATGACGCGAAAGACGACTCATTAATAAGGGCCATGATGAAACGTGTTGGGAAGGTCGCGCATTTGTTGAAGAAATGATGGACTCACATAGGGAACGTAAAGGACGGCCCGTAAGACACACAAAGGACAATATAGCAAAGACCTGCAGGCCGATGCCAGTATACGGCCAATAGATACCGCCCTAACTTTACCCAAATTGAAAAATCCACCTCGATTGCACTTCCCAACTCAATCAAGGCGAATTTATGGGACAACTGTTGACAAAAGAAAATCACCCTAGGACGAACGAGTCGATGAGGGACGAAAAGCAATTAGGGCGAATAGGTACCACCGTACCACACCGCAGTACGATTTGCAATCAGGACGACAAAGGAAAAGCAGTCAGGACGAATATTACGCGTTGCAGTTGATCTCACGATCTAGTAGTTAGGCAGTAACTACCCACGACCTGGCAGTTCATCACGCACAGTTTGGGAGTTGGCGGTAACTCCCCACGACTTGGCAGTTCACCACGCATAGTGTGGCAGTTGACGGTAACTCCCCACGATCTGGCAGTTAGCACGGTTAATGCAGCGGTTAGGTGCATGATCCAGCAGTTGCAAGCATGAGACGTGGGGTGTCATGGACCAAGAAAAGTGAAACCGTTCAAACGGTTAACATAGACTCACTATAAAAAGGTCAAACATAGGAAGAAGTGAAGACCGAAAAATGAAGACTCAAAATGAGCATTTTATTTTAATTTCTAAGCTTTGTAACCCTAGGACTGTAATTTATGTGCTTGTGCCCCTTGGAGACTTATTCACTTAATCGAACACCCATTGCTGGGACTTTGTCTCAGGAGGTTTGAACTTTACACGCTCTTTGACGAAAAATTGCGCAAACAGTTTCTTATTTTAATATGAGATTATGTTTTTATATTGTAATATGTTTCTTATTTTAATTTTATAATTTAATAAAAAAAAATCATAGAGATATTATAATTTTATAATTAAATTAATAATAAATAAGAGATTTTTATTTTTATATTGTAATAGATTTCTTATTTTAATTATGATTATTATTTTAATTTTATAATTTTAAAATAAAAAATTAATTGTAGAGATTATGTGTCACATATTAAATTAATAGGTTTCTTATTTTAATAAAATTTAATAGTGAGCTGCCACGTGACCTGATAGGGAGGCTTAAAAATATTTAATTGGTTTTTCATAATTTTAATAGGATAATATGCTTTTATTTTATTATAAGTTTCTAATTTTATAATTTAATGTATTCTTATTACAATATGTTTCTGACCGGCGTAAACACACGCGTATAACGCAAGCGCACGTATCGTTCAAGTAGTATAAAAATATCGATCCCACGAGGACTTAATTCCTACTATTGTTATTAATTATTGAATCTATTTATTTACAAATATCTAATTAAATGGAGAAGAGAATGATTGTTTGATTGGTTGAAAGTGTTTTACAAAATAAATAAATAAATAAAAGACAAAAGAAAACACTAAGGAAAATAACAAAAGACACAAAGATCTAGGGTTGTGAATCATTCTAATATCATTTTAAAGATGAAGTGGTTATTTTAAAGTTGGGTAATATATTGATTTACTAACCTGGAACACTAAATTATGTGTAAGCCTCTATCGATGGTCAGACACAAATACTCAGTTTAACCCAATTGAATCATATGTCTATGTCAACCAAATTATCTGGATTCATTAAGTTAAGTTCCAATTATGGCTACCCCCGCCCGACAGGTATATTCCTATCCTGTAAGGAAATCTATTAAAGGGTTATCTATCCTCAAGGAAGATCGTGGGCTATTAAGTCTAAGGCTGAAACCTAAAATCCCTATGTCTAGTTCATTTTAGATTTACCATATCAATCTTATTGGTGATCAGACAACAAGAAGCATTAAGCTTAAGACTTAATAAATAAATCTTTAAATTACCCAAACTATAAAATAACCCCTTATAAACCGGTGATATTAAAAGTCATCACAACCCCAGATAACTAACACATAACTAGGGCTAGTAAATTCATAAAAGTAAAAGACATAAAGTAAAAATGCTGAAAAGTAAATTACAATAAAGTAAAATGCTAAGGTAAAAGGAATTACTTTTACTACTACTAATTTAGATATCTCCCATAAAATAATATATAAACTTGTGATAATATTACCAACCGACCAATCTGGCGGTATCCTGATTAAGTCAAATTAAGTCCAACCAGCCATAAAGGCGGAACCAAAATTAAATTACCAACCGACCAATATAGCGGTATCCTTTATTAGTCAGGTTTAAATCAAATTAAAATGAATTACCAACCGGCCAATATAGCGGTATCCTTTATTAATCAGTATTTTAAATAGTAAATATATTATTTTTAAGGGAGATTAATCTAAATAGCAATAGTAAAAGAATTACCTTTCACCCTAACTATGAAAATTACTTCAACATGGTGAATAGTAAAAACTGTAAAAAGTAAAAAGTAAAAATTAAATTACTATTATTACAAAAAGTAATTAAAATATTTACAAAACTAAAAATTAAAAATAAAAAAAACTAAAAAAACTAAAGAATCTAGAGAGAAAAACTCTCTTTAGAAGAATTGAATTTTGTTTGATTCATTTTTCTAAATATTGGGGTATATAAGTCATTTTCCTTTTTAATTTTGTTTGATTCTAAGTTAATTTGACACGTGTTATTATAGTAATTTAACTTTGTTGAGGTGCATAGTGCATTTAAGCAAATTTTTTCGCGCCACATACATCCATCCAACCAAGATACTCGCCCTTTTCATCGTTCCCTCCCTCCATTCAAAAACACAACCACTCTCTTATTTCTCCTCACAATAAAAGAATAACAAACCTCAGATTTCGATATAATTACAAAAATGGCATGCTCTGATCGTCATCAGCACTACTCTCGCCAGTCTCTGATGCCGAGCTTTCTCTATTCGTCGTCCAAACGGCTCTTCGGTTTTGACGCGCCTTCGGCGATGAGCACTAACGTTGGATTGTTGAATCAATCAACGCGTTCCGTTTTATCATCATCCAATGGCGTGTCGAAGTCGAAGAGTTTTGTGATTCCGGCGCCGAAAGAGAAGATCGAGATGTACTCGCCCGGTTTTTACGCCGCGTGTACAGCCGGTGGGATCTTTAGCTGTGGCCTCACTCACATGGCCGTTACTCCACTCGATCTCGTCAAATGCAATATGCAGGTACCTTCTTTTTTCTTTTTTCTTTTTCGATAAATAATTAAATTAGATTAAATCTTTTTTCTTTTTTGGTTATACAGACTTGTAATATTGTTAGTTTGCCAATTTGCAGAGGAACTTTTATCTGCATTTTACATTTTAGTGTGGTTTCATGGGAAGTGCTTTTGTGTAAAAGCGCTTTTTTAACAAAGGCATAAAAAAAATGCTTTCTTTGAATTTCAGATAACAACGTACTCTCATGTGCTTTTGTAATCTCTCATAGTGCAAGAAATTTTCAGAGCCGGTCCTGACCATAGACGGGTTAGACAGCCTATTTATGGCTCTCGAATTTTTTTTATTATAGTCTACAAACAACTATTGGTTAGGGGCTCCAAATTCTTTTTGTTATAATATTTTGTTATGGTGAGAGATTTCGCCTTGGACATTTTTACCATTGACAAAAATATTTCTTAGAATTTAAAAGTGTTGTTTAATAACCAAAAAAATGCATTGGTGTTTGATAAGTGTTTCTTAGAATTCTATATTCAATATGAAAAAAAAATTAGTTGTGGGTTTGCCTTTTGAAGGTTATGCGTCGACCATCAGCCCTTGAAGTACTTCTAACTTGTAAAATTCTAAAGATGTCTTTTTCAAATGACTACAAGATTTCTGATGAAGTAGATATTGATATTTTTTTAATATTTTCAGATTGACCCAGCAAAGTATAAGAGCATCAGTTCTGGTTTTGGAATTTTGCTCAAGGAGCAGGGACTTAAGGGCTTCTTCAGAGGTTGGGTGCCCACTCTGTTTGGTTACAGCGCTCAAGGTGCCTGCAAGTTCGGATTCTATGAGTTCTTTAAGAAGTATTACTCCGACATTGCAGGGCCTGAGTATGCTACCAAGTACAAGACCTTGATATACCTTGCTGGTTCAGCATCTGCTGAAGTGATTGCTGATATTGCCCTTTGCCCCATGGAGGCTGTCAAGGTCCGTGTCCAAACTCAGCCTGGCTTTGCCCGAGGTTTGTCTGATGGGTTGCCAAAGTTTCTCAAGTCTGATGGTGTTTCTGGGTATGTTTTTTTTTTCCCCTTGTTAATGCCATATTTGGATTTGTGATTTGGGGAGTCATTATTTTTCATTAATTTTGGTTTTCACATAATAAGTCTTAGATGTTTTGCAGGTTGTACAAAGGAATTGTTCCTCTTTGGGGACGCCAGATTCCATGTAAGCTGAAAACTTGTTCATATGTCTCATCTCATTTTGCAATTTGGTTGTTGAAACCACAATTTGTCTATCATTAATGCTCTGATTGGCATAGCCCTTTCATTAGCTATCCCAGTTCGATTTAACTACATTTTGTCTAGCTAGTTGTATATTTGTTGATCTAAAATACAACTATACAATAAGATAGTAAAAATTTGAGAACAAAATTCAGTTAAATAGTGTGATATAGCTAGCGTTATAATGGGGTGAAACAACGTAATTAATTAAGTTGATCATAGTTATAGGTTAACCAAAATCGATTAGTTTACTTATTATATGATGAGGGCGGCTGATTATCGAAATGGGTATTTGGCAGATACAATGATGAAATTTGCATCTTTTGAGGCTATTGTAGAAATGATGTACAAGTATGCCATCCCAACACCAAAAGATCAGTGCAGTAAACGTCTGCAGCTCGGAGTGAGCTTTGCCGGTGGATATGTGGCTGGTGTCTTTTGTGCAGTTGTGTCGCATCCTGCTGATAATCTGGTTTCTTTTCTCAACAATGCTAAGGGGGCAAGTGTTGGTGATGTGAGTGAAACTCTCTCCTTTATGCATCCCACAGATATGTATTTCTTTCCCTATGTTCACCCGCTTTGCCTTTGGTCTGCATATTGCAGGCAGTGAAGAAGATGGGGTTGTGGGGTCTTTTTACCCGTGGCCTTCCCCTTCGTATTGTCATGATTGGAACTCTAACTGGAGCACAGTGGGGTATCTATGATGCTTTCAAAGTTTTTGTCGGACTGTAAGTTCTTATTCCTGCATTTATGGAATTTATATCAAACATTTTTCATTTTTTTCCACTAACATGCTTGAACAATATTTGCTCAGAGAAGTTTCATTTTGGTGCGTTTGTTTCTTTTGGCCATCAAGTAATTTGGAGCTTTTTTTTTTGTTTTTAGGCCAACTACTGGTGGTGCAGCTCCTCCTGCTGCAAAAGCATAATTTAGAGCTGATGCGTCATTATTATTATTGATGCTGCTGTGACAGCACGAGTTGCTAGTGGCAATATATTTTTTCAGGTGAGGTTTCAGTTTCTGATTGTTCTTATTTTTGCTCTGAGAGGTGATTTTTATTTTATAGTATAGTTTTGTTGGGTGGGTATTTGCTTCAAATAACGTTCACTATTGATGTCTGCAAAGTTTCCACCTGAAGAAATAACGAGAATGGTACAATAAATTTTGTTTCTTGCTCCACTTTATCTCACTATCTAATAGTGCAAAAGCCTTATCATAAGATTAAAAACATAATTAATAAATGAATATTTTTTAACATATTATTTGGTTATATTATATCATACATAAAACTTTTCTTTTACTTGCAAACTACTTGTCAGCAAAAATTGGTCTAAGATTAGGTTAAATTAAGAGGGTATACAGTGTCGAAGACAATCCTGGCAAAAATATGCTGAGCTTCCTGCAGGTTTCCGAAAGCTAAAGACTGGTAATCTATCTTACTACCTTGCTTTGGTGAGAATCCTCTCCCTGCGTCCGCTCTCACGCAATCAAAAATCTTGAGTGCTTTCAAGTATAATGGCAGATGGATGAAAACCTGCACATTTGGAGAATTTGAAAAGATTCAGGGATGGCTGTGGGATAAAACCAACAGAAGTAGGAGGAACACATGGCGAATGCACTTAGAATTAGAAACTAACAAAATGCATCACAAATAAGCTGAGAAGGAAAGGGCAATAGACAAATGAAACAAACCAAAGTTGTTCTTCAGATCATTAGTTGTGACACCACCAAACATAAGAAAACTATTATACGAACAGACAAAATTTTATTGTTAGTGAAGACAGAAGCAATCCTCCGTGTTATGATGCAACATGCAAAACTAATGGCATGCATATTACCCCCAATACGTTGAATTCCTACTTGGAGAGGATGATACTCTACTTACAGAGCCGTCAAGTTTTAAGAACATTTCCAGCATCAAAACCTTATTGATGGTTTGTGGGTAATTGTAAGGAGAAAGTGACTTAAATTTGTATATAATTCCAAAGAATCTCCAAGAACCAATAATATATTCATACAGAAAGCACTTACGGCATCCTTGTGAGTCTGTCTACTGGTTCTGTAGATTCCAGACGAAAAGGGAAAATGAAAGGATTTGCTCACCAGGTCTGAAAATGGGGCTTGAGGGTATCCCGCCATTGCTTGGGATACAAAATATCCATCGGTCATCTTGGAAAGGGCACCTTTAGATGATTCTGCAAGATCCATAACTTCATGTTTCAATGCCTGAAAGTCTAGATCCCGAGGTTCTAATAATTCATAAAAGCTGTCATCATGTGGCTTATTAATCCTCCTTGCAATCTTTACTGCTTCCAACAAATCTCCACCATTGTAAACCGCAAGGCTAAACACAGCTACCACCAAAGGATCCCTAGGTTGGTCTGACAATGCTTTGTGGAATGCCAAGATTGCAACCCTAAAAAATCAGACATTTATGGATAAGTGGTTTCAGGTATTTCACGGACGTGGCAATAAGGAAACATGCATTCTTAGTTCACATTTTCTGATAACAATTTATCAGCCTTTATTTGGTCATGTAATTGGTGAAAAAGCAGGAGCAAATATAGGCACTTCATTATTCCTAATCAAGTTCAAATGACAGGAGGAACCTCGTGCACTGATCAAAGAGATTAATAGAACTTGTGGTAAATATATAAAAGAATGAACCAGCACACGAGGCTTTCCACATTGTGGGTTGTGGTAAATAGATAATTAACAAAATTCAGTGCCATGGTTCTAAAAATCGGACTGAGGCGGCGCCTTGAGGCGTGCCTCAGCTGCCTCGCAATGGCTGGCTGTGGCGCCTCGATTCGATTTTGGTGGGGACCGCCTGGCAATGGCTGGCGCCTCGATTCGGGGCGTCGCGAGGCGGATCGACTCGGACACCCCGATCCGACCCGCAAAACAATAGCCAAATAAAAAAAAATTAATATATATATATATATATCAGGATGTTGAAGTCAAGATTTTGACTCCCAACTTCAACTCCCAAACATCTGAAAAAACCAAAAGAAAAGGGGAAAAAAACCCTAACCCTAAAATTATAAAACCCTCTTTATTCTTCAATTTTAGTTTATGTTGAAACTTGATTTTAGTTTAGGTTAGTTTTAATTTTCGTTTCTCTTTCATCCTCGCGTAAGGCAATAACCAAACCCAAATGAATTTATGATATTCATATTTTATAACATCTTACATCAATAAATTAAGCATCATGTATTGAATATATGTCCAAATTCAACAACATTTGGTACATTCTCTCAGTCAGCGTGGGTTTGACATTTGATGCCTATGAATGGAATGCATAGTATATGTATCTTTTAATGTCTAGTATATGTGATCTGTGATCATGTGTTTTATGACTTTTTTTTTTTTTTTTTTTGCTGTTGTGTTATAATTTTTTTCCTGTGTTTGGATTGAGCCTCGATTGCCTCGAGGCTGTCTGCCTCGCCTCAAACTGGAAATTACGGTGCACCCTTACCGAGTTTTCGAACCTTGTTCAGTACCCACAAAAACAAAACATATCTTCATATTAAGTTTTTATTTTTATTATATTATCCTACATTGACAATTTATCCTACCGAGCTGGTAACTTGACTTTACCAATATGCTGGGATGTTCACTACTAAATCTATAACCTTCTCTAAAATTGCTATATCTCTGGAAGAAAAGTAAGTTGCTTCGAGATTTCCTTGTACATTTGGTGAACCGAAATTCAAGTAAGGGTTGGAAGCATTGCAGAGATTTCTTCTACTAAATGCATCTACAAAAATTACATCTCAAAGGTACATGTTTAGTACATAACAGTCAATTCAGTATGTATATATAAAATTGGAACATGGACTCTAGTCAAAGCTGATCCGTGAAGCTTCATTGTAAGAAAATCTATTAAGTGGAGTTTGTCCTTTGTCTGGTTATATGGTGTATGAAAAACTGACACAACTTAAAATAACAATTAGGCACTCGGTAGTTAAATATCTTACCATAAGCTACTGTGGCATGGCCTGTCAGGTGCCAGAAGTTTATCCAGGTTAGAGAACAGTGACTGCAGATGAAAGACCAGGATACTATATCAAATACTTCTCAACAACTGTGCCTTTTGAAATCATACACAAATAAAACATAATACAGAACACGACAAGAAAAATCTAATATAATGGACCAAATAGCATCATATTAAAAGGATACCATAATGTTTTAACCTCGGACACTATCTGCTGAACACAGAGAAAACTTTGAGCTTGTTTTTGTTTGTTTATCAGATCAAAATGCAGGGGTGGGCACAGTTCGATACGGACGTCAAATTGTAGATGTTGGATTGAAAATGGTCAATCCAACGGCCACTTAATGCAGCTATTATTAAAAAAAATAAGGTGGGGCCCAAAAACTTATATAATAACAATAAAATAACATCACTTTCTCGATTTTCTTAAATTGAATTTTAGACATCACCCACTTTTTTCTTCTTGGTTCTTCCAAATTGAATTCAACATCCTCATATTTTCCTTTGAAATCAAAGTATTGAATTCAACAAATGCAGAGCTACAAATTTTCCCAAATTGAACAAACACAGAGGTGGAAATTCGATTTCATCTTCGCCGAGTTCGCCTTCTCTATCAACATCGCAACTTCTCTTTTGGAGGCGGACAGGCGGAGGGAACTGCAAGGAGATGAAAGGGATGGTGACCTTAGGGTCAGGTTCAATGGAAGAGTTGGAGAAGCAATTAGAAGCTGAGATGAATCCAGAAGTGGAATGGAAAATTTAAGAGGGAACTGCAATGAGAGGAAAAGGAACCGATCCAAATTCAACCCAAACAGCCGAAACTCAACACCCAAATACCCGTTAACATATTTGTAGATTTTCACTCAAACATCCCACATACATATGAAATTTGAGGTATTTAAGTAAAAAAATTCACTCGTGATTTGGATTTTTAGTGTTGGCTGGGTAACGTTGGAGCAAGACTTTGCGAATTTTGATTTTCAGGATGTGATTCATGTTGGTGAGGAAATTGATTGGGCAACTTGAGTGGAATTGAGAATTGAAGAAGTTCTTTGGTTTGCTTCTGAATTAAATAATTTCTATGGGCCCCACAGATATTTTAATTTTTTTTATATGTTGAAAGTGTTTGGCCGTTGGATCCAAAATGTTGGATCCAACGGCTATTTGAGGACGCCCGCGACTTAAACAATTTGCGGGCGTTCTCAATAGATCCTCCTCTCTCTATATATATATATTACAATTATTCAGTTTTTTAAAAAAATAAATGTTCGGTCTTTCTCTTTTTAAAAAAAATTGTAATTATTTTTAATTGTTGGTTCAGTTATGTTAATACGGTTAATTCAGTTTTGAAAAAATAATAATAATAATAAATTAAAATTAAAAAATTAGTAGCATTCATTTAATCTAACATTTATTCAAAAAAAATTACATTATAACTCTTCTAATCATCAATAACTACACAAATAAAAGTTTTTATCATAAGATACAATTATCATTTGAATTATTTAAAATGTAAAAGAAATATAATATATAAAATCATAACCGAAACAAAAAAATTACACACACTTCATGCAATTAATCATAACCAAACACTAAATAAATTTAATAATGTAACAAATATAATATATAAAATAATAACATAACATGATTAGACTTAAAAAATTCAATAAATCAAATTATTCAATTAATTCGGTTCTGTTCGTTTTTTTGTTAAAATCAAAGAATTCTTTTTTAAATTAAAAAATTTGTAATTTCGGTTTAGTTTTTTTCCGTTTTAGTTATTTTTTTGTACACCGCTATCAAAATGTTTGCTATGAAGTAGGTCTCTAAGATGTATTTCTACATAAAAGCAGGTCCACAAAGCTTCAAAACTCAGGCAAATACCATAAGCTTCATCTTAAGCAGCCCTAACTGTAAATCAATATGGCTTGAGTTTTTCAAAACATTCTAAAAAAGCATAAACAAGGATAGAAAAGAAGATGTCCTAAAATTACCAAAAGCATGTTAGATCTCTTGTCACGTCTCCGGAAACCACGGTGGACAAGATATGCGGCCTGTAAGATGAAACTATATCAATCCTAAGCACTGTAACTAACAAATAAGCAAACAGATTTCGATTATCAAATCCACACCTGAATAGGTAGAAGTATTTCCAGGAGTCCAAATTTCCATAATAACCTGAGAGAAGCTTCAGCAGAACCATAAGCTAACATGTAGTTCATTTCCATTAGAAGCCTTCCCTGAGACATTTGTAATAGTATATGAGCAAATCAGAAAGATTTTAATGCTGGTCAAATACATGGATAATTGTAAATCATCAGGAAAGAGTTGTTTAAATACCCTATCAAGTCTCAATATTGATGAAGATAGATGTTTGACAAAATAAGAAGTTTCCCTCGAAAACCGGAATCCTAACCGAGCAGCGATTCTTATTGCACGTAGAATGCGAGCTGAAAAGAACATGGAGTCAGTTTTTTCTTGGTATTAGTGCGAAAAGATGAAATGTTAGATTAGATATGTGTGCCTGTGGTGTGAATCTTGCAAGGTATAAACTAATTTCAGTAACACTGCAAACAAAAACTCACCACAATCCTCCTGAAAAGAGGCACTCGGAGGAATCACAGTTCGCACCTATGACCGCATAAGATAAAGTGAGGACAACGTACGTCACTAAAAAATACTTAAAAAAAAACTCTTACGAAATACATTCACACTTTAGCTTTCCGAATATCTTCAATTCCTCCCATGTAGTCATACACAATTTTTGCATATGGATCAAACATCAAGCTGCAAAACAAAGAAGTATATTACAAGAGGTCAAAGATTGCATACCCTACTAAAATTGCAATATATCAGTGAAATCAGAATAGATCCAGAGCCATCCTACTCTAAAAATTTGGAACAAATAACTTCAAGATCAAAGGGTCATATAAAGAACCCGTTAATTGTTAAGTCCCGCTGCAAACAATTCCTCCACCGAATAAAATCCTGCTCATCACAGCCAATAGGTCTTTCAAATTCATATCTCAAGTCCCTACCGAACCTCCGTCCACTTGTGCTAAAACTTGAAACCTAATTTGTAAAAACATTAAAATTATTTTTTAATAAAATGGAACAATCCAAACTCTTGACATATTTGACTTTCTCTATCAGCCTTCGAAGGGCAAAAATAAAAAAAGTAACTAATTAATTAAATTTCTCAAGTCTATATGAAAATTAAAGAACATATTTAAACATGAAAAGGCAACAAACCTCCACAATGGTATCTTCGAAGTGGACATGACAAATAGGAAAACGTTTGCCGACTATTTCACACCGCGAAAATGTCCTCAACACCTGCGAATCAGGAGGAGTTCATTATGGTATTTTGGAGGGAAAATGGAAAGTCCTTTTATGAAGGAGCACAGAAGAAAGATGTTGACAGTTATAGAAAAACTTCTTCAAATTAATACGCATGTAGAAATTATCACAATAGCAAATTGCGGGAGGATCTTCCCAGACACCATGATGTCAGGTAGAACTCTAATCATGATGGTTTATTACCAGGATCAAATTTATTTTCTTGACTAGTCATACAAAATCAACCGAACTGACGAACTGTGCATACAAACAAAAGCTTTTTTTGAGTAATCTAGAAAAAAAAAATAGTCTTAATAACAATTTTAAATTAAACTCCTAATGAACATCAATATTGCAAGGAAGGAGTTTTAAAATATGCCTTCAAGGGCGATAGATGAAGCAAGGTGTTTTGGTAGTTCAACCTACCCAAGCGCTACCTTTGAACAGTCAAAGAGCGGTTGACTAGTCAAACATGCAGAATTTTATAAAATATATAAAGAGTTATAATTTAAAATAACTATAGCAACTCCGGCCCAAGCACCGCTTAGACGGCAACTTTAACAGCATAGTAAAAAATATCCGGTTATCAAATTATATTTCTAATTAGTGGCCCAAAACTCATATTGCATATATTATACATGGATACCCCATAATAGAACATAATGTTGTAAGAATCATAATATTTTTATACAAACTGTAACATCATCATCTTCCTAGAATCGTAGTAAGTAGGAACTAAGAGTAACCTCTTTAAGTTCAGCTGAAGTTATTATGTCAAAATCTTTTGGTATTCGCTTCATCATAAGGTCCCGTACACAGCCTCCAACGAGGTAAACTTCAAATCCTACAAGGGGAAAGAAAATAGAAATAAACAAAAAGTCTTGATATCGGACACCACAATGCTAGAACAGAATATTCTATCAAAAAAAGAGTTGATAAATATATAATTGACCAAGCAATCTGTATTCCTATAGCATTGAATAACATATCAAATTCACAAAATTTAATGCTAAACACTGGTGGATGGCACCATGACAGGCTCAGAGGCCATTAGCTACTCATCAGCAACCTCTAATGAGAGTTCAGAGGTCACCTACTCACCTAAATCATATCAAGCAGATTGCATGATGACACAGCAGCAGGGTAAAACATTCTCGTTTTCAAAGGGCACAGGCATGGGAGTCTTCTTGATAAAGTCATAAAACTACAAACTCCAACATAGCTAATCCATTGCATGTTTATGCTACAGGATCATTTTCTTAGTATATATCCATCCCATCAACAACCAATCAGCACCCAGATCATTTTTGAAAAACTTTGACTAGAACAGATGAAAAAAATTCACCTTTTAAAAAAATTCAATATAAATTACATTCATTTAGAAGTATGAAAGAGCAATACACACCAATATAAATTACATTCATTTAAAAGTATGAAAGCACAATACACACCTTTCTTCTTGAGCCCATTAAGAACCTTTATAGTTGGTTTATCGATCATGGAAGTACTAATTCCAAGGTCTTTGGCATTCAATTTTTTCCACTCCGGTTTCTTTGTATCCATCTCGCCCACTTCAACCCCATAAAAAAAATTAAATAATTAAACATTTAAAAGCCATAAAATACAAGTTAATAAATAAAGTAAAAAAACTTTACTTGCCTTTTCCATGAGAAGTATCAGAATAATTAGTGTTGTATTTAATTAGATCCTCTGGCTCATCAAGCCTCTCAATTGCCGCCGCAGAGCCGAACCGAACCTGTAAATAAATTAATCCGATGAATCAAACAGGGAACAGTGTTTGAATACAGACACATGTTAAATACCTTCCGAATGCAGTGAAAGAGAGAAGCTCGAAGTGATAATTGGGGTTTACAGGAGAAAGCGAAGCCCGAAATCGCCATGTGAAGATAAGCTTAAACCCCGTTGAGTGACAATTAGGGTTTAAGGAAAAGTCTTCAAAATAGCCAAAAAGGTTTTCGGCCGCCAAAAAAGCAATGGTCCACGTGGCTCTATATCTGGAGTAAACAGCAAGGCCCCACGGGGTTTGGGTCGTTTCGTGCTGGTGTCAGGCACATTATTGGGGCTTCGGCCCAAAAAGGCTTAAGGCCCAATAAAGAAAAGGCCCTCTTGCAGAGCCCATATTGTGCTGCTACAAACAATAAGTAACGAGTCAATTCCAAAGTTTTTTTGTTTTTTGTTTTTATTTATTAATTTTTGACATTGTTATATAATTATATAAGATCTGAAATCTACTTATATAAAAAGATATAAATACACTTATAACACACTTTTACACATACTAAAATTTGTCAATTTGTATTGCAATCCTACATAAGGTTATTTATATATATATATATATAGCACATGTTGCCGAGTGCCGACGGCCTTTTGACCAACATTGATGTTGAAGTCCCACCAAATATTAATATAAATAAATTGCAAGCTTCTAAGTCAAGATTTGAACTTTCATTGTACGATAATTAAAACCCTAACACATCTATCCAAATTAGTGAACCATAACATGACTTCAGTGGTCGTATCATGTAACCCTTCAGTGGGGTCCAAAGCCGACTATTTGGAGATATGATCAATGCATGCAAAAAGATTTCAAAATCTTTTTGTTATTTCACATCAGTTACAAATCAATACAAATTTTCTATTTGTTGGTGTTATATAGAAAGTGAGGTTGACACTTTTTCTGGGTTTTGGCACTTAGCCCCCTTTGGTTTTTAATTTTCATAATATTTACTTTATTTATTTTACATCAAACTTTTAATAAAACAAGTGGTGTCTTGTGACAGGGATCGATTATTATTATTATTATTATTTAAATTTTTAAAATTTATGTGTCTCTATTAATAAAGACTCTTTGTTTTTGTTTGTTCTGGACTCTAGCGGGCCCTACCAGCATTGTTCCATAACTTCAATGTGGGATATCTCCCCATAACATGCCGCTTATATTATAAAATCTACAAGACTCCGAGTAAGTGATCTGTCTCGTAATCGTAACAATTCGTGGTCAAGTTCACTTCCTCTTACAGTTGGTGAAATTGATTTGTTGTAATTTTTCTGGATGATCGATATCTATTTGGTAATTTGGGATAATATATTATGTATATAGGAGTCTTTATCAACTTGTATAAAAATATGTCCGATTCATTTAAAGTTATTATATTGTTTTTTTTTTCAGGGATTATCTAGAAACGTGTTTTGATATTTGTAGCAGCATTCTTGCTATTTTTTTAAAGCAAATTTATTAAGTCATGCAAGATTTTTGAAGCAAATATTGTGGGTGCGGAGGCAGTCTTATACACAGTCTACACATGTAGTTTGCTGAGGTCTTGGATTTGGAGAAAATCTACACTACAATAGAGGTATCACGTCATTCGTGTAACAATCCAATAATTCATTATTACGGGTTGTTGACGGCTGATTTTGGTCTCAGGGGCAATATGAGTTTTTTACTCCCGAGACAATCATCCCCTCAACCGTGAATTGTTTTGTTTATGAGAAACCAAAAGCAAATTTGGCAAAAGCTAGATAAATATACCAATCAACAAAGAGATTTAACGTGGTTCGGCGGATCAGATCCAACCTACATCCACGGGCACATAACGGATGATGTTTTATTACCGAAATATGTTTCTCTGATCTGTTTTGTGTTTACAAGTCTAATTTTCTCTTGTTCTCTTCTCAACTCTCAATGCTCTCAATCATCTACCTACAAGCAACGATTTCCCCTCCTATTTATAATAGCAAAGAAACAATTTTCCTTTTCCCATAAGAATTCCTAGTCGAAACTACATTCACTTCCCATATCCTATTAGGATACTGACTTATCAACCTTTCCCCATGAAAGTATGATCTTATCTTCTTATCCGTAAGAATATGGAACATATCTCGCCATGTCTTCGGTTTTCATGAGGTCGGTCACAATGATCTTTTGAACTGAGAATGCTGCTATCGATCTGATAATACCCGACCATCCGGTTTGGAGTGTCGGTTACCGATCATAAAGTGCTCGGCCCCTTACTGTTGGCTTTTAGTGGTCGGGTCGGCATTAATGATCTTGACCGAGAAGGGAATAACCTTTTTAACCCCTGCTGTACTGCTTAAATATCATAGGGCCTGAAAATACCATCAACATTTGTCCCCTAGTTCTCGGTTCCAACGAGTATACAAGTTGGTGCCGGGAACTACATAAAAAGAATAGTACTCTTGATGGAGTGACGACTAGCCTTTGTGAGGATAAGTTTATTGGCAGGTCACCATCATGTCCTCGGCAAGATTTGAGATGCTCGGTCTGACTTCTTTTTCCGCCAGAACCAAAATCCCTTCATTGCCCTTCTGTAAACCGTCCCTCGAGACACCAGCCGTCACATCCTCTTAAATGCCCATCAGATTACTTCTAGGGTTTAACGGGAACCTGCTATTTGTCAACCATCCGTCGTCCTCCCGCCAAAAAGCAAGCAATCTGACCGCCATCGTCAACTCAAAGGATGCCCAATCTCATCCGTCCATCCAACTCTGAAAGATCATTTTAAAAGACGACATGTGGCGTACATTTGACGCCCCCGTTCGATCCAACGGCCACAAATACACCGAACAGATTATAAGAAAACGGAGTAATACATTGTTGCCTTCTTTTACGAACGCTTCAAATTTTCCCAACCGTGAGAACTCCTCTCTCCCAACCGTGCTCAGTGAACTCAGAGAACGACTAGACCGCACCGAGCAATTTGCAACCCTTCTAAAAGAAACAAGTAAGTCTCCTGAACGACCTCACTGCTTTGCTTTTCAAGAGTTGCGAATCCTGTTTTTTTCTTGTATGTTTGGCTTTATGTTGTTAGGGAGAGAATTATGGCTTGATTGATGTTGTTAGGGCATTTAGAACCCACAGGATTAGTTTTCCCGGAATCCCATGGTAACTGTGAAATCCCTGGCCGTTTTAGAAATTAGCTATAGACTGACCTCCCCCCCTTTTTTATTTCTCGGATGTCAGGGATGTCTGACTACAGGTCTTCCTCTGCAAACTCTGCTAGACCTACGACCCCCGTGTTGAAGAGCTCTCCTCGAGCTCGGGGGCACCAAGCATAGAGGACCTCGACACTACCCTCACCCCTTCTGAAACTGAACAAGATACTTACCATCAGAGAATACCTCAGAAGGACCCAAAGCCCGGTGATTTTGACTGCTCGGCTTTGGACATGGATCAGCCATCCAAAATAACTGAAGACGATCTAGCACTGCTCCGGCAGCGATATGATATTCCGATAGATATCACTCTTGAAGTCTCCGGTCCAATGGATCGTGCTAGTCAACCCGATGAGGGTTCGGTGGCTCTTCTCCCGGCTTTCTTTGAGTGTGGACTCCGGCTGCCAATTCAACGTTATTTCACCTATATGCTGGCCGAGATGGAGATCGCCCCTTGCCAATTAAGCCTGAATAGTTAGAGGATTTTGGCCGGGCTACAAGTGATTTGGAGTCGGGCGGGACTCGGCGAACCCTCTCTTGAAGAAGCGAAGAGGTTGTATAGGTTGAAAGCCAAGCCAAGAACACACCATGGTTGGTACTACCTTTCTGCTTACGCCGATTCGTCAAACATCATCGCCAAACTCCCCGATTCCAATAAAAACTTCAAAGATTTATGGTTCTGGGCCACATGAGATTGAGTACGGGTCCTGAGATCATACGAAGATGAGGTTTACGTCCCGGATATCTTTAGAGCGGGAGGTTAGGAATCTAACCCTTAGTGTTCATGCTCTTGATTTTATGATAGGATTTTAACTTCTTTGACTCTTCCCATCTTGTTGGAGGGACGCTCCCAAGGTCTCCCATCAGGTACGGGCGCGGGTGCGCTGGGCTCGGCGATATGCCGACCATTGGAAGCAATTGGTTAACGATGCGGCCTTTGTCGAGTCGGGCCTGATTCGGACTGCTCCTCCGAAGGTCCCGAGGCGGATAGATAGATTCTTACTAACCTTCTGACCGATCCCTTTATTTGCTTAGCATGATAATTATTTGAAATTATTCAGATTCTGGACTGACCACTTCTCTGCCCTTTGCCCTTTCCCTTTGCAGGAATTTCGAAGAGGCCGAAATACATTGACCAGCTGGCTGGCGCAACAAAGAAAATCGGCCAGGTTGGGGCCGGCCCTCTCAGAAATGGCCAGCGACTGCTGAGGCCAGAAAAGTGACTGAAAATGCAGCCCCGTCAGCTACCCAAAGCTTATCTCCCCCTTCCAGGGCATCGCCAACAGTCTCCGCCCGACCCGCCAGCCTATCAAAACCTACCAGAAAAAAGAGGCGTCCGTTCGGGGCGGAGGAAGCCGAGCTGACTCGGGAGGTGGAGGAGGAACGGGTCCTGAGCAAGAGGTAGCCCGTTCGGAAAGAGAAGAAAGTGCCGGAGGGTTCCTCCAAAAAACAAAAAGGCGCCGTGATTCTTGGCGTAGAAGACCTTGGTCAAGACATCAGGGAGGCCACTTCTCACCTGGTGCCGGCAATCAACGAACTGGCCGAAGCGGTCCCTCCGGAAAAGATTTCGAGATACGAAGATCTCTCTCCCGAGGATGTAGTTACATTGTTATGCTCCCAGATGGCCAAGGTAGCCACACTTCCCTTATTCCCGCTGTGAGTTCATGACTTAGTTTGATTTTCTGATTTTCTGTTTCTTCTCGGCATGCGACCTATCTGGCGGCCAAGAACAAGGATCTCCTCCTGAGTCTTTTATCCGAGGGTGGCCAAGCTTAGAGGCTCCAGAACCGACTTACTGAAATAGAGGCCGAGCTAGCCCGTAAAGAAGAAAACATAAAAAATCTGGAGCTGGCTGCCATTGAGGCCCATACCACAAATAAAGCTCTCATGGCCGCCACCTCTCTAGAGAGGAAAAATGTTGATGCTGCCAAGAAGGACTTGGAGGCTGCCCAGGCCGATAACATGATCCTACAGGTGGAATTGCGCATTGTTGAGTCCAAGCTGAGGGCCAAAGATGAAGAGCTGGTACGGGCCCGGGACGAGCTGGTACGCAATCAGATTTGAGGGAGTCGGGGACTGCACCGAGATCATCCCAATGATACTGCCCAACCTGGATATGGGGCATATCTATGCGGTCATCCGCTTCTGTAAAGGGGAAATTTCACAGGAGGAGCTTCAAAGATGACTACCCCTTTCTCCCGAAGAGGTGATGGATCCCGACCCCATTTCGGTTGCCCCGGCACCCCCAGCTCCTGAAGAGGACCGACTTGAGGCTCATGCTCCCGAAGAGAATCGACCTGAGGCTTCTGCTCCGGCCCCCGAAGCCATAATTGTCGGGACCTCTCAGGCCGTCAATGTGGAAGCCACCGTCATTCCTCTCGAGGTCGAGCCAATCCATCTGCTACCCGAGCCTATCGAGGAAGAACCAACTGCCCCTGCTCGGGCTGATCTGTGAGGGGTAACCCGAACGGGGCCTCGTGTAATTCTGAACAAACTTTATTCTCCCTGTAATAACTTTTCACAACTATATTTATATATGTGTTTATTCCATTTCTTGTATTTCATACTTGCTCCGGACGCTTCCCTGCAAACAATCACTCGCGGCCCGGCCGGGCGAGCCGAGAATATGATCTTGTGGTGAGACGAAACCCGCCTCCGAGCTGAGGGAAACACTTGGCACTGTGGGGAAATGTTACGTCCCCAGTCCAACAAGACAGACTCAGTGGGACGTAACCCGACCCCGAGCTGAGAGAAACACTTGGCACTAAGGGAAATGTTATGTCCCCAGTCCAAAAGACCAACTCAATGGGACGTAACCCGACCCCGAGCTGAGAGAAACACTTGGCACTGAGGGAAATGTTACATCCCCAGTCCAAAAAATGGCTTCGGCGGAACGAATCCAGCCCCAGACGAATAACCAAGTGGCCTTGGCGGAACGAATCCAGCCCCGAGCCGATTGAGCAAGTCCTCGGCGGAACGAATCCAACCCCGAGCCGAATAACCAAGTTGCCTCGGCGGAACGAATCCAGCCCCGAGCTGACTAATCCTTGGGACTTATTCAGAAGGGAAGTGAATCAATCCTTTGAAGCCCTATTGGATTTTTCATGAGCGTCCCCTTACCGGACCAGCGAAAAACAAAAACAAAACTTTTAGAAAATAAAATCAAAAAACGGGGGTGACTTAACACTTATCCCAAAGCAACAGCACGGATGCCTCAAGACATCGTTCCGTCCGAGATCTCCAAAACACAATTTTGAATCTTTCAATTCAGAGTCCCGGTGAACCATGATTCGGATCAAAGAGCGTTTAGGATGGTAATGGCACATTCCTCTATACGTTAGGTCGCTATGGAGTCTGCATTTTGTTCGAGGGCTCCTCCTTACAACGCTGGAGCAAGTATACGCCACGAGGGTGTAATCATTCCTCATGCTATACTTCTCACGGATCCGAATGACCAAATAGGTATGGATCAAAAAGAGTGTCCGAAACATTAAGGGCATGCTCCTCCTTATGCTCGGTAACACTGGAGCAAGCAAACGCCACGAGGGCATAATCCATCCTCGAGCTATGCTTCTCACGGATCCGAATGGCCGAATAGGTAGGGATCAAAGAGTGTCCGAAACATTATGGGTATGCTCCTCCTTATGTTCGGTAACACTGGAGCAAGCAAATACCACAAAGGTATAATCCTTCCTCGTGCTATGCTTCTTACGGATCCAAATGGCCGAATAGGTAGGGATCAAAGAGTGTCTGAAACATTAAGGGTATGCTCCTCCTTATGTTCAGTAACACTTGAGCAAGCAAACGCCACGAGGGTATAATCATTCCTCGTGTTATGCTTCTCACGGATCCAAATGGCCGAATAGGTAGGGATCAAAGAGTGTCTGAAACATTAAGGGTATGCTTCTCCTTATGTTCGGTAACACTGGAGCAAGCAAACGCCACGAGGGTATAATCCATCCTCGTGCAATGCTTCTCACGGATCCAAATGGCCGAATAGGTAGGGATCAAGAGTGTCCGAAACTTAAGGGTATGCTCCTCCTTATGTTCGGTAACACTGGAGCAAGCAAACGCCACGAGGGTATAATCCCTCCTCGTGCTATGCTTCTCACGGATCCGCTGGTCAGACAAAACGTGTGGGAACACACTCACTGCAGCCGTATTTCCCCAGCTGGCCAGACCGGTCATCTTACGGGGGCACTCCCTCCCCGCGATTACCATCTCGAAATATCCATTATGAATGCAAGTCATAGGGTAGTTCTGCTCCAGCTTCGGGGGTTTGACTTTACTACGAAAGGCTTCGCGTGTTCCCTTATGCGCTTCATCCATTGATGTAGTCCTGATCCTAAAAAATGACATGAGTTAGGTCGGAGTACTTCTGCCCGGGGTTTTTATGGTAGCACTTGTGATTGGTATGTTACGGGTTTGGTGCTTTTCCTGATCCCGGATCATCCCTTCGCGTCGAGTATGTCCCCGAAATACTGAATATGACTTTCAAGTTTAATTTGAAAAAGCGATTGAAGATTTTCTTGACTGAAAAAAGAAAATTTTATTCATATTCAGGGACCTAATGCCCTTCCTACAACTCTCCGCGGGACATTTTGGGAGATAGTTTATTTGATCTCCTAACCACTGTCGGTTTTTTTTTTTAAAAAAAGAAATAAAGAAAAAACCTATTGGAAGTACTTTCTCAACATCTCGGCGTTCCAAGGTTTTTTTAGCCGTGTGCCGTCCAGCTGTTCCAAAGTATAGGCACCCGGCCTTACCACTTCCACAATTCTATAGGGCCATTCCCACTTGGCACCTAGCGAACCTTCCTCCGGCCTTCGAGTGTTCAAGGTGACCCTTCGCAATACCAAGTCACCTGGAAGAAAAACACGGGTCCGAACTTTTTTGTTGTAGAAACGGGCCATTCTTTGTTGATAGATTGCTGTCTTCATAGCCGACTTCTCCCTCTTTTCTTCGATCAGGTCGAGATGACTTTTGATGAGTTCTTCATTATGTTCGTCCTTATAATGCCGGACCCGGTGGGTAGTCATTCCGATCTCTGCTGGAATAACCGCTTCGCATCCGTATGATAATGAAAACGGAGTTTCCCCTGTGGAATCCTTACAGGTCGTCTGGTGTGCCCACAATACCTCTGGTAACTCCTCGACCCATAAGCTCTTGCAGGCTCCGAGCCGAGCTTTAAGATTGGATTTGGTGGTTTTTTTTGTCGCCTCTACCTGCCCGTTAGACTTGGGATGGTCATGTGAGGTGAATCTTAAGGCGATCTGGAGGTCTTCATAGAGCTTCTTGAAACCTTTGCTATCGAACTGTTTTTCGTTATCGGTGATGACAGCCCGAGGAATTCCGAACCTGCAGATAATATTCTTTCTCAAGAACTCCGTAGCTTTCTTCTCTGTGATTGTGGATAGGGGTTCGGCTTCCACCCATTTGGTGAAATAATCTATGGCAACAATGGCGTATTTCGCTTGCCCTCGCCCCATCGGCATCGGTCCGATGATATCCAGCCCCCACTGGGCGAATGGCCAAGGGCTGGACAGGGTGGTCAACTGTTCTGCGGGCTGGTGGTGAATATTGGCATTCTTCTGGCATCTCTCACATTTCCGGGCTACCCTCACACCGTCTTGATGCATGGTCGGCCAGTAGAACCTCTGTCTTAAAGCTTTAAAGGCAATTGATTGTCCTCCGGCGTGACTCCCACAGATTCCCGCATGAATTTCCCTGAGCACATAGTCAGCCTCTTCTTCTGCTAAACATCTCAGAAAGGGTACCGTATAGCCCCATCGGTATAGCACCCATTCGATCAGGGAGAACTTGGTGCTTTTGAATTTCAGTTTTCTGGCTTCCTTTTTATCTTCAGGTGTCTCCCCGGTCTCCAGATATCTCCTGATTGGTTGCATCCATGAAGATTTGCTTTCCATATCCAATACCTCTACCTCGAGCTCTCCTAGGTTTTTTTCTCGGAGGCAGATTAGAGGGACTATTCTAGGATTTTCCGACCTGATTGAAGATGCGAGCCGTGCTAAAGAGTCTGCCTCACAGTTATTTTCCCGGCCGATTTTCTCAAAGCGCACATTCCTCATTTTCCCCACCAACCTTTTTACCTCAGCTAAATAGGTTATCATACTCGGCTCCCTGGCTTGGAATTCTCCCTTCAGTTGCTAAACAGCCAACTGGGAGTCGCTTCTTACAACTACGTCGTGGACGCCCATCACCGTGCATAACTTTAAACCGGGTAAAATTGCCTCATACTCTGCCTCATTATTTGTGGCCTTGAAGGCGAATCTCAAGGCGAACATCACTTCTTCACATTTACCGTTGTTCAACACGATTCTGGCCCCATTACCTTGTGAGCTGGCAGATCCGTCTATTGACATCTCCCATTTGTCTTCCCCCACTGTCAGAATTTGGGGTTCTTTGAATTCAGCAACAAAGTCTGCTAGAGTCTGCCCTTTTACCACTGCCCTCGGGAGGTAAGAAATGTTGTGTTCACTCAACTATACCAACCACTTCATTAACCTGCCCGAGACCTCTGGTTTTTGCAAAATCTACCTCAAATGATAATCGGTATAAACCCCAATAGGATGGGCCTGGAAGTAAGGTCATAACTTCCGGGCCGCAGTGATTAACAACAAGGCGACCAGCTCATCTGCTGGATATCTGGTCTCAACATCTAGTTGTTGGGGTTGGTGCTTAGAGCGTCAATCCGGACCGTATTTATGTCTGATTCATGAATACGAACATCCCCTTATTCCATAATATTACTTATTTATGGTTGCACTTCTTGTTCTTATATACATATTCGATCTGATTACGATTAGATTGAAACTAAATGTGGTTTAGTGATATGTATATATTAGACAAATGCCCGATAATATATAATGCAGTAAACAGTTACAAAGTTAGTTTGTAATTGACATTGGGAAGTGTCACTGCTATATGTATATTATCAAATATAGTTCCTGGTCAAGATTTGCTAATACGGGTCGGTTAGTCAAATCCGTTGAGACCAGTACATGTCGTATATCGAGACTTGGTCCGATGGTTTATCCCAATGAACCATGAGTCTAGGGAGACTCGTATAGACGTGTAGGTGTTTATAGTGGATAAACACTGAACGGCTCACCGAAGATTCTTAATGGATGGTACACCAACGTCAATAAGAATCTTCTCGGGTTGAGTAGCATAGTGGTCCTTCGACTTGAGATACCACTATGGATGTATGATACATCCTCCACACTTGGATGGCAGTCACGTCACCGATCTATTTAGATCAGACCTCCGCCTGTTCGTTGGGTGTGGATCGATCCTCAGGATATCTTGTGTGTGTCAAGATAGGATCCGTCAGTTCTGTGTACAGAGCATAGGTAGTCCATATATATTTAGCAGTCTGTTAAATATGTGGCCACAGTATACATCGGAAGTAAGTTCCGAGTGTTATTTAAAGATTGCTAATAGATACGTCGACGAGATAATACCTATAAAGATTTGACGTTCACATCTATATCTTTGGGATTATCTGGATACCTGTGACGGAGGGATTATACGCATGCAATGATCTCGACCTGTATGATTCAGCTAGTTTATCTGTGATCGTCATAATCTACGGGTGGATAGATTATGGACACGAAATTGGATTTCGTGACGGATATACCTGAATCTAGAGAGTCTCAATAATGAAACATACTCGTAGAGCACTAGAGCAACATTTATGAATAATGATGATTATTTATAAATCGTTTAATCGTTAAACGAAAAATACATGCGAACGGGCCGAACCGTCATTTCCTAATTAATGTGTATTTGTATTTAATATATGATATTATTAAATACACATTAATAAATAGTCAAATAAAGGTATTTGACATATATCATCAATATATGTATTTGAGATATTTAAAGTAAATATAATACATATATTTGAGATATTTGTATTTAATTAATTATTTAATTATTAATTGTTAAATGATTAATATAATTAAAATATAAATATCTTACCAAATGATAAAGTTAGGAAATGATTATAAGTGTTTAATGTTTGAATTTACATTAAAGGAAAAGGTTGTCAAATTGATTTTGACTTCTTAAGATATTTGTTCAAAATTGTTTGAAAAATTGAAATATCATCTTCCTTTAATTATAGACAAATTCGGCCATACACTTTATAAATATAAGAGTTATATTTTTTCTTAGTTGCCTTTGTTGACTTAATTAAATATCTTTAAAGTTGTTTTAGATATTTAACCAAGTTGAACAAATGAAAGTGAAATGAAAAATCAAATTACAATACTTGTGTTTCATTTGGAGAAATTCGGCCAAGGTGGATTTGGTCCAAGTATATATTGTTTTTCATTTCATTTTATTGTTAACCTAATACACTTTAAAATAAAACTCCATTAATGGAAACCAAAGAAAGCTTGTGAGAAAGAAAGAAGAAACCAAAGAAAGCTTGGATTTTAGTAAGTTTTTCCAACTTGCTATTAGAAAGGAAAATGTTCCTTAGGATCTAGGCTTTAACATATGATGTTCTTAGGTTATTTCTTTCTTTATTCTTTGTGTTTTTGATGATGGAAGTTTTGGTGAAAGTGTTGAGCATGTGTGATGAAGGAAGATTGTGACTATTGTAGTTATAAGCTTTCTTTTAAGTTTTGGAAACCTTGTTGCTAATCTAGAGTTGTTGACCCACTCTTAGATGACCTAGATTTGATCTTGAGTTGTTTCATTTTGTTGAGACTTTGATTGGATGGAAGGAAGAAACATGATTGAAGTATTGGATTTAACCAATTTGGTCTAATTTGTCCAATTTGAATAAATTGAAAAATTAGGGTTCTTGACCAATTCCAAATTTGGGGCTTTTCATATATGTTGTGCATTTGGGTGTGTATATGATGCATATAAAGTTTCATGTTCATTGGATTACATCTTGATGTGTTTTGATGCATGAAATGACAAAATGCACAAATTGCCCACCATTGGGAGCATTCGGCCAAGTGAGTCAAATTTGGGGATTTGGTTGCTTTTGGTGTTTTGATGTTTTGAACATGCTAATTTCATCTTAGAAATGATTTAGAATCATTCAAAATTGATTAGATCAATTTCGGACTAAAATGGACAAAATACCAATATAAGGGTAATTCGGTAAATTCACTTGAATATGATTCATTTGAATTTTATTTCATAATTTGATTATTGGATAATTAAATAAATATGTTTATTTAATTAATCCGAGAAAATTTTTTGAAATCGGAAAATACGATTTTCCACCGCTTCCGCTGCGTTACCGGATATTCCCCCTCAAACCCCTACACTAGTAACGCTTTGCTAACATAATACACTGGCCTTTGAACCTTATCGGCCTCTTGCACTAATATTGAACTTACTGCATGCTCCGAAACAGCTAAATATAAGTATAAGGTCTCACATGGGGACGGCTTTGCTAGAAGTGGAGGCTGCGTCAGGTATTATTTTAACTGTAGGAAGGCCTCCTCGCATTCTGGCGTCTAGTTGACTTCCTTTTTTGCCTTTTTGACGACTTTGAAGAAGAGTTGGCACTTGTCGGTTGCTCGGGAAATAAATCGATTGAGCGCGGCCACTCTACCGGTCAGGCTTTGCACTTCTTTTATCGTCATGGGAGATTTTAAGTCCAGGACGACTTGGATTTTATGTGGATTTGCTTCTATGCCTCGGGAGCTTACCATATAGCCCAATAACTTTCCCGAGGCCACTCGGAAAGCACACTTCTCCGGGTTGAGTTTTAAATTATTCTTCCTCAGCAATTCAAAGGTTTTCTTCAGATCGGCCACGTGACACCCTGGCTTCTTAGACATTGTTATCATATCATCAACATATACCAGCATCGATGTGCCGATGAGTGGCTTGAAAATTTTCTTCACCAGCCTCTGAAAGGTTGCCCCCACATTTTTCAATCCGAAAGGGCATTACTTTATAACAGTAAAGCCCCTGATCGGTAACAAAGGTCGTCTTTTCCTCGTCCTCATGATGCATCTTGACCTGGTTATATCCTGAGAAGGCATCCATGAAGCTTAGCAGTCTCTGGCAGGCTGTTGAATCCACCAACTGATCTGCGTTTGGTAGTGGGAAGCTGTCTTTCGCGCACGCTTTGTTGAGGTCGGTGAAATCCACACACATCCTCCACTTTCCATTGGATTTCTTTACTAATACCACATTTGATACCCACTCCGGGTATTTCACTTCTCTGATGAAACCGGCTTTCAACAGTTTTTCTACCTCGGCAGCCATTGCCCTGCATCGTTCCTGGTTAAAGATTCTTCTTTTTTGCTTGACCGATTTGTGTGATGGGTTTACTGCCAAACGATGATTAATGAACATCGGATCAATCCCGGGCATGTCGTCGTGCCCCCATGCAAATATGTCAGGGTACTCCTTCAGACACTTCAGCAGATCCTGCTTCAGGACCTCGTCTAAGTCTCCCTCTATTTTTACATTCTTTCCAGGTTCGAAAAGTTCCATCTCCTATAATTCTTCGACTGCCCCTAGCCGGGCAGCTTTCTTTGGCCGAGGACCCGGATCTTTACTTACTTCTTCCTCGTCTTCGTTCCCTTGTCTTTTCCGGGTACCTGCTTCAATGCAAAGGGTTTCCTTTGAGAGGGTGGCGAAACAGCTCCGAGCCACCTTCTGGCTTCCGCACACAATTCCAATCCCTTCCCGAGTTGGGAATTTCAACTTTAAGTAATAGGAAGACATTGCAGCCTTTGTCTTCATCATGAAAGGCCGACCAACAATGACTTGGTAACTGCTCATGCAATCCACCACCGTGAAATTTATTATAATCGTCTGAGTCCGGGGACGGGTTCCGATCGTCATTACCAATTGTATCATTCCCAATGGGATGACCGTTGAGCCCCCGAAGCCGTATAGGGGAGTCCCATCGTCGGTTAGAGTCGCATACTCCATACCAAGGCCGTCCAAAGCCTCCTTGGAGATTATATCCACCGCACTCCCAAAATCCACTAGGATTTTGTCTACCTTAGAACCGCCGATTGTCGCCTTGATTATTAATGCATCATCGTGGAGGAAACTCACCCCTCGAGCATCCTCATCCGTGAACATTATTGGCATTGACCGACCACCTTGTATTTCCGAGGTCCATTCTGTTTCTAACACTTCCAACCTCTGAGCCCGACTATAGTTTTTTCTTGACCGGTTAGAGTCCCCGGCCAGTTACTTCCCCCCTGCGATGATATTCACCTGTCGGCAATGTGCTCTCTGCCTGGCCGTCATAACTTCATGGTCAATATAATTATTCAAGTACACATTCCACGCCAGGTGTTCCATTTGCTCCCGTAAGTCTTTGCATCCATTCGTCGTATGTCCCCTCAGATTATGATGCACGCAATAGGATTTATTTTTCCTCATGTCTGGCGGGAATCTCCTGAGGTCAGGTTCTATCAAGAGACCTTTTACCTGGATTTCCATGACGATTTACCCCAGTGGTTTATCCAGAGGAATGTATGCCTCATCCCCGGCCACATGGTTCACCTGGGTTGAGATTCTCTTTTCCTGGTCATCCCGAGATACCGGCTTGAATTCCCTTCGTCTCGGGGGTAGTTTTTTGAACTCTCTGTCTGGCCTGCGATAAGCTTCTACCCTTATCGTCCTCTCTTTGATAGCTGTCCCCCTCTGGGTAATTCTCTCATCATCTTCCAACAAAACAAACTTACGGGCTGTTTCCAGAGCGGTGGCATAATCCGGTGTACCCTGGATCCTCAGGTGAGTCCATAGCTTTCTGATCTTTAAGGATCCCTTCAAACTCTCCAAAGCCTTGAGCGACTCATATCCTCCGACCTCGAGCACCATGCTATGGTACCGCTCAATGAAAGCCTTCAAGGGTTCATCGTCCCCTTGTTTCATGAGCCTCAATTCCCCAATTGTCTTCTTTGGGACGCAGGCCCCCTTGAAGTGTCGAACAAATGACTTCCTGAGTTGCGCGAAGCTTCCGATGCTCCCTGGGGCTAGACTTCTGAAACACGGAATGGCGGATCCCCCCAAGGTTATGGGGAATACTTTGCAAACGGCATCCCCTACTACTCCTTGGACCTCCATCAACATGACAAAACTCTCAATATGGGATTTTGGATCAGTGTGGCCTTTGTAGGGCGTCATGGACGGCATGTTGAATCGTCTTGGGAACTTTACCGACCTTATTTCTTCTGTGAAGGGAGATTCAACCTCGCCGTCCCGAGCATCTCCCGTGTCTGTTTTGAGGTTCGCTCCTCACTTGGTCATTTCTTTTCTTAACCAAGATTTTATACTGCCATCTGTGTTACCGTGCCGCCTCCTACGGCCTTATTTGCGTCTGTCACCCCAGGTGCGGCGTTCCTCATGGCTTGAGATTTCCAGTCCTGTTTCACCATCCTTCTTATCTCCCCTTCCGGTGTCGCGGGGGCCATCATAGGAAGAATCTGGCGACTGTCTCCCCTCTTCTTCTTCCGACGTATCCTCCGTTTGTAAATCTTTTTCTACCACTACGGACCTCATCCCGTAGGGACCCTTCCTCATCGGTTCATCGTCATCACTCACATCTGCGACCCTTTTTCCTTTCGCTATTTCGCCTCTCCTCCGACTGGCTCCGACTTCAAGCCTCTCATTATTCGTCTCTTTCATCCTCTCCAATCTGTTCATCATAGATTTCAACATGATTTGATTTTCCTCCCTATCTTTCCTCATATTTTCCTCTATTTTCTCCATTCATTCTGCTGTTGAACTCCTCGATGACTGGTGATTTCCACCTTCTACCATCGTCTTAATACGCGAGCTGCTTTTTGTTGGAGTTCCCCACAGACGGCGCCAACTGTTGACAGCTGATTTTGGTCTTAGGGTCAATATGAGTTTTTTACTCCCGAGACAATCCTCCTTCAACCGTGAATTTGTTTTGTTTATGGGAAACCAAAAGTAAATTTGGCAAAAGATAGATAAATATACCAATCAACAAAGAGATTTAACGTGGTTCGGCGGATCAGATCCAACCTACATCCACGGGCACAGAACGGATGATGTTTTATTACCGAAATATGTTTCTATGATCTGTTTTGTGTTTACAAGTCTAATTCTCTCTTGTTCTCTTCTCAACTCTCAATGCTCTCAATCATCTACCTACAAGCACGCTTTCCCCTCCTATTTATAATAGCAAAGAAACAGTTTTCATTTTCCCATAAGAATTCTTAGTCGAAACTACATTCAATTCCCATATCCTATTAGGATACTGACTTATCAACATTTCCCAATGAAAGTAGGATAACTTATCTTCTTATCCGTAAGAATATGGAACATATCTCGCCATGTCATCGGTTTTCATGAGGTCAATCACAATGGTCTTTTGAACTGAGAATGATGCTATCGATCTGATAATTCCCCACCATCTGGTCTTGAGTGGTCGGTTACCGATCATAAAGTGATCGGCCCCTTACTGTTGGCTTTTAGTGGTCGGGTCGGCATTAATGATCTTGACCGAGAAGGGAATAACCTTTTTACCCCTGCCGTACTGCTTAAATATCATAGGGCCTGAAAATACCATCAACACAGGTGTTAAAATATTAAAAAATAACTTAAAAGATGGATATTAAATCATACATATCATTTACTAATTTTTTGTTGATACCACATCACGGTACCCCCATTGCCCCAAAGAATTATTCCTGGATTAGGGGAGCAGCGGTGCTGAAGTGACGATAAGAAGAAAAATCAATTTTTTAAGGTTACAAGTGATAGAGGAAAAATCGGTTGAGAATGGAGGTCCGATGAAGTCTGGAAGTGCTAGCCTCCAGGTTGGAGTTGAAGATGCTAGGGCTCGTGGGGGCTCTCTGGTAGGGAAGAGTACTGTTAAAATGAAACAAAATAATTCGAAAGAGATCTCTTTGTTTTGGCTTCTGTAAAACAAAAAAAATAAAAATAAAAATGTTTTGGTGTCGCCAAAATATGCAGTGGGCAGCAAATTTTTTTTTTTTTACTGGGGAAAAAAGTTAATTTTAGTGGAGAAATTAATTTCCGCCACTAAATATAAATTTTTAGTTTTAGTTTACATTTAGTGGCAAAATTTATTTCCCCATTAGATTTTCGTCACTAATAATCAATTTTCTTATAGTGTGGGTTGTGATTAAATTAAAAAAAATCTATTATCCTATCATTTGGATTGGATTCATGTTTTGGAAAAATCAATTTCATCATTGTTTTATCATAACACACAGTTCTATTTGATTGTTATCCTCTTTAAGGCTTCAAAAATCTTAGATACTTTAAAGTAGGCTCTCTATCAAACCTTTGTTCTTACTAAATTTTATTAAGCTCATTATTATATAAGTTGCCACTTATGAAAAAAATTCATGGCTCCATCCCTGTGTTGTGATTCTCTTATCACTGAAGAATATTTTTGAGGAAAAATCGATTCTATTACTTACTTGAATATAAATTTACAAGTGTTTAACACTTTACAAAATCTCACTTTCTCTCTACACTCTCCAAGCTTTCTTCACTTGAAACTTAATATTTGTGATGTTTTAAGCTTTCAAATGAGCTCTCAATTTATAGCCAAACACAAGGCTCAAATGTCAATAAATGAATAGTGTTCCGCCTAAAGTAGTTTGTAATTTTGCTTTATTTGTCAAAAGTTGTTGCACCATTTTCCATCTCCACCTAAAGTTGCTTTGGATGGTTCTTGGAGATGGAGTGCAGCTAGACATTACAATTCTCCCCCTCTAGCTGCATCCGAAACAATTGTCATCTGACAGCTATCCCGGCTATGTCTCTGTACAACTATAGCTTGTCCCGAGTAACCACATTTGTTAACATATAAGTTGGATTCTCATCTGTATGGATCTTCACTAGTCTCAATAGTTGTTGATCCATCACCTCACATATCCAATGATATCGAATATCGATGTGCTTCGTCTGGGAATGATACATTGAGTTCTTGCTCAAGTCCAGAACACTCTGACAATGTATCTTGTATTATGTTTGCTTGATCCATAATTCTTAGAAAATGATTTAACCACAACATTTCCTTCCATGCTTCCGCTGCTGCAATGTACTCAGCTTATGTTGTGGACAATACAATACATGATGAACACTAAAAAGTGCACATTTATTAAAAGAAAAATTAATCATTTTACACTTGTAATTTCATTAATCCCCTTAATTTAGTATATTAATTAAATTTATGTTTTATATATTTTTATTGTGATTTTTTTTCTTATGTAGATGAAATAATACTTTGGATGCGTAACTAGAAAAATGGACATGATATTTGGATTTTAGAAGCCAAAAACCTGAAAGAGCGTTTTAACAGTGTACAAATTTAGAAATTCCAACCCTGCGCAATTTTCGTATTTTGGCCATAATATTTTACTCTGATATCGGATTGAAATGATTCTAGTTCAAGATGAAAGAAGGCTCAAAGATCTACAACTTTACTGTTGTCAATATTTTCTAGTTCTGAAGTTTGCAAGACCGAAATTGACGAAAAATCCAAAGTGTGTTATATGTAATTATTAAAGTCAAATAAAAAAAATTAAAAAAAAATTATATTTGATGTTGGCAATCCACCTTTCGGTTAATTGTCAACATCTTCCACCGAACATGCTTGCATGATTAGTTGAGTGATTGCAATTGCAATTTGCATTTGCAATTGTAGAGGTGCTCAACACCTCAATTTAGTCAGACTGCTCCATGATTTTCCTCTAAAAATTTGTGGAGTTTCAGCTCTTGTGTTTTTTATATTTCTAAAACTTTCTTGTAAATTTTTTTCTTTTAATAATAAAATTATGAGTGTTTTTATTCAAATTATGAGTAGCTAATTTCGCACTGTTGGGGTAATGTGTGAAGCTTTTAATATGAAAATTTAAATTAATCTTATTTATATTATAATAGATAATTTGTAATCCAATGATTACTATTTAATTTAAATCTGGATTAATTATTGACAAACTTTGTTACGTCCTATATGACTGGTTTTATTTATTTGACATAATTGAGTACCTAACAGGACTTGTTATAGACAAAATCTATCACCGCCTTTATGACTGGTTTTAATTATTTTGACATAATTAATTCCTGAAATAAATTAATCGGGTAATAATGACAATTTATATATTATAAAAAGTAAGATTTCTAAATTTGAAATATTAAAAATAGATCTCATAGCCCCAACATTTTATTTTATCGTTGCAGTTTAATTTAAAATTTTCAATCACTGAAACAATTCAATCTTTTTCTTTTCGCTCAAATTATTATTTTATCATATTAAATCTATTCTCTGTGGATCGACCCCGGTCTTATCGGGTTATTTTATTACTTCGACACTCTTATACTTGGGAGTAAAGAACCACTTTTGAGCGTGTCAATACACCTCTGCAATCTTGACTGTTATGACTCAGCTCCCCCTGCAAAAGTGTAGAGAAAACCTGATGTAGATTTTCTACCATCAAGATCTTCTACCATATATGAATTTGTATAGCCTTTTAAGATTGGATCAGCTCCCCCGTAGCACAGACATAATTTCGATGTACCTTTGAGGTATCTGAGAATCCATTTGACTGCCTTCATGTGTTACTTTCCTGGGTTAAAGAGAAAATGGCTCACTACACCCACTGTGTGAGCAATATCTGGTCTGATACATACCATAGCATACATTAGGTTTTCAACTGCTGAAGAATATTGGATGAGGGGCACAAACTCTTGCTCAGTTTGAAGTGGTGCGCTAGCGGAATGCTGACAGGTTTGGCTTTTTGTATATCGAATCTCCTGATTATTCGTTCAATATAACTCTCATGTGAAAGCCACAACATTTTCCTCTATCTGTCACGAACTATTTCCATTCCCAAAATCTGTTGAGCTGGTCCTAAGTCTTTCATGTCGAAAGACTTAGAGAGTTCCTATTTTAGCTGGCTAATAACGATCAACATGTCATCTACATATAGTAAAAGAGCAACGAAATTTCCATATGGAAACCTTTGAATGTATACACACTGATCTGTTGTAATTCTTTTGTAGCCTTTGTTGGGGGCAGTTGTGGTACCTCTAGGGTTGGATCGGTGTCCCTCGTAGCGAAAGTGGGTTTAACCCGTGGATATCAAGTATGGGTATAATTTTAAATAATTTAATGAAATAATATATTCCATTACGAGTGTATAGGAAAAAAACCGGGATTGAATCGGAGTCCGGAAGCTCAAGAACGAGCAAAAATAAATTCAGCGCGCGTCAAGGACGCGACGTGAGTGAAGTGCATGCGCTACAGTGCGCGCGCACACTGTAGGAATTATAGTCTAATTTTTTTTTAATTCATTTGCCTTTTCCTTCAGCTCATTGGGCCCTAATTTCTTCTAGTCTTCCTTACACACTTCAGAAACCTCCAAAATTAATTTTTAACATCAAAGCTAACATCAACACATGTTATAGAATAAAAATCAAGTTTTTCAAAATATAAAATATTTTTACAAAAATATAAATTTATTCTAGATACGCACTTGCGTAAATTTTGAATCCAATACACAAACCAAATTAGAATCCCAATAAGAAATGTCTCGTGAACAATCTAGGTCACCCAAAGGTAGTCAAGTGATTTTATAATGGTATCCATAACTCTAAGCTTTAATCTAGAGTTCTAAACTATAATTTTATGTTTATGTCTAACATAAATATTTTGACATAATAACAAGCATATTGTGTTTATACTTCCAAAGCATCCTAACATAATTTATTAGCCTTATTTCAATATTAAGTTATGTGATCATGCATCAAATACATAAAAGAACATAACTTAAGATAAGTTCAAACTTACCTAGCAAGCTTGATGCAAAGATCAAATATTATTCTCTTTGTTGAAAAAGTATGTAACACCCCAAATTTATTTTTCTCAATTTTAATTTAATAATTATGGGTGTTGAAAATTTAAGGACTAAATTGTTAGGATTGTAAAAGTTGGAATTAAAATTTATCAAAGGGACAAGTTTAGGGAGACAATTGATAATTGTCTTATAGTATATATAAAAAAAAAACTATTTGCTTTTCACTCTTTTACACTTTACAGCAGCCTCTTCACATTTTCCCCTTCACTTTCCAGCAGCCCATTTTGTTTAATACCATGTGAGAGAGAGAGAGCGAGATAGAAAAAGAAAAAGAAGAAAATAAGCAAAAAAAGCAAGAAGCAAATAATTATCTCTTCTCTTCCCCCCTACCATCACCGAAACACTCTCCCAAAACAGCAAAGGAACATCACCACCGCAAAACACCCTGAAAATAAAGCCCTAATCCACGCACCAACAGCCTTAAACAGCAGCCCCAATTCACGCCAAAAACAACACTAAAACTGCAGCCCAAACAGTGAAAATCGCAACCCCTAATACCCTCAAAAATGCAAAAACAGTCCCATATTTATCGTGAAACAGTGACCAGAAAATAGCAGCAAAACGGGAAAAAAATAGCAGCCCAAACAGCGGAACAACGAAATGAAACGTTGAACCAGTGAACCGGAGGAATTGAGTAGCATCAACCCTTCCGACAAACCGCATACCGCACTTCCGATAGACGACTAAAGAGGTTAGACTTGAGGGCACCTTCTTTATTTATTATCCTTTATTTTCATTTATTTTAGTACTTTATTTCGGATGAGTATTGCGGATTGGTGCATGATGTGATTTCCGGATGAACGAAATATGTGTTCTCTCTTGTGGTATATCGGATGGAAACCCGGACGTAAATTCCGTAGCCGAATCCAAATGGACGGTATGATTTGCACTCGAGATACAATGCCACGTACCACTTGAGAGATTCACATGTTTCGTTTCATCCAACCTTGCGTTTTATGCATGATTTAGTCGTTAGTATGTTATTTATTTTTAAGAATGATTTAGTCGTTAGTATGTTATTACTTTCTGCATGTTACTTATTTATGCATGGTAATGTAATGTGCATGGGCTAGCTAGGGTGGATTAAAGGTCCTCTATTTTGAGGGATGAAAAGCCAAAGAATACATTTGCCAAGACGCTTTGCTGCGCCGGACGAAGTATGTTTGATTGAATGTGAGATATGTTTAATCGGATATATGGAGTTCCATATTATTGTCTCATTCATTTGTATGCATTGTAATATAATGCGCACGGGCTAACTAGGGTGGATTAAAGGTCCTCTATCCGAGGGAAATGCCTGAAGGCTTCCTTTACCACTATGTTTTGCCGCGCCTTATATTATGTCATTTACCCTTTGCATATCATTGCTTTATTTACGCATGCATTGCATTCTAGTGCGCATGGGCTAACTAGGGTGGATTAAAGGTCCTCTATTCGAGGGAAATGCCTAAAGGCTACCTTTACCACGATATTTTGCCGCGCTGGATGAGGTACACTCGATTGAATGTGAAATGTGTTCAACCGGGCATACAAGGTCCCATATTATTTATTTGTTTATTCATGTATTGATAATTTAATGCGCATGGGCTAGCTAGGGTGGATTAAAGGTCCTATATTCGAGGGAAATGTCTAAAGGCTACCTTTACCATGATGTTTTGCCGTGCCGGACGAAGTGCACTCGATTGAATGTGAAATATGTTCAATCGGGCATACTAGGTCCTACATCGTGTATTTGTTCACCCATACATGTGTTTGTGTCATTTCGGATGCTATTTTGGCAATCTCGTTCGAACGCGTTTCCAAACGCTACACGAACGTATGCATCATGCCTCATTCCGTTCGAACGCGTTTACGAACACTACACGAACGTATGCATTCTGTCTTATTTCCGTTCGAACGCGTCTCAAAATGCTACTCGAATGCGCATGCTTTTTATTGTATCATGCATCAGGTCTCATTCCGTTCGAACGCGTTATCAAATGCTATACGAACGCATATATTCTGTTTACCGTTCAAACGCGTTTACGAACGCTACACGAACGCGCATGCATTTGGACAGATTCATTCATCATGTTTCATGCATGTTTGTTCCCTTAGTCATTCTCTTCCCCATCATATGCTTAGTTAGCTCTCTTTAATATGTATGCCTTTACCGTTATTGTTTATTTATATTCTCCGCATTTATTCGATATGCTCATGAGATTGTGTGCTCGCTTTTATTATTAATGCCTTTATAGTTATTATTAGTTACATTATTGCACTTTATTGTTTAATACGTTCATGAATTATGTATTTTGCCTTCATTTCTTTCATTTACGATTATGGGTGTGCAAACTTGCATGTTGCTTAAATTATATGGTACGCGTTGCATGAGATTTGATTGTACTACTGCATAAATCCTTTCATTACAAGTAGCATAAGTAAGGGAATATTCTGAACCCAACAGATTGAGTTCTTCTCTTGCGAGGGGTGAGTGCGGCCTTAAATCATTTTCCCGGTTCACACCGGGTGGCGACTCCATTTTTAGTTCTCTGGTTTAGTTCCCCGTGGGCTACTCCGTACTCCCAACCAGGCCGCGAGCCCGGGACAGCGTCACCGATTTATGAGTCCTACAACTACCTATTATTACATACTTACAATTACCATAATATCCTCAAATGATAGAGATAATTATGATTTTACAATTAAGACATTGTGTAATTATTGAATTAATCCAATTAGGTCAAAGTAAATAATCAATGTTATCCAATAACACTTGATTATCTTAGTTGATAATTATAATATCAAATATTATCTTTTATCAAAATTAATCGGCTACCCAAGTGCTCAATGAATACACCTAATATTGGGACTCTCTAAGTTCAGACACATTCGTCATATAAGTCTAGCTAATATGTACGCAATTCGGCCACCTCTGAATTCACGAAGAATACGAATGACCTTTCTGAACTATACAAGTCGAGGTCATCACATATGTTTAACAATCATTCCGTCGTAGGCTATCCAAGTTGTGTTTGGGAAACATAGAATACATCGTCAAGTTTCTAAAGGCGTACATCTCATGTCGATATGTTCAGGATTCTTTACAACTAATGCAATCCACCATAGGTGATCAGATTTGACCAAAGTCTTAAGAATCGTGACTTACTTACAAGGATACTTAAACCCCTTATGGTACACATACGAGCCGACGGATCCTATCTTGATTCGCACTTGATTACTGAGTGCATCGGTACACACCCAATGAACATCTAGAGGCCAGACCATGAAAGATTTCTGACATACATGGCATCAAAGTGTGGATGATCTCACATAAAATTAATGTTCTCTTATAATCAAAGGATCACATATGCTACTCGACTCGAGAAGATTCCTATTGACGGTGGTGTATACTTCCAACTATTATGAATCACATGTGAGCCATTCATTATTCGGTCCAACCAATACCCACATGTCTATACGAGCTTCCAAAGCTCATGATACATCGGGTTTAACCATTGGAACTCCAATTCAAATATACGACATGTGTTTGTCTTATAGGTTATAGGAATTCGATCGTATTCCAAATGTTGGACAATTATGACCCATAACATCACTATTTGTAAAAGACATGGTGTTCTTTGTACAAATTAACTATGTGACAAAGGAAATTGCTCTTTTATCATTTTGTAATTGGATTACTTGGATATATAAATGATAAAAGTCCATATGATTAGTATCAGATTAATAAGATATGAGACAATATTAATCCACGAAAGATTTAATCATTAAATATCCATAGTCATAGTATTATCGAGACTGGACATCGATAATGCGGAATAGGCTAGTATTACACGTGTGCGCGTTATGGAAGCTTAATGGCATAGTTCTCATATATTTAAGTATTGGATACTTATGCGAGTGTGATAGGAGGTTCTGTTAGCCGTTGGACCGGGAACAGCTTCGCTCTGGATAGACCTCTTGGAGTCCCATTGGTATTATGACTATGTGTCTATGGGAGTAGGTGTATGTGGTCTGAACCTGAGACTTGCATCGCTAATACTTGCGACAATCAATATACTTTGGTTTGGTCGTCCGGAGCTTTAACATGTTCTTTGTACGCCTCTTCTGGGTATACTGAGAATCGTAGTGTATTGGGTGTGATGTCAAGATGGAAGTGTCACTTCAGTCATATGGAGATGATGATCACGCATGGATACATAATTAGTACTCTTAAAAGCTACAGCTATCGGATAGTATGACTAGGTCATGATTATCCGATTACAGAGACTAGTTGCTAGTGATCCGATATATGCTTCGTACGGGGCAGACACAATTCCAGCCCTAGGCCTAACATGTGACATTAAATACTAGATCACAATACGCAATACTTAGTATACTACGCCTGATACAGATTATATATATTCCATGTTGAATATATTTCTGGAGAATTGGGTAGGCACGGTGCTTTGCTAGAAGTCAACCATGTCTTGTAAATCGGTAAGAACGTGGTATCAGGTACGCACGTGTTCAGATAGTCCGATGACCGTATTTACTGCCAACATATCCAGGGATCTCTTGGGCCACTTCCCAAAGATTCACCGATGACATTTGACTCGAACAGAATTAATCTGGGATTAATTATAAGAGAGAAAATTAATCTGAGATTAATTACGGCAATAATTTATCTGAGATTAAATTCGTCTAGAAGAGAAAACGCGATTAATTAGGAATTAATCGGTAAAATAAATTTAATAGTTAAATTAGATTTTACTATTTAATTTATTTAATTGAGCTAAAATAATATATCGGATATATTAATTGAAATTGGATTTCAATACGGAATTAAAATTGGATTTTAATTCAAGCGAACGAATTAATTTGGAATTAATTCGTAAGCGACTTCTGTAATAATTTTACTGGATATTATTATTTAATTACGTAGCGACAGAAATTTCATTTAGTCGGATTAAACGAACCGGACCCAAAGTGTGTTGTGCAAGCCATCTTTAATTTGGAATTTAAAGTGGTGGGACCCAAGACTTACATCAATTGTTTGACACTTGATGGAAGTTGTTGGCATTAATAAATTGGATGTATTAAACCAACACACCAACCAAGTCAACTAAGTTTGAGAAACTAATTGTTTTGGAAACAATACTATTCATCTTCTCTCTTTCTTGTAAAAAACGTGAGCCTCTTCTCTCCATTGGAAATTTTGTTGCAAAATTTCAAGCAAGCTAGCACTTCAAGAGTTAAAATAAGATGATAGGGAAACTCACCATTGAGTTTGGAATTCAAAAGAGAGCTTGAAGCTTCTTCTACAACAAAGAAAATGTTTTGAATCTCATCAATGTAAGTTTTTTCCGCAAACTTTCTTGAATTATTTACACTAGAATCATGTTTAAGATCCTTGGGCTAGTCTTAGAGACACTAACAATGGTATCATGAGCAAATCTAAACTTGATTTCATTTTTAGGGTTCCAAACTTTAATTTTGGGATTTTATACTTGGAGTATGAAAATTCGAAATTGATTGTTTGGTTGTGGTTGGATGATGATGAATTGAATTTGTGCATCATTGGATTTGTGAAATTGATTGGATCAAAAATTTCCCCAAATCCTAAGGCATGGCCGAATGGAACCCTATGTAGTGCTCATGGTGATTTTTTGAAAATTAGCAAATGGATGTGTTGTTGGCATGAAATGTATGTTAAATGTTGATTTAATTAGATTGAAATCAAATTGCATGATAATTTCTTTGCCATTGTCGTGAGCCTAAGCATGTTGTAGAATTGATTTTGCTTCAATTTGTGTTGGACATGAATTGGAATTAATGAGCATGATTAATTGGATTAATTAGTGTTTTGAAAACATTAGATTAATTGATTAATTATGTTAATTACACTTTGAATTGGATTAATATGTAATTTGGAATAGTGTATTAATTTAATTTGTTGTAATTGGGCTTAATGGGCTTGGTTGGGCCAAGTATGGTTTTGGACAATTGGGTTGGATCCAATTGGGCCTAAAACCATTTCCATAAAGTCCAAACATGACTTTTGGGCCTTTAAAAGTTTAATTGGGCCTAATGGGCCTAAATTGATTTTTGGCATAGGGTGATTCCTATTTGGGCCTTGGCATCTTGGGTTTGATCCATAATGGCCAAACCATGCCTAAAGAATTAATTGAAAGCCTATTGGATTTTAATTGAATATTATTAGATACTAATTGGGCATTTGAGACCCATTAAGATTGGATTTGGAATCCAAGTCTAAAAGGCACTTTTAAAAATATAATTATTTAATTTGGAATTAAACATGAATTAGTATTGGATACAATTTAAATTGGATTTATAATTGTAATTCGATATAATTCAAGAATATGTACTTTGAGTATTTATTCTTAAACGAGTTGGACTCGCGCAAATCAAATCGTTGTTTGAACATTGGATGGTCATTAATCAAAGATTAATTAATTGGATTAGATTGATTGACTGCATGCTTTGTGTGAATACTTGGATGTGTTTATGTGAATAATGTATATCGGATGGATATTATAAGGGTGAGGGCAATTTTGGAAATTGTTGTAATAAATTTAGAATTTATTAAATTGGACATGCGTGTCCAGCCTATTATCTCTTTTCTCTTTGTATTTCTCTTCTCACCAATTCCCCTCAATGTAAATGAGGTTTCTTTAATGTATTATGTAATTGGGTAGAAGTATGTAAAGTGCTAGCGGGAGAGAGGAAAAAGAGAGATTTATTCTAGGAATAAATTTGTTATATATCCATCCGCATATCATTATTAATTTTATCGCGCCTTATTATGCTTTTAGAATGCATGTTTAAAGGTGTATGATGAGACCTAATCAAAGATAATAAATTGGTTGCCAATTTACGCGAAAAACCCTCACTACAATATTAAGTGTTTTTCCTTCCATTGAGTGGTTCTCTCTCAAGATCCAAGATTGACATTGGTTTGTTGTCCAAAATCAAGATCATTGTCCATCGCGGATTTGTTTGAACCATGAAAGTTTTATTCTATATCGCATGTCTTGGGCGGTTGTGACTTGTTGGCCAAAGTCAAGGTGACTTCTAGTTCATCGACGTGGATTACGAAGCTTTCCCACTGTCAATGGGTCGCGCTTAACTGGAATCATTAAGCTTGTTGAGCCAAAGTCAAGGCTTAGTTGATTCAGAGGAAAATGTTAGGAAATATATATTGGATATATATCTCGGACTTGGAGGTACACCTACCAGATCTAGGAATTGGATGAGATCCAATTGATCTTAGAGATCTACCTAGTTAAGTTTCATACAACTTGTTGGCCAAAGTCAAGGTTGTGTGTTATTTAACGAGATCCTAGCCCACTAGGAAACTGGGTTTCCCGAGTACTCCACAGAGGGTTAGAGGCTCGCCGAAAAATAGTGGGAGGTTAGTATTAAATTTGCAATTTCGTTTAATACTCATTTACATAAGCTCTTTTAATTTATTTATCGTTGTTATAAATAAATTAGTTGGACTAATATCTAATATTGCTTTCTTTGAACAGTTAGACTGTACAAAACACTACTCATTTGTAGTTAGTTATATAGTTGGACTATAGTAACCATTACATTTTGAGTGTATCGAAATCGTTGATTGAATAGTTGGACTATTGCAATCGAGATAACTGTAAATATTAGCGTTAGAGACATCATCATGGGCGATAATGTCTTTAACGGCTCCAATTTTCCAAATTGGGAGATGAACCTCATGATAGTCCTGGGGGCTGAGAAGTTACTCTATGTTATAGAGAAACCTCTCGGGTCTGAGCCCGGAGTTGAGCAAATAGTAGAGCATGAGCTTTGGAAGACTCATCGTGATGATAACTTTAGTGCTCAATCTGTCATGCTTGCCGCAATGACTCCTCAATTTCATCTTTAGAACAAAGGATTGGATCTTTATAGTATGATGTTGAAATTGAAGGATCTTCACATATCTAAACTTAGATCTCAGAATCACGAATTACACAAGAAGCTCTTTCGCTCGCGTATGTCAGAGGGTACATCTGTCGAGCACTAGGTGTCGCAGATGATTGCTGACATCAAACAGCTAGGTTAGCTGGGCATTACCTACGAGGCCGAGACTTCCATAGATTTGATCTTACAGTCTCTGCCCGAATGCTGAAGCGGGTTCATCGTGAACCAAGAGTAAACTCTTGGAGAGTTAATGGCTATGCTCTAGGAGGCAGAGCCAGAGCTTCCAAAAGGGCAAGAAGCGCAATGCGCATCTTACTTCGACATCCCAGAAGGCCAAGGCTTGGCCGAAGGCTTCTGGGGATTTGAAAAAAATGGCAAAGACAAAATCGTCACAGTCTTCTGGGAAGACAAATGACATATCACAAGACGTCTGCCTACATTGTGGCAAACATGGTCACTGGAAGCGTGACTGCCGTGAGTACAAGGCGGAGTTGGAGGAAGTGAAAACGGGCAAGACTTCAGCTTCAGGTATGTTTGTTATAAACATGTCCACTACTAGTTTTAAAAATTGGATTTTTTATTCTGGATGTGGTACTCACATATGTACTGGTGTGCAAGATCTACTTATTAGAGAATACTGGCTTCAGATGAGATCGACCTATGAGTCAGAAACATGACGAGAGTCGCTGTTTTGGTAGTTGGGACCTATGTTTTGAATATGTCCTTAGGGCATGTAATTACATTAGGTGACTGTTATTTTGTACCTAGTTTGATTAAGGAACATCATCTCTGCATTTTTTTTAACCCGCTGCGGGTGTACCTTTGTATTTTGGAACACTAGGTGTTTTATATATAAAGATAACATTTTGATATGTACAACATATGTTAATAATAGTCTTTATATTTTGAATATAAATGAATCTCAAATATATAACATGACAAACAAAAGACTCAAATTGAGTAAGACATATGAAACTTATATGTGGCATTGTCGTATGGGACACATTGACAAGACTCGTATATCCATACTTTCGAAGAGTGGATACTTGGACGAATTTGATCCTAAATCATATGATGTCTGCGAATCTTGTTTATTAGGCAAAGTGCCTAAAACACCTTTTAGCGGTAAGGGTGTAAGTGTCACTGAGCTGTTAGCCCTCGTTCATGGTGACGTATGTGGGCCCATGTCTAGCCAGGCTAGAGGTGGATATGAATACTTCGTAACCTTTACAGATGTTGCATCGCGTTATGGTTATGTGTGTCTTATGAGACACAAGTCAGAAACTTTTGAGAAATTCAAGAAGTTTCGACACGAAGTAGAAAAACAGACCGGAAAAGTATTAAAACATCACGGTTGCACCGTGGTGGAAAATACTTGGGCAATGAGTTTCTCGATTACTTGAAAGAGTATGGTATTCTTTCACAGTGGACTCCTCCCGGAACACCTCAATTGAATGGTGTATCCGAACAGAGAAACCGAACTTTATTGGACATGGTAAGGTTAAAGATGAGTCACATTGAGCTATCAATTTCCTTCACGGGATACGCATTGAACAGTGCAATACTTATTTTGAATAAGGTTCCGTCAAATTCTGTTGGACAGACTCCATATGAAATATGGACAGGAAAAAAACTGGGTTTCTCATTCCTGAAGATTTGGGATACTAGGCATATATTAAACGTTTGGATGGTGCCAAACTAGAACCCAAATCGGATAAGTGCCTATTTGTAATTGGTTATCCTAGGGAAACCAATTTGCACAACCCACTAGAGAACAAAAATATGTGTTGCTCTCAATGCGGTTTTCCTTAGAGGAATTCCTAAATGCAGTGGCAAGTGGGAGGAAAGTAGAACTCTATGAAAATCGGAGTGATACTGTTCCTGGCACCGATCCCCTCACGGATCACGCACAATTCATCAGGGATGAGACTGTTTCACAATCTTCTAATACACAAGAACCACATAGGTCGGAAGAGTCAGAAAACAACCTAAGAGGTATGGGTTTCTGATCTCACCTCATGTAGATATTAATCTTATTAAGGAAGATAAACCGGCTACGTATGAGGTAGCGATACAAGGTATCAACTCCGTTTTATGGCAAGGTGCCATGAAGTCCAAAATAGATTCCATGTATACAACCAAGTTTAGACACTGGTTGATGTACCATAAGTCATTGTGTCTATTTGTAGCAAATGAGTTTCATGGTGAAGACATACATGGATGGCAACATACGAACGCACAAAGCTAGGCTTGTAGCAAAATGGTATCGTCATCAACATGGTGTCGATTACGACGAAACCTTTTACCCATTGTCATGATTAAATCCATTCGGATAATGCTTGCTATAGCTGCATATTTCGATTATGAAATATGACAGATGGACGTCAAAACCAATTTCCTTAACAGAAACCTTTTGGAGGATGTTTATATACAACAACCTGACGGTTTTTCGTGCCAAAATATACAAACAATGTTTGCAAGTTAAATCGATCCATTTATGGATTGAAGCAAACATTGCATTCTTGGAATCAACATTTTGATAAGATCATAATGGTATATGGTTTCATTCAAAATGATGATGATTCTTGTGTATATAAGAAGGTTAGTGGGAGCGCACTGACATTGATTGTCCTATACGTTGATGATGTATTGCTTTTTAGCAATGACATTCCCATACTAAATCGGTGAAAGCTTGGCTTTCATTAAAATTCTCCATGAGAAACTTGGGAGAGGCAACCTTTATTCTAGGAATAAGGATATACTAGGATAGATTTAAAAGTTGTTGGCACTCTCCGAGAATTCGTACATTGACAAAGTGTTGAAGAGATTTAACATGGATCAGCCCAGAATGGGCTGCTTCCAATGTCACATGGTGTCTCTCTATCTAAGGACATGTGTCCTAAAACTAAATATGAGAGAGATTCAATGAATCAGATCCCATTCGCTTAAACAGTCGGATCGATCATGCGTGCCTTGATATGTACGCGACCTGGTGTCTCATATGCTTTGAGCATCTGCAATCACAATCAGGCCGATCGAGGTGATGGTCACTGGATTGATGTTAAAAATATCCTTTACTATCTTAGACGAACTAAGGATGCTTTCTTAGTTTATGGAGATGGAGAACTTGAGGTGACTGGGTTCACCGATGCAAGTTTCCAAACCGATAAAGATGACTGTAAGTCGCAATAAAGGTACATAGTTTGTTTGAACAACGGAACAGTGAGCTGGAAATCTTTCAAGCAAGATACTATTGCTGATTCAATAACAAAAGCGGAATACATTGCTGCGGCTGAGGCAGCAAAAGAAGCATTTTGGATCTACAAAAATTCCTAATTGGATTAGGAGTAGTTCTGTTAGCAGCTGAGCTAGGCTACAGCACAGGCTAAGGAATTACAGTCTCATCAATGATCCAAGTATGTACTTCGACGATTTCATCTGACTCATGAGATCACACATCGTGGCGATGTCAAGATCGACAAGATCGTTTCAGATGATAACCTTGGATATCCGGTGATGAAAGCGATATCTCAGCATAAGTATGAGCGACCCGTATATAGTTCAGGTGTTAGACACTTGAGTGATTGGCTATAGGCCAAGTGAGAGATTTTTGGACAATTATGACCCATAGCATCACTATTTGTAAAAGAGATGGTGTTCTTTGTACAAATTAACTACGTGACAAAGGAAATTGCTCTTTTATCATTTTGTAATTGGATTATTTGGATATATAAATGAAAAAAGTTCATATGATTAGTACCAGATTAATAAGATATGAGACAGTATTAATCCATGAAAGGTTTAATCATTAAATATCCCTAGTCGTAGTATTATTGAGACTGGACATCGATAATGCGAAATAGGCTAGTATTACACTTGTGCGCGTTATGGAAGCTTAACGGCATAGTTCTCATATATTTAAGTATTGGATACTTATGCAAGTGTGATAGAAGTTTCTGTTAGCCGTTGGACCGGGAACAGCTTCGCTCTGGATAGAACCCTCGGAGTCCCATTGGTATTATGACTATGTGTCTATGGGATTAAATTCGTCTAGAAGAGAGAACGTGATTAATTTGGAATTAATCGGCAAAATAAATTTAATATTTAAATTAGATTTTACTATTTAATTTATTCAATTGGGCTAAAATAATATATTAGATATATTAATTGAAATTGGATTTCAATACGGAATTAAAATTGGATTTTAATTCAAGCGAACGAATTAATTTGGAATTAATTCGTAAGCGACTTCCGTAATAATTTTACTGGGTATTATTATTTAATTACGTAGCAACAGAAATTTCATTTAGTCGGATTAAACGAACCGGACCCAAAGTGTGTTGTGCAAGCCAACTTTAATTTGGAATTTAAAGTGGTGGGACCCAAGACTTACATCAATTGTTTGACACTTGATGGAAGTTGTTGGCATTAATAAATTGGATGTATTAAACCAACACACCAACCAAGTCAACAAAGTTTGAGAAACTAATTGTTTTGGAAACAATACTATTCATCTTCTCTCTTTCTTGTAAAAAATGTGAGCCTCTTCTCTCCATTGGAAATTTTGTTGCAAAATTTCAAGCAAGCTAGCACTTCAAGAGTTAAAAGAAGATGATAGGGAAACTCACCATTGAGTTTGGAATTCAAAAGAGAGCTTGGAGCTTCTTCTAAAACAAAGAAAATGTTTTGAATCTCATCCAATCAATGTAAGTTTTTTCCGCAAACTTTCTTGAATTATTCACACTATAATCATGTTTAGGATTGTTGGGCTAGTCTTAGAGACACTAACACTAAAACCAATGACTAGGAATATATATATTTTAAGAATAGTTTATAATAGTAATACTTATATCAATGTCGTACCACATAGTGTCTAATATTACTACATGACTATTCTAAGGTCGATGTCATTCTTAGCATATTTATACATCAATTTAATATGCATAATGAAAATACCATTAATAAGGTTTGAAATGAAAATGTAGTTATTTTATTAATAAATAATAAAATATAATGTATTATACATTTTTTGGATTGGCGCTCCAAGCACCAACTCCAACAGCCTTGACCCACCATGAATGAGTCAAACTTCTTGTACCACTGTCTTGGTGCTTGCTTGAGGCCGTGCAAGCTATTTTTCAACTTGCAAACAAGGTTTTCGTTTCCTAAAACTTTGTAACCTTCTGGCTGCTCTATGTAGATTCCTTCATTTAGATCACCATGAAGAAATATTGTCTTAATATCCACTTGTTCAAGCTCTAAGTTTAAACTGGCTACCAATCCTAGGATAACTCGGATTGAAGCCATTTTTACAACTGGTGAAAAGATTTCATCAAAGTAAATTCTCTTTTTCTGTACGAATACTTTGACTACTAACCGAGATTTGTGTTTCACCATATTTCCGCTGCCATCTTTCTTCAACTTGAACACTTATTTGTTCTTCAGTGCCTTCATCACATGTGGGAGTTTGACTATCTTATAAGTATGATTTTTCTACAGAGATTTCATTTCATCATGCATTGCGAGCAACCATTTTCCTTTGTCTTTATTAGATACAGCTTCCTTGAAACTTTCTGGCTCCCCCTCATTAGTAAGCAGAATATAGTCAGATCCTAAGTATCTGTTTGATAAAATCCGACCTCGCTCAGATCTTCGTACTAGAGGTTCACTGGTTTCTGGAGGTCTGTCGTCATCCAAATCTGTGGATGACCTTGTAGCCTCTGATGGAGCAGGTTGCAGCTCCCCCTGCTCAACACCATTTTCCCCATCTAGTTATGCTTCTGACATATCATGCACCCCATCATTATTTGTGGCCACTCGTGTTGGTACTGGGGTTGTGTCTGGATTTGAATCAGTTTTTTCGGTATTGGAATTAGAAGACATCTTCGGTTTTTCAATGTCTTCAATTATCTAGTCTTCAAGAAATACTACATCCCTGCTTCTGATGATCTTCTTTTCCTTCGGGTCCCATAAAATGTATCTGAATTTCTCGTCTCCATAGCCTATGAAGATGCATGAAGTAGTCCTTGTATCGAGCTTCTGCCTGAGCTCCTTGGATACGTATGCAAAGGCTAAGCATCTGAACGTTCTAAGGTGAGATTATGAGAGATTCTTACCAGACCACACTTTCTCCGGAATCTCAAAATTCAACGGTACAAATGGTGATCTGTTATCAGGTAGCAGGCGGCACAAACAACTTTTCCCCAGAATGGCTTTGGCAGCTTAGCCATGTTGATCATGCTTATGAATTTTTCCATAATGGTGCGGTTCATTCTTTCAGCAACACCATTATTCTGTGGAGTGCGTGGAACAGTCCTTTCATGTCAAATGTCGTGGCTTCCACAGTAAGCATCGAACTCTTTGGATGTGTATTCGCCGCTATTATCTTTACGGAGTCACTTAAGTTTCTTCCATGTTTCACGCTCTACCATGGCATGGAACAGTTTGAAATAATCCAGGACCTGATCCTTTATTTTCAGAAAATACACCCACATTTACTGAGAAGCATCATCAATAAAAGTGAGAAAGTATTTATTACCGCCTAGTGAATTAACTTTCAAGGGATCAGAAATATCAAAGTGCACCAGACTGAGCAACTTTGATCTTCTCGTAAAAGAAAAATTAAAGGAGACTCTATATTGCTTACCGAATAGACAGTGATTGCAAGGAACTAGAGCAGCGTTCTTGGAGACAGTGATTAGATCTTACTTTGTCAAGGTAGACAACTCCTTCTCACCAATGTGACCGAGTCTGTGGCGCCACAGATTTTGAGAAGCCTCATGTTCAACTACATTAAGGCTTTCTGCACATATCTTCACATGGGTATTGTATAAAGTACCACAAATATGTCTTCGGGCGATGAGCATGACACCTTTTATCATTTTCCATGTGTCATTGCTAAAGTGGCTTGTATATCCCTGTTTTTCAAGGGCTACCCCCGAGAGTAGATTAAACCGAAGTTCCGGAACATGTCCCACCTCCTTCAGGGTTATTGTATACCCTGTATTTGTCTGATGAATGGGTTTTATGGCGGAAAATGGGAAAATCAAAATTTTCCGATTTCAAAATTTTTCTTGGATTAATTAAATAAAATAATTTATTTAATTATCCAATTATCAAATTCTGCAAAAATTACACAAGAGATCAAATTTCATGTTAATTACCGAATTACCTCATAACTTTACAAATTGATCATTTTAGTCCAAAATCGTCAAATATAATTTTTGATGATTCTAAATCACTTCTAGAATATTTTTCAACAAATCAAATACATCAAAATCAGATTTGCAACAAATGCCCAAACTTTTCTGAAATTACCGAGAGCACCCCATATTTTCGGTTTATTACAATTTGGTCCTTTTGTGTTCTAAACATGCCAAGATCAAATCCAATCAACCCAAAATTTACATGCATCATATACACTCCATAATACATCACATATATGAAAAGCCTCAATTTTGGAATGGGTTATGAACCCTAATATTTCAATTTCATCAAATTGACCAATTTTACCAAATCTTTAAAATCCAACACTTTAATCCATTCAATACTTCACCAAACAAGCCTCAACACTTTGAAATAACTCTAGAAAAATTCTAGATCACCAAGGAGTGGCTCAACAACTCTAGAATGACAACTTTGATTTTCAAAGAATCAAAAGTAAGCCTTTAAAATAATTTTAAGCTTGCTTACATGCATCAATCTTTCATCCAAGTTCACAAACAAATAAACACAAACTATAAGAGAAGATAGAACATCCAAGCAACACAAAATGATGCCAAGCATGTTAGAAACTAATTTAATGTTGAAAGCTTTAAAGAAAGACTTATAAATTCCAAAGATTTCTAAGCTTTTTCTTTTAACCTTCAAGTTTTGCTCTCAACTTTCTTTTGTGTTATTTTTGTGTGTTTAGAACTTATGAAACCCTAAAAATGAAACAAACAATATATACCTCCCACTATTAGGCTTGGTCGAATTTTGGAGATTAAAATATCTAGATATTTTAATTTTTGTTTCATTAAAGTTCAACTTGCCAACTTATTTTGTAAATCATTACACTTTAATGAATTATTCAACAAAGTCAACAATTGCAACGAAGTCATTAAAATAAATATCATAACTTAGGATATTTATATTTTTAATTAATTTAATCATTTAACAATTAAATAATTAAATAATTATTTAAATATAAATATATTAAATATATGTATTATATTTACATTAAATATCAAATACATATATATTTATGATATTAGTCAAATATCTCAATTTGACAATTAATTAATGTGTATTTGATAAAATCTATCATTAAATGCAAATATACAAAAAATTAGGAAATGACTATTGGGTCCATTCACATGTATTTTTCGTTTAACCTTTAAACGACTTATAAATAATCAGTATTATTTATAAATATTTCCTTAGTGCTCTACGAGTATATTTCATTAGTGAGACTCTCTAGATTCAGACATATCTGTCACGAAATCCAATTTCGTGTCCATAATTTACCCACTCGTAAATTATGACGACCACAGATAATCTCTCTAAATCATACAGGTCGAGGTCATGGCATATGTATAATTTCTCTGTCACAGGTATCCGGATATATCCCAGAGATATAGATGTAAACGTTAAATCTCTATAGGGACAATCCCGTCGATATCTCTATTAGCAATCTCTAAAAGAACACTTAGAACTGACTTTTAAAGTGTACCACGGGCCCATGGTTTTTATCTAATTGCTAATCATAAATGGACTACCTATACTTTGTTCCCAGAACTGACAGATCCTATCTCGATACACACAGGACACCCTGAGGATTTATCCACACCCAACGAACAGGCGGAGGTCTAATCTAAATAGATCGGTGACGTGACTGCCATCTAAGTGTGAAGGATGTCTCATGTGCCCACAGTGGCATCTCAAGTCGAAGAATCAAAAATGTTACTCAACCCGAGAAGATTCTTATTGACGTTGGTGTACCATCCATTAAGAATCTTCGGTGAGTCGTTCAATGTTTATCCGCCACAAACACCTACACGTCTATACGAGTCTTAAAGACTCATGGTTCATTGAGAAACCTTTGGAATCATATATTCCAGTATATGACATGTACCGGTCTCAATGGGTTTACTTTACTGACCAAGTAGTGTAAACCTTGACCAGGAACTGTCTAAGAATGACAACGTCATGATACAACTCAATGTCAGTTGTGACGCTTTTACAACATTATCATGACTAGTCATCCTAAGGTCAAATACATCTTTACCATATTAAAAGATATATTATATTATAGAAAATGTTTGTATTATTCATAATAAAACGTTTAACATAAGTATTTTCAAGGAAATACAAACGAGAATTGGCGCTCTGAGCACCAACCCCAACACCATTGCTAAAGTGGCTTGTATAACCTTGTTTGTCAAGGGCTACCCCCGAGAGTAGATTAAGCTGAAGTTCCGGAACATGTCTCACCTCCTTCAGGGTTATTATATACCATGTATTTGTTTGCAACTGAATTTCACCAATTCCCCATATCTGAGAGGAACTGGTATTTCTCATTTTCACTGCTCCAAAATCTGCTGCTTTATATGTTGTGAAGAAGTCCATGTGAGGGGTGACGTGGTAGGATGCTGCAGTATCTACTACCCACTCAACATCTTCAGTTGCGAAGTGAATGCATGTTTCTTTCTGGCTAGAGCAGATAGCTACATCTCCTGAGGTAAGTACTAGTGTCTCCGGCTCTCCGCATTGTTGTTCTTCGGTTGGGAATTTCCTTAACCCTGCTCTCGTTGCACCTTTCAGTAATTATTCTTTAAGTGGCTTTCTATGCCACAATGGTAGCACTTATAGGTAGGCTTTCTTCACTATGTGGATTTGCCTATACTTTTGCTTTCACCTCTCCCTTTACCTCGATTTTTATCTTGTTGTCTTCCTCGATTCTCCGTGACAAAGGACTTGAGTATGATCTATGTCCATGTCACTTATAGGTAGGCTTTCTTCAGTCTGTGGATTTGCCTATACTTTTGCTTTCACCTCTCTCTCTACCTCGATTTTTATCTTGTTGTCTTCCTCGATTCTCCGTGAAAAAGGGCTTGAGTATGATCTGTGTCCGCGTCTTTTCTTATGGCCTCCTCATTTGACAGTGCATATTTTACCATAGGCATGATAAGTCTGCCTCTTGGAGCTGAATTGCCGAGAGTAACCACCAATGTTTCCCAACTATCATGGAGAGAACTGGGTAGTAAGAGGGCTTGAACTTCATCTTCCAGTTGCATGTCTACCGCGGGCAACTGGTTCACCAAGCTTTGGAACTCATTGGTGTCTTCTGCAATGGAAGTTCCACTTTGTAGCTTCAGGTTCACCAAACACCTCATTATTAAGGCTTTATTCCGAGCTGTCTTGGTCTGGAATATGTATTCCAATTTTATCCATATTTCATAAGTATTTGTATCATGTGTTATATGGTGGAAGACACTGTGGCCAATCCACTGCCTAATCTGACTAAGAGTTATGTTCTAGAGTTTATTAAAGTCATACTCTTTAATAGATTCTGGTCTCACTCCCTTCACCTCGATAATATCGAATATATCTTTGCACTTTAAATAATCTATCATCTGAGGCCTCCAGAGGGAGTATTGGTTGATGTCAGCTTGATCATTGCACCCGAAGAGGAATCTTCCATTTTCATTTTAAGTTTACAGTTTAAAATTAAAATAGGATAAAATCGGGGCTTATTTTCACAAATCAGAGGTCACCGTTGCGTTTGGAATGGTTAAAAATTATGGATTTGATACTTCGTTGGTCCAAAGCAGAATCAGGGGCCGATTTGTAAATTTTTAAAATTTCTGGGGCTAAAATATAAATTTTAGACACTTCAGTGGGCTCAATGAAATTTACCAGGTATGCTGACGTGGCAGACACGTATTTGATGATGTGGCAGAAATGAGACCCGCTTGATGACATGTCTGACACGTGGTGATGACGTGAAGCTGACTGTGCGATGATGTGATACTGATTGTTTGATGACGTGGCGATGACTATGCGATGACGTGGCGATGACTGTGCACTGATGTGTGATGATGTGGAGATGACATGTCTAACACGTCAGCGTCTTTAAGATCTGACCACGCGTGAAGCGAGTAAGGGCGCGTGGGAAGTTATTGCTCGGCGCGTGTGAGCTCCATAGACCTCCATTCGATCGTCGGAAAATACCATCGTGCTCGTCTCGACGTGAACAAGCTGATGGTATGCTCAAAATTGATTTTTGATAACTTTCTCGAAACCCAAATTTTCCGAATCGAGTTTCGATCTTCGATTTTACGACCTCAATGTATAACCAAAGCTACTAATAACACTTGTTGTGATTCTCTAATCACTGAAGAGTGTTTTTTAGGAAAACCCGATTCTATTACTTACTTGAATATAAATTTACAAGTATTTAACACTTTACAAAACCTTACTTTTTCTCTACACTCTCTAAATTTTCTTCACTTGAAGCTTAATATTTATGATGTTTTGAGCTCTCAAATAAGCTCTCAATTTATAGCCAAACACAAGACTCAAATGTCAACAAATGAATAGTGTTCCACCTAAAGTAGTTTGTAATTTTGCTTCATTTGTCAAAAGTTGTTGCCCCATTTTCCATCTCCATCTGAAACTGCCTTGGATGGCTCTTGGTGATGGAGTGCAGCTGGACATTACACCATGTACCGGTTGGCACAAGTTTGGAAATATCGAATATTGACCATGTTTTAATAGCTATAACCCTTGTTATACCAGAGGTGACCATTAGAGTCAAGATTCATTTATTCGTTCAATTCGATTCACATTAAAGAGGATATTGGTTAGGAAAAGTTGATTCGTTTAATAAATGAATCAATTCAATTCGATTTGTTTAATAAACAAATTGAATTGAGTTTGAGCTCACATATTTATTTACTGCTTTATTTTTGCTAATATTTTTTATTTTTTAATTAAATTCGAGAAGTTATTGTGGGAAGACATAAACTGGGCGACGCCTACTGTTCCGGGCTCGCGGCCTGGTTGGGAGTACGGAGTATCCCGCGGGGGAATAAACCGAAGAATGATGGAGTCACCATCCGGTGTGAACCGGGACAAAGATTTAAGGCCGCACTCACCCCTCGCAAGGGAAGGCCTCAAACCATTGGGTTCGGAATGGTCCCTTACTTATGCCACTTGTAATAAAATGATTTGTGCAATAATACAACCAAGCCTAAGCAACATTTATTTCCAAGGATAATTTACTCCTAATTTCGCATGCATAAATACAAGGCTCATATCTAAGTTTGCATATATCATATGTCTGGATTTGCATACAACCTATTTGCATTTAATCTATGTCCCAATTTGCATACAACCTATTTGCATATAATCTATGTCCAAATTTGCATACAACCTATTTGCATTTAATCTATGTCTCAATTTGCATACAACCTATTTGCATTTAATCTATGTCCAAATTTGCATGCATAAAGGTAAATTAACATACGGCAAGCATACAACTTACTAAGCACATTGTACTCATACATGTGGGGAATGCAGATAAATGGCAATTGTACAATCATGCGTAGTAAAGAGAAGCAATAAGGTTAGTAATACAAAGGGATAACTAATAGGGGCAATTATGCATAAAATATGATGAAAATGACTCAGTTCAGTGTGTGTACGTTCGTGTAGCGTTCGTAAACGCGTTCGAACGGTAAACAGAAGGTTCACGTTCGTGTAGCGTTTGAGGACGCGTTCGAACGGGACCAGACCTGATGCATGATAAAACTAAGAAAATGCATGCGCGTTCGAGAACGCGTTCGAACGGTAAACAGAAGGTTCACGTTCGTATAGCGTTCGAGAACGCGTTCGAACGGAACCAGACCTGATGCATGCAACACATACATAGACAAACAAATCCACAATGTAGGACCTCACGTGTCCGATTGAACTCATTCTCATCCAATCATGTGTACCTTGCCCGGCGCGGCAAAACTTCGTGGTAAAGGATTTTAACCCCTCGAAATAGAGGACCTTTAATCCGACTTACTAAGCCCATGCGCTAATAACACAATGCATATAAGAAATAAAAACAACAATATCGGATTTCGTATACCCGATTGAACACATCTCACATTCAACCGAATATACATCATCCGGCGCGGCAAAGCATCGTGGTAAAGGATTTTAACCCCTCGAAATAGAGAACCTTTAATCGCACTTACTAAGCCCATGCGCTAATAACACAATGCATATAAGAAATAAAGACAACAATATCGGACTTCGTATACCCGATTGAACATATCTCACATTCAACCGAATATACATCATCCGGCGTGGCAAAGCATCGTGGTAAATGATTTTAACCCCTCAAAATAGAGGACCTTTAATCGCACTTACTAAGCACATGTGCTTTACCTCATCATTACTCAAGCAAATAACCTGCAGAATTTAAATAGCGGATAATAAACGAATCAAACAACATAAAACAAAATATGCGCTGTTTGCTCAAGTGGTACGTGGAGTTGTATCCCAAGTACAGACCGCACTACCATCCATTCGGATTCGGCTACGGAATTTATGTCTGGGTTTCCATCCTATATACCACAAGAGGCGGCACATTTTTCATTTTATTCAAAACAACAACATGCATCCATAAACGACTCTCATACGAAATAAATAACTAAAACAATTAAAAAATGAATAAAAGATGAATACAAAAAGTGCCCTCAGGTCTAACCTTTTATGTCGACTCTCGGAAGTACCGTACGCGGTAGTCGGAAGGGTGAATGCTCCGCAACTCCTCCGGTTCACTGGTTCAACATTTCCCTTCGCTGTTCGGGCTGCTGTTTTCCCTCCGTTTTGCTGCTGTTTTGCTGCTGTATCGCTGATGTATCTCGGACACTATTTTTGATGTTTTAGGCTATTGTTTTGTGGTTTTTTGGATTGGTTTAAGGTGTAGTTTTAATTACTGTTTTAGGGATTAAAAGTGCAATTTTTTTAGTTACTGTTTTAGGTGATTTAGGGGCTGTAGAGGGCTATGATTTTCGATGGTAGAAGGAGGAGGATGAGAGAAAATTCTTTGTGGTTGGCGTGAATTGAGAGCTCTTTTTTTGCTGTGTATGCGTGAGAAGTGAGGAGAATAAGGGAGATTTCTTGTGTGAATTATGTGTGAATGAGCTAGGAAAGGTGAATGGTTGAGGTTGTGTTTCTTTTATAGGAAAAGGGCTAGGGCTTCTCCTTGCTTGACAAGGAAGGGATTTGGTGCATTAAAGGGGGATATGATTTGGTGTCAAATAAGGAAAATCAAAGATTGATTGGGGGACAAAATTTGGTTAATTAGGGAGTTAATATATTTAATTTGTTTTGATTAGGCATACAATTTGTTTAGTTAGGAATATAATATTCTTGATTGATTTTAATTAGGCATGATTTTATTTGATATTTATTTTAATTTGGTATATGATTTTTATATTTTATTTAATTCCCATGTGTTAAATATGTGTTTTATTAATTTGGATGTGTTTTATGGGCTTTGGTGGGCTAATTGGGCTTGGGTGTGAGGCTAGCAGCAAAACCAGAAATACCGACACTGTTCGAACGCCTATTCGAACGCTACACGAACTCCCGCAATCTGCTTGACGTTCGAACGTGGTCACGAACGCAGCACGAACGAAAACAATGAACTTGTGAAATGAATCTGATGACATGCTTATTCTGAATTTCCCTTTCCGACGTCTATTTCCCGCGACTTCCGTGACTTAAAAGGTAGTGTCTCCAAATGAGACACATCACAAGGACTTATATGCAAAAATTCAGTGCCTACAGTCGCCCCCACTTTGATGAGACTTGTGTAATGTTTAACAGTGACAATCATATCAAAGTTATGCAATGCATTTTCACTTACCTGGCTCGCCAGCTGCCACTTGACTTGCCATGCGTTGAGTTGAGTTGATTTGGGCGGTGAGGTGTTGCGACCCTGGTTCATTCCCGAACCGTTGCTGTGATGTGGTCCATTCCCGAACTTTTACCGTGAGTTAAAAGGTAGTGTCTCCAAATGAGACACATCACATTCCTGAACTTCCGTGACTTAAAAGGTAGTGTCTCCAAATGAGACACATCACAAGGACTTATATGCAAAAATTCAGTGCCTACAGTCGCCCCCACTTTGATGAGACTTGTGTAATGTTTAACAGTGACAATCCTATCAAAGTTATGCAATGCATTTTCACTTACCTGGCTCGCCAGCTGCCACTTGACTTGCCATGCGTTGAGTTGAGTTGATTTGGGCGGTGAGGTGTTGCGACCCTGGTTCATTCCCGAACCGTTGCTGTGATGTGGTCCATTCCCAAACTGTTACCGTGAGGTGTCCATTCCTGAACCGTTACTGTGAGGTGGTTCATTCCCGAACCGTTACTGTGATGTGGTCCATTCCAGAACCGTTAATGTAAAATGGTCCATTCCCGAACCGTTACTGTGAGGTGTCCATTCCCGAACCGTTACTGTGAGCTGGTCCATTCTCGAACCGTTACTGTGAGGTGGTGCATTCCTGAACCGTGCTCTATTCTCGGAGTGCCATTCCCGGCTTGTTCGTTCCCGAACTGTGTTTCCATTCCTGGAGTGCCATTCCCGGTTTGTTCATTCCCGAACTGTATTTCCATTCCTGGAGTGCCATTCTCAGCTTGTTCATTCTCGAACCTTGCTCCATTCTCGGATTACCATTCTCGGCTTGTTCATTCTCGAACTCTGCTCCATTCTTGGATTGCCATTCTCGGCTTGTTCATTCTCGAACTCTGCTCCATTCTTGGATTGCCATTCTCGGCTTGTTCATTCTCGAACCTTGCTCCATTCTTGGATTGCCATTCTCGGCTTGTTCATTCTCGAACCTTGTTCCATTCTGGGATTGCCATTCTCGGCTTGTTCATTCTCGAACCTTGCTCCATTCTCGGATTACCATTCTCGGCTTGTTCATTCTCGAACTCTGCTCCATTCTCGGATTACCATTCTTGGCTAGTTCATTCTCGAACCCTGCTCCATTCTTGGATTGTCATTCCCGGCTTGTTCATTCTCGAACTGTGCTTCATTCTCGGAGTGCCCTTCCCGGCAAGACTGATACTGATAATTGATGTGGGCCTCGCCCCCAGAGTGCCATACCCGGCAAGATTGATACTGATGCTAATATGGGTCTCGCCCCCAAACTGATGTTGATGTGGGCCTCTCCCCAAACTGATACTGATGTGGGCCTCGCCCCCAACTGATATTGATATGGGCCTCGCCCCCAGACTGATATTGATATGGGCCTCGCCCCAAACTGATACTGATGTGGTCCTCGCCCCCAGGCTGATACTGCTGATATGGATCTCGCCCCCAGACTGATGCTGATGTGGGCCTCGCCCTCATAATGATGTGGGCCTCGCCCCAAACTAATACTGCTGATATGGGCCTCGCCCCCAGACTGATACTAATACTAATACGGGCCTCGCCCCTGTGATTCATTCCTGAAAACTGCTGACATTGTACTGTTGCTGTTTCTGGTTGGCTTGCATTTAATGCTTTCTCTTTTTCTCCTTTGAAACATGTTATTACAAAACAAAACAAACACGAAAATGATGCGAATATGTTACGTGTATGCATGCATGCGTGCATGAATGAATTTTCTATTCCGTTGGGTTAGGTCTTCTGCCAGTCCTCCTGGTGATCGCTCGGCCTTTTCTTCCTTAGGCGAAATACTGCTTCAATCTATCCATATTGATCGGCTTGGTGAACTCGTTCCCTTCCAAATCTGACAGTCTCACTGCCCCTATTTCCCACTTTCTGAATGGCTATCTTATCTTTTCTGCTTGCTTCTTTCGAGGATTCCCATTGTTCTAGATATCACTGAGTATCACAGTAACAAGGTTTAATGTCTTTGTCAAATGTACTCATGTTGCAGGAAGAGGCTTAGGCAAGTAAACGAAATGAACGTCTTTATTATCGTTGAGAAAAAGAGTTCGAACAAGTAAACAAAATCAATGTCTTTATTAAAAATGCTGGATCAAATAGACTAGGAGGAACAGCTCCATCATCTGCGGCACTGCCTTCTTCCTCGGCCTATGGTTCTTCACTGTCATCCATGTAAGAAGCTTGGTGGTTGAGGGTTTGGAGGACAAAAGTTTCGGGCATTCCAGAGTTGATCATGTAGGTGGGTGGTGGAACAGAGTGGTAGTTTGGTAGAGGGTTGGTGTGTGTGCTAGGCTGTTATTTTCCTGGGTTGGGTATTTTATGGGAATCTATGAGATCTTGAATTTCATGCCTGAGGCGGATGCAGTTGTCGGTGTCATGGCCATGTAGCTGGTGGAAGTGACAATAAAGGTTCACATTTATGTGTGGCGGTGAGGGGTGTGGAAGTGGTTTGCCTTCTAAGGGTTTCAAAAGTCCTTGTCCCTGTAACTTTTTAAATACCTTCGACAAATGTCTACCAAGGTTGGAGAATTGCCGGTTCCTGATGGCAGCAACCTCGGCAGCAGCGGGCTTAGTCTCAGAATGCCCCCCAAAAGTCCTTTTATTCTGGCCATAGAACTTTCTATTCTCAGCCTCTTCTTCCTCTATATCCATGACAGTTTCCCTCAACTGTCGAAAGTCTGCAATCATGGAGGTCATTCTCCTCAACTTGCCATAAATGGAGGGCTTGGTGCCCTTTATGATCATTTTAATCTGGCCATTCTCAGAGGGCCGAGTCTGCATTTTCAGAAGCTGGCTTCTCCAGCGGTCTACATACTCCTTGAAGCTTTCTTCCGGCTTCTGCTTAGTGTTCTCAGAAATGCATCTGCTAATTCCCTCCAATCTTCTTTAACTTTTTTCTCAAGGTTGTGATACCACACTACAGGTGCCCCCTCGAGTGACATCTCAAACATCTTTTGGACTTGGCGCTGTGACAGGCCCACTGAACTCATCACCGAGACATATTGCCGCAGATGGACCCTCTGGTCCCCATTCCCATTGAACTTGGCCATATCAGGCATCTTGAACTGAGCTGGCAACTGTTCTTTGAAGGTCATTGCCTCATAGTCAAGTAAGTCTTCGTCTTTACCCTTCATCTTACGGGTAACTGACTCTACCTGATCACAGAGTTTCTGTATCTCGGCCTGAGACCCTACTATTCTTTCCGCAGCATATTCGGCCACATCATCATCAAAAGCGGGGATATCATCCCCCAACCTATTCGGAGGCTCTTCACGCCTTAAATTCTCAGAGTTTCCCCCAGCACGGGGCACAACCATATTTGCCATGACAGTATTCAAGGCTTGCAACTGTTCGGTAATCTTGGCGAAACCATTTTCCAACTGATCTATCAGGGATACCTCGTTATCGAATGTACTCATATATGTTACCGGTCTTTTAGTGAGTCTTCCCTCTTCCCTAACCCAACGAGACTCTATGATATCTTTTATAGACATAGAGGGTGTTAACATGATATATGTATGCATAAGATGAATGAGATGCATGCGATACAAGGAATATATCAACTCATTAAAATTTTCACACAAATCGGCCCATCATCATTATAGAAGCTTTTGGGCTAACTGTCATAGGAGTGAACTCGTCCCAGTTTAAATAGCCCAACAAGTTCACATCTCATGGCCAGAAGTCCAACCGTATCCAAATGATAATGTTCCTAAACACAAACATATAATGGTCCATTGGCGTTTTAGAAGCTTTTGGCCCAATCATCATAAGATACGTTCTTGTCCCAGTTTAAATGGCCCAACAAGCCCATACCTCATGACAAAAGGTCCGAATGGATCCAAACGACAATGTTCCCAAACACAAGCATACAGAAATAATTTCTACAGAGTGGCCCATCAATATTTCAGAAGCTTTTGGCCCAATTGTCATAGGATACGAACTCGTCCCAGTTTAAATGGCCCAACAAGTTCGCATTTCTGACAAGAAGTCCAACTGCATCAAAATGAGGATGGTCCACAAGCACAAGGAAATAGTTGCTATAGGCCATACAACCTCGGTCTACATGTAGGTTTGCGGGAGTGTAGATAAAGACTCTCGCTGGCGAAGGATTGCCCACAACTGGGTCTCCTCACTCAAAGGCTCGAGTGACCAAGTGAGCGCACTTTTTTTATACACTAAGGTACGTGCCAACGAGCTATAGTGTGTGACTGACTGTCAAATGGATTTCCCGTTGTAGATTCCCCAGATGGAGGGTGGAGCGAGGCTCACTTAAGTACCCTAGCCTCTTAGGCTCTTATCGCTTGGTGACAGGAATAAACAACGAGTCATCCAAATTAGTCCATCACAATAGGCTACAAGTAAATGATTATCTATGTGCCTTCACAACTTTTCCTTCTAGAAATGTAGTGAATGAAGGAAGACACCAAACCATTACCTAGCCTTAAAAGTGCCTTTGATTAAACCCTTTTTAACCCACAGTAGACACGGTTAATTAAAGCATAAATCATAATATTACAAGACATTATTTCGGGGCCAATCTCTATCCCTAGTGGAGTCGCCAGACTGTGGGAACACAGAAACTGGGCGACGCATGCTGTCTCGGGCTCGTGGCCCGGTTGGGCGTACGGAGTAGCCCGCAGGGGACTAAATCGGAGAATGATGGAGTCGCCACCAGGTGTGAACCGGGACAAAGATTTAAGGCCGCACTCACCCCTCGCAAGGGAAGACCTCAAACCATTGGGTTCGGAATGGTCCCTTACTTATGCCACTTGTAATAAAATGATTTGTGCAATAATACAACCAAGCCTAAGCAACATTTATTTCCAAGGATAATTTACTCATAATTTCGCATGCATAAATACAAGGCTCATATCTAAGTTTGCATATATCCTATGTCCGGATTTGCATACAACCAATTTGCATTTAATCTATGTCCCAATTTGCATACAACCTATTTGCATATAATTTATGTCCAAATTTGCATACAACCTATTTGCATTTAATCTATGTCCCAATTTGCATACAACCTATTTGCTTTTAATCTATGTCCAAATTTGCATGCATAAAGGTAAATTAACATACGGCAAACATACAACTTACTAAGCACATTGTACTCATACATGTGGGGAATGCAGATAAATGGAAATTGCACAATCATGCGTAGTAAAGAGAAGCAATCAGGTTAGTAATACAAAGGGATAACTAATAGGGGCAATTATGCATAAAATATGATGAAAATGACTCAGTTCAGTGTGTGTACGTTCGTGTAGCGTTCGTAAACGCGTTCGAATGGTAAATAGAAGGTTCGTGTTCGTGTAGCGTTTGAGAACGCGTTCGAACGGGACCAGACCTGATACATGATAAAACAAAGAAAATAAGTGTGCGTTCATGCAGCGTTTGTAAAACGCGTTCGAACGGTAAACAGAAGGTTCGCGTTCGTGTGGCGTTTGAGGACGCGTTCGAACGGGACCGGACCTGATGCATGATAAAACTAAGAAAATGCATGCGCGTTAGAGTAGCATCCGAAAACGCGTTCGAACGGTAAACAAAAGGTTCGCGTTCGTATAGCGTTCGAGAACGCGTTCGAACGGAACCAGACCTGATGCATGCAACACATACATAGACAAACAAATCCACAATGTAGGACCTCACGTGTCCGATTGAACTCATTCCCATCCAATCATGTGTACCTCGCCCAGCGCGGTAAAGCATCGTGGTAAAGGATTTTAACCCCTCGAAATAGAGGACCTTTAATCCGACTTACTAAGCCCATGCGCTAATAACACAATGCATATAAGAAATAAAGACAACAATATCGGATTTCGTATACCCGATTGAACATATCTCACATTCAACCGAATATACATCATCCGGCGCGGAAAATCATCGTGGTAAATGATTTTAACCCCTCGAAATAGAGGACCTTTAATCGCACTTACTAAGCCCATGCGCTAATAACACAATGCATATAAGAAATAAAGACAACAATATCGGACTTCGTATACCCGATTGAACACATCTCACATTCAACCGAATATACATCATCCGGCGCGGCAAAGCATCGTGGTAAAGGATTTTAACCCCTCAAAATAGATGACCTTTAATCGCACTTACTAAGCTCATGCGCTTTACCTCATCATTACTCAAGCAAATAACATGCAGAATTTAAATAGCGGATAATAAACGAATCAAACAACATAAAACAAAATATGCGCTGTTTGCTCAAGTGGTACGTGGAGTTGTATCCCAAGTACAGACCGTACTACCGTCCATTCGGATTCGGCTACGGAATTTATGTCTGGGTTTCCATCCTATATACCACAAGAGGCGACACATTTTTCATTTTATTCAAAACCACAACATGCATCCATAAACGACTCTCATACGAAATAAATAACTAAAACAATTAAAAAATGAATAAAAGACGAATACAAAAAGTGCCCTCATGTCCAACCTTTTATGTCGACTCTCGGAAGTACCGTACGCGGTCGTCGGAAGGGTGAATGCTCTGCAACTCCTCCAGTTCACTGGTTCAACGTTTCCCTTCGCTGCTTCACTATTTGGGCTGTTGTTTTCCCTCCGTTTCGCTGCTATTTTGCTGCTGTATTGCTTATGTATCGCTGCTGTATCTCGGACATTGTTTTTGATGTTTTAGGCTATTGTTTTGCGATTTTTTGGACTGGTTTAAGGTGTAGTTTTAGTTACTATTTTAGGGATTAAAAGTGCAGTTTTTTTAGTTACTGTTTTAGGTGATTTAGGGGCTGTAGAGGGCTATGATTTTCGGTGGTAGAGGGAGGAGGAGGAGAGAAAATTCTTTGTTGCTTTTTGCTTGTGGTTGGCGTGAATTGAGAGCTCTTTTTTGCTGTGTATGCGTGAAAAGTGAGGAGGAGAATGGAGATTTCTTGTGTGAATTATGTGTGAATGAGCTAGGAGAGGTGAAGGGTTGAGATTGTGTTTCTTTTATAGGCAAAGGGCTAGGGCTTCTCCTTGCTTGACAAGGAAGTGATTTGGTGCATTAAAGGGGGATATGATTTGGTGTCAAACAAGGAAAATCAAAGATTGATTGGGGGACAAAATTTGGTTAATTATGGAGTTAATATATTTAATTTATTTTGATTAGGCATACAATTTGTTTAGTTAGGAATATAATATTCTTGATTGATTTTAATTAGGCATGATTTTATTTGATATTTATTTTAATTTGGTATATGATTTTTAGATTTTATTTAATTCTCCATGTGTTAAATATGTGTTTGATTAATTTGGATGTGTTTTATGGGCTTTGGTGGGCTAATTGGGCTTGGGTGTGAGGCTAGCAGCAAAACCAGAAATACCGACACCGTTCGAACGCCTATTCGAACGCTACACGAACGCCCGCAATCTGCTTGACGTTCGAACGTGGTCACGAACGCAGCACGAACGAAAACAGTGAACTTGTGAAATGAATCTGATGACATGCTTATTCTGAATTTCCCCTTCCGACGTCCGTTTCCCGCGACTTCCATGACTTAAAAGGTAGTGTCTCCAAATGAGACTCATCACATGGACTTATATGCAAAAATGCAGTGCCTACAGTTATTATCAGTTATCACATAAAAAAAATAATATTGTCTGCTTTTGGTGGGTTGTTTTTACTAAATCTATTAGTTTTATATTTCAATACATATTTTTATGAAGAATATGTAAATAGATTACGGTAAATTATATTATTGAAATATGTTAGAAATAAATGAATATTCATTTATTAAACGATTTAAATATAAATTAAGATATTAGAATTCGTTTAATAAATAAATCGAATAAAATTCCATCAAATTTTAATTAGTTTCATTTAAAATTCGACGTAAATACATTTTATCAATATATTTTACCACCTCTATATTTTACACATGCATGCATGCATGCATTGTCAAACTAAGTAATTTAAGCATTAAAAGTTTAAAACTAGTATATGAAATGAATTTAGACCCCTTTTTTTTTTGTTGGAAGAAAACAGCTACGCCGACTGATTCATTATAAGGTAGTAAGGTACGGCGGAGATGGCTGTGACAGTGACTGACAATATAATATAAATAAGTAAATAAAGTAGTAATAAATAAGGGTTATTTACGTTTTACTACTAAAGTTATGATAAAATAACAATTGGGTACTATGAATATTAACATATTACACTTTACTACTAAACTTATATAAAATTTAACATTTTACTATTTTTTCTATTTAAACAGTTAGTTGACCGTCAGTTGACCTTTAAAAAGACTATTTTATCCTTAAAATAAAATAAACGTGAAAATTACAATTATACCATTTAAAAAATATATTTAAATCTTATATATAACAATAAAAGAGATGCAATCAACAATCATATTTATAAAAATATTTCAGTCTCTAAACTGTCCATATAACCCAACAAAATAAAGAATTTAATTTACCAAAATAATTTAATAATTAACATTCTCATATTAACCAAAATACTTTAAATGGATTACAATTTATAATAATTTGTAAGTTAAGACTCTTTTATCCTTGCGATGTCAGCATGATGTCATGGTCAACTAATGATTTGGATGGAAATGTAGTAAAATGTTGAATTTTATATAAGTTTAGTAGTAAAGTGTAATATATTAATATTCATTGTACCCATTGGTTATTTTATCATAACTTTAGTAGTAAAACGTAAATAACCCTTATTTTATTTTGAGGATAAAACAGTCTTTTAAAAGTTCAACTGACGGTCAACTAACGGTCAACTAATGATTTGGATGGATAAGTAGTAAAATGTTAAATTTTATATAAGTTTAATAGTAAAGTGTAATATATTAATATTCATAATACCCAATTGTTATTTTATCATAACTTTAATAGTAAAACGTAAATAATAATAATAATAATAATAATAATAATATAATAATAATAATAATAATAATAATAATAATAATAATAATAATAATATGTCACGCGTGGCTGACATGTCACACTCAATGCATACGCAATTAATGGTAACGAAACGATTTGACCAAAATATAAGGGTTCTGTTCTTTGCATCTTAGCATACATAATATTAGCTCTAGAGAGATTTAAGAACACGTGACTAAATGCCAGCAATGTTTAATATATAGAGATACGGTCGGTGTGACTTTAATTTGGTAGATTTCATTGAAGTGTCGCTACATTTTTTTCCGGCAAATATTGAAAATTTCATCTCTAAACTATCCGATATAGGTTTAAACGGATAAGGTAAAATCTTCAACTATCTCATGTTCTTATCAGAAATATATTTATTAGATTCGAATTCAGGACCTACCAATCAAATTATAAACCGTTAATCATTAGGCAACACCATTTGAGACAATGTGATTACATTTTCCCTTTATTCAAATTGTATTTTTCATTTACAAGTTTTAATGAAAAATTTATTTTTCTTACATATGCATTTTTTTTTTTTTTTTTTTATGTTTATAGAATTTCAATTAGTCAATAATCAAACTAAAAGAAAATTTTAACTTAATATATTTTAATACAATGCTGTTTATCGTTTAATACATTGATATGTGTGTGTGTTTTTTAATTGTTGGCTCTTTTAACTTAATAAAAATATGGAATATGCTTAATTTTTTTGACCATATGTAAGAATTTTTTTTAATAGTTGGAAACCCGCCGTCAAACCACTTCTTCCGGACTTAAGCGGATCTGGTAAAATTCTCGACTGTCATAAACTCTTAAAAGAAATACATTATTTGGATTCGAACTCAGAACCTCAAGATGAGATCCTGAATCTTATATCACCTATATGTAAGAAATTGTGCATGTATGTCTGGTCTCTTCTTCTATCATCAACAAGAATATTATTGAAACGGCAATAACACCTTTTTGTGTAGAAACTACCATTTGTGTATACCTTAATTAGCTGGCAAAAAAAATATATTAAAGCAATAATTAGGCTCCGTTTGGGATTCCTAATTTCCTATTAGGGAGGGATTTGTAGTTTTTAAATCCACAAATCTCTCTCTTTGTTTAAAAAAAAAAAAAAAAGTAGTGATCAATATATACACAATAAAAATTTATGTCATACTTGAATTTTTGTGAATAAGATATACACTACAAGAAATTATACTTTTAGCGATGAAATATTCCGTTTTAAAATTTAATAATGGAATTGAGACGGAAACAAAATTCCGTCGCTAATTTGAAACAAATTATTATTATGTCGTTAATTTCATCTAAAAACAGAATTTTGGATATGAAAACACCAGACAGAGAGTGTTACCTTAACATAAAATCCTAAAACCTCATAATCAACAGTCAAATGAAATCAGAGGTGAACAATATAATGTTGACACAGTTTTTGGATATGAAAACACCAGGCTTTCACTAGGAGCTTAATTATGCGCATTCACAACCATCCAAAGACTTAACTTTAGTGGATATGATGTTTCTACATACTTCCAAAATTTCCATCCATATCATCTAAGCTTCAATGATTTCAAACTTTCCTGTATGAAACAAAAAGCATCCAACCACAAATATGAAGAGCAACATGAACGCAACCAGAAAAGACGCAAAATCATTTTCATTTCTAATTTCCAAACTTACAAACGGAATTAAAATTCATTCTCTAATTAGAAACGAAATTAAAATTCCGTCTCTAATTAGAAACGAATAATTATTCCGTCGCTAATTTCATTTAAAAATGGAATTTGTCAATCTCTAATCCGTCGCTAATTAGAAACAGAATTAATATTTCGTCGCTAATTTTTTAAAATTTTCAATCCCCCCAAAAATTTATTCATTTCGGTGCCACTTTTTTTTAAAAAATAGAGACGGATTTTCCGTCGCTAATTAGAAACAGAATCTCTATTCCGTCGCTAATTTTTAAAATTTTCAATCCCTCCAATATTTTCAAAAATTTCCTTCCTTACAAAAATTTCAAATGACTATAAAATTTACAAATCTTCCCGCTTCTCTTATTTTTTCCTCTATATATATGCACCACAATCTTTTTAACTCTCAACTCTAATACATCATCCAAAATTTTCCTACTAAATTCCATATACCATCAAAATTTTTCATACCTTAACTCTCATTATCAATCTCTCATTTTTCTTATCTCCACTTTTAAAATTTCCTAAGAAACAAACACTAATATTTTTTTTTTTGGTTTAAAGTGGCGTAAATGGATGGTGGTGTGTCGAAGCTTGCGGTGGATGTAGCAATGTCTTGTGGAATTGAAGATTTATATATAACTTTAAAAAATCAATTCTTTAAAATTTTCCACCATTCAAAAATTTTAAAATTTTTCCTTATCTAAAATTTTAAAATTATATTTCCTCTTTCTACAATTTATAAATTTCTCACATCTATATAATTATAAATTTCACACCTCTCTAAAATTTTAAAATTTTAATTTTTAATTTTTTTAATATATAGCTATGGAAATTCCGTCTCTAATTAGCGACGGAAATTGTTCCGTCGCTAAATAGTGACGGAAAATTCTGTTTCTATTTAGAGACGGAAATACTTTCGTCGCTAAATAGAAACAAAATTTACGTCTCTAATTAGCGACTGAAATTATTCTGTCTCTATATAGAGACAAAAATTCCGTCACTATTTAGCGACAGAATAATTTCTGTCGCTAATTAGAGACAAAATTTCCGTCGCTATATAGAGACAGAATAAAATTTCGTCGCTAATTTTAGCGACGGATGCAATATTTCTGTCGCTATTTTTTTGCGACAAACAAAATAGAGACGAAATTTTTCCGTCGCTAGTGTTCAGTTAGCGACGGATTAGCTACGAATTTTTCCGTCGCTATTTGACATTTTTCTTGTAGTGATATAACAAAGTAGTTATACTAAGAAGAAATTAAGATGGATGCAACTGTCAACTCATAAACTAATTTTTTAATATAAGTTAAGTCGACGAACTTATATTCTTAGTATAATATGTAATCAATCGCAGCCTGTGGTATAGGCGGACAAGGCGCTCGCCTATGATCCTATTTTTTTATTATAGTTTCTGTTGACGGCTGATTTTCATTCCAGAGGCAAATCAGTATACTTACTCATCAAACAATCTTCCATCAACTGTGAATTTGTTTGGTTTGGGGACTAAAGGCAACATTAGCAAAAGATGAGAAAAACACATAGACAAAACAAATGGTTTAAAGTGATTCGGCGGAATGGATCCAACCTACGTCCACGGGTACAAGGGAAAATGAAATTTTTATAACGTGGTCGGGTATGACCGACCTGCCTATCTCTCGAGCTCGGCTGGCCGACCTCTTACAAACTTACTCTTACACTTAAGCTTTTTGCTCTCTATTTTTCAAGTTAAGAGATAAATTAGCCAACCATTTACAATGAATTCTGAATCCCTTTATATATTAGGGCAAATTCTACTGTTACACCAATCTCGTGACATCAGCCACATGAATCTACCATCAATGCGAGGGCTCTCTTCCCCAACCGCTCTGTCGAAAGTAGCTCTGCAACTTGACATCTAATTAAACCACACCACTTTTGGCCACTGCCACACGTTACCTCACAAAGCCAGCATGTAACATATCAACTCTCATGTGATAGTGTGTAGTAGAAGATAAGTCGGTGATATGCTCCTTTCACATCAGATCTTTTAGGAAGTTCAAGTCTTCATTTAGGGTTTACGTCACTTGAATTTGATCACACCGATTCGACCAACTGGGTCGGGCAACTGAAACGACTGTCAGCCTGCCCTCCTGTGCTTTCTAGGTTGGGTCAGCTCTGAGACCTTCGCTCTGCTTTACTCTTCCGAACATCTTTCCAACTCGGGTCACGACCTTCTCTAGGTACCACCTCGGGTCGGATATTAAGTGCAATCCATTACTGACCTCCACGTTGGGTCGGACGCCTTCTGCCTCATGGGCCTGGGCCCCCGAGTCCGGGAAGTGGATATCCCCTATATACCCTTACTCGAGATTTTGACTTTTTGGAAAATAAAAACCACCATAAACAGTTTCTAAATAAGTAATGACTAAGAATTCTATTCTATTTTTTATTTTTATTTGAATACATCAAAATATAAAAAATACATTGAATCCTAAAGACACGACAACGAGGACCCTGCAGCTAATTAATTAGCTAGTCTTGGTTCATACCACGTATTCAATTACAAAATGAATGAAACACGTGGTTAAATTTTAGGGCAGCAACATGTGAAGTAGTTCAATAAGTAGTGATCAACTTTCAAATTCAACATGTATATTCTACTGCACCGGCGTCTACTTACATGGTCGTTAACGGTACTGGATTTACACTAAACATACACATCACGTGACAGTACAGGACTATGCGTAGCAACCGCCTGGACCGGATCGGCTTTTAAAAATATTATTTTTTAATAAAATAATTATTTCTTTAATACTTATAAGTGAAAAAAATTAAGAATGTCAATGTTCTTAGAGTTTTTTTTGGATTGTAATTTAAAATTTTAATTATAAATGTATATATTTAGAATTAAAAATTAATTTATATATCTAAAAATATATGTTTATTACTAAAAATCAGGCTCAGATTTTTATGCCACCCCTCTATAAATCTAAAAAAATAAATTTATTGCCCTATTATATAATGTCGTAGGTGGCTCGACCCTTAACAAATTTAGGCGATCACCCATAACCCCAGTCGAAAATATAAGGTCTCATAAAAATTTATATCCATACATAAGAAAATTAAAAATAATTTTATATAAAAAGAAAATTAACACACAAATATATATATTATAATTGATGACTTTTACTATTATTTCTTTAATGTAAAATTAATAATCTTATCATTATATTATTTATTTTTAATTAACTTTTATTATCACTTCTTTAAAATAATAATAATTTTATATTTTCAAAGTTGATAAATTTTTTAATATTTTTTTGTAATTTAATTAACTACAATAAAATGTGGAATTACCGACGGAAAATATTCGAATTTACTGACCGAATACCGATCGAAAAAGATATAAAATAATTTCTGACCGAATTGTTATCGATTGGATATTCGGTCGGTAAATACGGCGTTAAAAATTAATTTGGAGCCATAAACAACTACTGATCGATTATTCGGTTGTAATTGCTAATAAATAGCGTCTGAATATATTTCGGTTGTTAAAATAATATTAATTATAAAAAATAAAAAATATATATTTTACCGACCGAATTAAGTTTCGATTGGTAAAATCTATTTTTTTAATGAACTTACAGACCGAATTACGTTTCGGTAGGTAATTTTGTAAGTAATTTTACCGACCGATCCTATTTTGATCGGTAATTTATTACTTATGAATCAAATACCGACCGAAAAAATTTGATCGATTTTGGTTGGTAATTTCGAATTTTCTTATAGTAATTACTAAAAATATCTAGAAAAAAATACATATAATTATAATTAATTAGAAAAAATAAAGTTAATAAGGAGGCTAAAATTTATCGCATATGGCCCTGAAAAAAGCTTGAGCGAACACTATGTAAGCTTCATAGTAGGGCTGGTCTAGTAGTATTGAGTTTTGGAGCTAGTGTAAAGTATATATAGCCCCTGAGGATAAAAAATAATACATACTTTTTTAAAAAATTTAACTCTCTTTATATTTATAATTAATTAGAAATGTGTCATGCTTCTTATAATTAGTGATTAATATATAAATTAAAGCCACAGGCACAGCTGCGAGAAGATGTATAGTATATATATATATATAGTGGTTAGTGGGGGACCTCACTTCACTTGATGAGAGACTCTGTGTATATATAAAACTGAGTCGTGCTTATCAAAACAAAAGCTGATCAAAATCTGAAAAGATACCATCTACTGTTCTTATACGATTAAACTCTAATGACAATGATGCTTTAATTAATGAAACAGAAACCCTGAATCGACGTACTTTATTACAATATCAGGCTAGCCTAGCTAGGGTATTGTCCAATAATATACTTACACTTGTGCCCTAATTTAAATTTTAATCGACAACATTGCCTGAATCTCCATGAATTTCGCTTTCAGGGATGAAGTGAGTGATTGACGTTTTCTAGCTACCTACATTCAAGGTTTTATTTTAAAAATTGCTTCTGCTGCTGCTGCTGCTGCTGTTTTTTTAACCAGACTTGAACATGAACAGTCTATTTCTGAACGCCGCCTCTTGCATGCACGTTTAACTCGCTTTTATTGAATATGTGTACGTATGTTGTTTCGTATAATGTGAAACCACGTTCATTTCTGGTGTGTATTATGCATTTAATTAATTTTGTCATTTACTTCGTCTACCTTCCGTGTAATTCATTCAAAGCCAATAAGATGATAAGATTCTTGAAATTTTTGTATTGTTATACTTAAGATATACTATTATTTTTTTTTTTTTAAGCTAACCATAAGTTATTCAAGACAGTTTGTTATCCATTCACGCTTCTGCGTTTAAATTTACATTTTTTAATGAAATGACCTCAATAAAAGTTGACCCGAAGAAACTCCAACAAAAGTGAAATATATTAATTAAAAAAATAGAGTATTACAAGTATAAATGAAAAAAAAGGCCCAACATAGCAAAATATAAATTCAATAGAAAAACCTGATAAAAAAAGTACCGGCCTCTTATCATAGACAAGATAAGAAACGAAACAAGAAGAGTGGAATAAACATAAAATGCAAGTCCAATTAATACTTTTTTTTGGAAACTTTGGAAATTCTGCCGCCAAATCACCAAATCCGGACTTAAACGGAGTATGTAAAATCTTCGGCTGCCCCAAACTCTTACAAGATATACATCTCCTGGATTCAAACCTAAGACTTGAATAACAAAATCTAAAACATAAACCACCAAACGACATATGTTGAGGACGAAAAGTCCAATTAATACACCAACAAAAAATGAGTGGAATCTCTCAAGGTATAAATTTGATCAGGAAATTTTGGCACATGCTAAAAAAAAAACAGAAAAGACAGATGTGCCGACGCATAACGAATCCAAAAGATGAGTCGACTGTGACCTTCATTGAATTGGTTAATTTGATTCTACTCTTACAACAAATTAACCCTACACCGTTCAATCTAATCTAACTCCTTTTCAGAAATTTTAAAATAGATCGGAGTTATCACGTCAATCTTATAACAATCCAATCCATTAATAATATGTCAATTATGTTAATGTGTTATAAACCCATCAAATAAGTATAATTCTGAATTTAAATCCACATGGTACCAAATTCTGTAATTCTGAATTTTGTAGTTTTGAATTTTTAACAGTATAATTCAGAAATGGAAAATGAGCGACGAAGTTTTTTGGTTTTTCGAAAGTAAGCAAAACCCCACTTGAGTTTTAGAACTCATTGAAACCGCTGACGTTAAATTTATTTCATTGCAGTCCTTAATCTTCTTTTTATTTATAATTTCTCTATTCATTGTAGGATACTTTCTGCGTACATCCACAGTAGTTTTAACTTTGTAGCAAGATTTTTGTTCCTGCTAAATTAATCACCATTATTACCCTAATAAATTGATACTTACTCCTAACAAAAGAGAGGTGTATGCTCCCATAAGCGGGAAAAATAAACTTGGGGGTAAATAGTAAAAATTGCCATGTTTTAAAAGAGAATATAAATTAATATGCTATTCTAATATTAGCTCTGTTGATCTTTTCATATCGGCTATGCCCAAGATTAATTTTGTTGTTGTTGTTATTATTTTTAATCATTAATCATATCTATGTATTTATTAAAATAAAAATAAAAATGAGATGAGTGTCTAGTTCCAATGATATAGGCATAATATTGAAAACAAATTATCTTATTAATAAATTATAATAATAATTATTATTAATAATATATAATATATGTTTTAAAAAAAGTTCAAATGTTTTGATGGTCTTTTAATTAATTAATAACTCAGTTACTCACTGTCCGATTGTGGCGTGATTGGTGTGAATCGAAGTGGGTCTCTCTCTGTCTCGGGCCACATTCTCCCCCTTTTGGCACTGAAATCAAATGTTGTAGTTGGTCCCCACTACTTTCAAAATCAATCAATGCAACTACTTCACTCGTTTTCTTTTTTCTTTTTTTGGTTATTTTGTTTTTATTCAACAATATTATTATTTATCAATATTTAGGTACTTTCACGGCTAATTACCAAGCTGAATTTATTATTTTTTGTTTAAAAAAAAATAAAAGTAGACAACGGTTAAATTGATTGTTTAAAAATTCAGTTCCGAGTACTCAATAAATATAACTAATATTGTTCAAACTTCAAAGAGTATACTCCAAATAAACTGTAAAAATCTTTAGTCAAATTTTTTCCACCACCATAGGATGAATATCTTATTTAATTTCACAAATTGAGTACAAAAGCACTTAATAATATTTGTACCCAAAAGAAAAAGAAAAAAAAAGGATGCCAAATCACCGTCATGTATGGAGTATCATTACATGTATAGATAGCTGGAGCATACTCTTTAATCTGAAATTCTGAATCAATGACACATTTTATCTTAAAAGAGAAAATGACAGTAAAATTTAATATATTGCTTAAACTACTTCTTATTTTCTTCTTCAGAATAATGAAGGACAATAGTCTCAGATATTTATCATTATATATGTCTTCAAATTAATTATTACTATCTTCTTTTCATTTCAATTTTCAAGAGATGTAGATAATAGATGAAGACCAGTCAAATGAGCTTAAATTCATACAGTCAAATATATATATATATATACATGTAAAAGGAAGTTAAATTCATACACTTGCAAGATATCATAGAAGACCATTAAATATAACTCGAAAATTTGCTTACCACAGGAAGGCTCCAACTTATGCCAATCACTATAACAATTTCAATGATATCTTACCGCATAAAGTAAAAAGTAATTAAATAAATGGTAGCTAGTTATATATATTTGTCTATAATGGGCGTGAATTTGTGGTGCGAGGCTCAAGATTTCATCTTGAGGTCTTGTGTTCAAATACAGAGAGTGTGTTTCTTCTCAGAGCCTGGGACAACCAGAGGTTTTACCTACTCCGTTTAAGCCCAAAAGGGGTGGTTTGGCGGTGGGGTTTCCAACGATTTCAAAAAAAAAATTATTATATATATTTAATATAATTCCACATGTTATATACTTATTGATTTGTATTAGAACGCGACCCATATACAATGATATTACCAAAGAATTACTCATAAACTGAGCTTTTAGTGGAAAGAATTATATTATACAATGGTGGTCACTGGTACCAAGTCACCCGCACAACAATCCAATAATATTTTGCTATGCGTATTAATTAATAATAATAAAAAATAAATAAATGGTACTTTTATTTAATGCAATTTTATTTATTAAATACTTATTGATTGGTATTATCATATCACCCATATATTAATAATAGTAATACCAATTAATTACTCCCTTAATGGATGCATGGGCATTAGTTACCAAATTTATTTTTGCATTCATCATTTAATTTCTCTCTCTCCTAATATTTATATAAACCATTTGGCCTCAGTTTTGTGACAAACCCACTTTTCTTGACAAGCCAAAGGTATCAATGATCTCAGCTCTCTCTTGCAACTAGCCATATAAATTTCCAATTCTCCAAAACTTTCAAAAAAAAAAATGGCAGCCTTTTCATACCAACACCACCATCCCTTTCATCCTGACTCTTCATCAGTTTTGTTTCCAATGGAAGAAGGAAATTTTTTCATTTACCCACCAAAATTTCCTACTCAGAATCAACAAATTATTATTAATAACCCTCTTGATGGTGGAGTTTTTGAAAGTAGCCGTGTTGATCATCACAGTGATAATGAGCCTTCTAATAATAATTCAGCTGTGACCAAAAACCAAAGCACTACTGTGTCTTCAACTGAGCAGGTCACCCAGAGTACTGTGACTCATATGAACAAGAAAAGGAAGAGCAGAACTAATGGTTCTTCTTTAAATTCTGCTCAATCAAAGGTAAAAATTGAAATTTCTTTAAATATGTGCCCTAATTTTGGACACCAACCGCCCGCCTGTTCCTACGACCATCTATGAGTTTTTATTAGTTCTAATTTTTTTTTTTTATCCATTTTGACTAGCAACCAAGAGAAGTGAAAGTCAAGAAACAAAAGAAAAGCAATATTAATGATGCCAAAGAGAAGAAAAATCCTAACGCTGATGAGAAGAAAGTTTCTGAAGAACCTCCAAAAGATTACATTCATGTTAGAGCAAGGAGAGGTCAAGCAACTGACAGCCACAGCTTAGCTGAAAGGGTATGCTGTACAAATTCAAATATATGACTATCATGCCCACCTAACCTTACACTACATTATCTTAATTTGGTCAACTTTTATCAAAGTCTAATGGGCAGTTATGTCATTATTGGTTTCAGGTAAGGAGAGAGAAAATTAGTGAGAGGATGAAAATTTTGGAAAAACTTGTTCCTGGTTGTGACAAGGTAAGTAATAATTGAATTATGTTTCTTGGAACATATATTTATGCATTTTAATGTTGTTTATAATAATTCTAACAAATTTCATGTGTGGTTTGGTATAACATTCAGGTAACTGGAAAGGCCCTCGTGTTGGATGAAATTATCAATTATGTACAGTACTTACAAAATCAAGTGGAGGTAAATATAATAATCCTACTAAAAAAACTTTTGTATATAGGATAATAAAAACTCATACTCAATGTATAAGGTTTCTGTTGATTTTATTCTTATTCTTTCAGAAAAAAAGATTTGTTTTCATAGCAAGTTAACACTTAGTCATCGTATTAATCGTATCATAGAGAAACGATTTAATAATATTTGTGTTTTTTTTTTTCAGTTCCTCTCAATGGAGCTTGCTTCTATGAATCCCATGTTCTATGATTCTGGAATAGACCTAGATAATATATTCATGGTGAGACCAGATGAGCAGGTAATTAAAGAAAAGATAAAGAAACTTGAGCGCATATATATAATTAATGAATCAAAGCTAATGAATCTTCTCTAACATGAAACTTTCAGAGGTTGAATAGCATAGCTGCTTCAGCACCAATGTTGCAATGTAGCCCCACTACCCAGCTCACAGCTTTTGCTGAAGCAACCACCGCTGCTGCTTTTAATCCCCCAGCTGATCATAATAACAATCCTATTCTTGATACTGCACTTTTACTTCAACAACAGCAGATGCCAAATGCCTTCATCTCTCAGGTATATTAATTAATGCATGGATATGCAAGCTATTTTAGACCACCAATATCAAATAATAATATTAATTATTATTATTATTATTATGGTACTTCTAAATATAAAGTATTGTGTCAAATGTCTAATTTTCAGGATAATGGGAGTAGTCTATTGTGGGATGTGGAAGACCAAAAACAAAAGTTTCTTAACCCATCTGTGTTCATCAACAACTTGTGTTCTTTCCATTAATATGTGACATTGAGCTGCCCCACAAAACATTCGGTAAGCCCTCATGTCATGTCATGTCTCAAGTCTCATATCCTCAAATAAACTATGTGTATCATACATAAATCCAATATAAAAGGTTTGGGCAACACTAAATTTTTCATGTGACTGCAGAGCACAAAATATATTCACGAATATTAACCTACTTCGAGTGTAAATTGTTAAAGTATATATCCTAAAACTGTTATGAATGTTATGATTTAAGGTGTAATATTTTGTAATATACTTTATTATTTATTAATAAAAGACTTTTGATTTCTACAAGTCGTTATCTCTATATTTTATGTGTATGTCCCGAGATATTATGTTAAATGAATATCGTTAATCCAAGAAATATTTGTGATTATGAGAGTCAACACTACAAGAAAATGGACCTTTAGCGTCGAAACTCTTTTTCGACGCTAATAAATCCTTTAGCGTCGAAAAAATATTTTCTACACTGAAAGTTAACCCTTTAGCGTCGAATTTTATTTTCGACGTCAAAAGGTATAACTGTAGTGCCGAATAATATTTTTGACGCTAAAAATTAACCCTTTAGCATCGAATTTGATTTTCAACGTTACAAGGTAAAATTTTAGCGTCGAACAACTCTTTTGATGCTAAAGGTTCAACCCTTTAGCGACAAATTTGAATTTCGATGTTAAATAGTAGATCTTTAGCCTCAAATAATTCTTTCGACGCTAAAAGTGCAACCATTTAGCGTTGAATTTTAATTTCAATGCCAAAGGGTAAACGTTTAACGCTAAATGTCAAAAATTTAAATATAACTTTAAAAGCGGGAGTTTTTTTTTTTAAATATTAAAACTTTTTAGCGACGAATTAGTTTTTCATTACAAGAAGCCATTAAAAAAAATAATATCATTCATAGACATTTTAGCGTCGAGTTTGAATTTCGATGCTAAAGGATAAATTAAAATTTTTGAATTTCCCACATTCTAAAATTTGAATTTATCGCATTCTAAAATTAGATTTAAATTTTTGATATTTAGCGACGAATTTTCGACGTTAAAGTCTAAAATTTAGACGCTAAATATCAAATTTTTGGCAGAAATAATTCTCACTATTTGAGGATCTTCAGCGACGAAATAGACTTTCGTCGCTAAAGTATTTGTTCATATAAATATTTATTTGCTCTTTCATTTATCATATTCTCACTTTCTTCCTCTCATACTATTCTTTCCTCTCTTATTTTTTTTTCCTTAAGGATTGTTTCATTTTTTTTTTCTTATATTTTATGTTAATATCCAATATTTTTATTTTGTTTGTAGGAGAATATATGAAGATGAAGAAATGGTGGAAATGAAGATGGGGAAGAAAATGAAAAAAACAAATGAAAGTGATAATGAAGAATATGGAAGTGAAGATGAAGAAAACATAGAAAATTGTAGTTTACTATTTTGTTTACTATTTTATGTTTGTTTGTTGTGATAAATTTTATAACTGTATTTTTATATCAATAAAGATATCATTGTTATAATTTTTTATAACAAATTTATAATGTTGTTCTTATGTTTTCTATAAATTTAATTACTTTTGTAATGAAATTTAGTTTGAAATGTGAATTTTGTTATAATTAGTTTTTAAAACTAATTATAACGAATTATTTTATTTTATTTTTATTTTCTCCTTTAGCATCGAAATATTTCGTCGCTAAAGATCTTCTGCGTTGAAGTAAAATTTTGACGCGAAAGCTTGGTCGAGGAAGATATTTAGCGTTGAAAATGATTTTCGATGCTAAAGATAAGTAATTTTAGTGACAAAATATTTCTTCACTGAATATATATTTTTTTAGCGTCGAAATCAGTTATTGACGCTAAATACTTTTATCGACCAAGCTTTCGAGTAAAAATTTTACTTCGACGTAAAAGACCTTTAGCGACGAAATTTTTAGACACTAAAAATTAATAATGTTGTAATGCAATGATGTTTATACGAATAAGTCTCAAATTAAGTTATTGATAAAATATGATTATTATACATGACAATAATATATCACTCGACCAATATTATTGTATTTCGCTTATATTGATATTTGATATTAAGAGAATTGATGATGAGTCTCATATCATAAGGACATAAATAATAGATGTCTTCATTAATAGAATGAAATATCGAATTCGGCCACATAAGAGTAACATCACATGGTACTATTATCTAAGGTCATTGATCTTCGTATTAATATATTAGTATCGTTTTATCATCTGACCTGAGATCACATGTTGACTTATACAATAATATTTATGATTCAATAGTATATCATCATTCGACTAACCACGTCCTATGAATAAATGTTAGATAGTCTTAAGTTAATAATGTAAGAAGTCAAATGTGCTTCAAGAAAGGATCTGATAGCTTTGATAATCAAAGTTAGAGATGTTCTAATGAAACTCAAAAATATGGATACAAGTCTTTGACCAAAGCAGTCAATATATTAGAGATGTCAAATACACAAAATCGAGTTTTGACATATATCGAGTGGTAAGGATTTGACCTAACCATGATCCCATACTCGATAAGGAATATAAATATCATAAAGGAATGAGATGACATATCGAAGTGTATTCTAACAGATTCATATATTTTCCCACTTCATTCATTGACTAGGGGCCATGACATGTTGTTAGGCGTTTACCCATTGTCTGTGAAATATCAAATAAATGAAATATTAAAGAGTTAATATCATCCCACTGCTACTGGATAATGAACTTAGAACAATTGCACAAATACATTTCTCGTTTATGATACAAATTCAAAGATATTTATTAAAAGTTTATAAGTGATTATTTTGATAATTAATATGAAAATTAGATTTTCATTTAAAATAAGATTTCCTACTAAGATTAGGAAATTTGAAATATTTCAGAAATATTAATTTGATTAATAAATTCGAAATATAAAATAAAATTTAGATTTAATTACTTAAATAAATATTTAATATTTATATTAAATAAGTTAAATTTAATTAAATGTAAATTATTAATTAAAATTAATTAATTAATAGTTATTTTATTATTAGGCCAAACTAATATTTAATTTATTGGGCCTTAATTTAGTGTGCTAGCACCCTAATTAGTTAAATTCTAATTTAGATAAAATAAGAAAGTCTCATTTAGCTAAGTTTCCTAATTCAATTTGGGAAAAAATCTTAAAGAGACCGAATTTGATTTGAAAAGATCTTGAATTGTCTTATTTTATTGAGATAAATAATAAGACAAACTCAATAATTTTTAAATAGCATGATTTTCGGCTGGGGTAAGTTTTTCCCCTTGGCCGAATTCTCTCTCTCTCTCTCTCTATTATTATGTTTCAAATTTGTTTTAAGATTATTTCAAGGAAATGTTATTTTTTTAATCTTTGATCTATACTTCAACCATTAAAAAAAAGAAAATAGTTTTATTTGTTCTCAAAGTGGGAGCAATTTGTTCATAGAAGGGATCTAATATGCCAATTAGAGTTGTAACGCTTGGTGCAATATTACGAGGGAAAATCAAAGAAGGAAAAATTCAAGAAATGCTCAATAAAAGAAAAACATATTTAGATATGTTTTATTATTAATTGAATTTATTTATATTGAAAAATAAATATTGATTACATGTTTGTTTAAAATAATTGTGATTAATTTTATCAGTATAATTTTTTTGCATTAAGAAGATATAACCACGATCTTTAAAGTGGTTTTGGAAGAAAATTTTAAATTACAATCACATGAATACTTCCGTGCTAACCTCAAATCCTTATAAAAATTACTTATATATACACATCGTTTGTAAAGAGTAAATGGGCATCTAGGTAGAGGTGGCCGGCGGTTCGGTTCGGTTCCGAACCGAATGATTCCGGTTCCACTTTGTGTGGAACTAGAATCGAACCGGTTAATTCCGGTTCGGTTCCGGTTCCACACTAAATGTGGAACCGGAACCGAAATCGGAATCGGAACCGTTCCGGTTCATTCGGTTTTTTTTTTTTTTGAAAAAAAAAAATTGAGATTAATAAAATAATATAATTTAAAATTATGAATTTGAATTTATATAATAAACTTACATTACATAATTACATTAAATTACAAATAAAATTCTTATCTAAAAAAATTAAAGAGCTTGAACTTAAATTTTTAAAAACTTAAGTTGCCTACGTATCCTCCAGGACTGAGAGGAATCAAAGCTCACATACTTCCATTACATTTGAAAGATATTTCCCAAAAATATCTTTGTAAATGAGAGAATTGAGAATAAGTGAATTGTAAGAATTGAGAGAATTGAGAAATTGAGAAATTGAGAAATTGAAATAATGAAATATCACCCATATTTATACATTTTTAGAATATTTTTGTGATACCTAAAATGCCCCTAAAATTAACCGTTTTATTAAGGATAATTTGGGAAATCCCAATTTTTTTTTTATTTTTTTTTGGAAATTACTCATTGGCCCCAGTCCAACGGCTACTAGCCGTCGGGCTGGATCTTGTTACCCAACGGCTAGTAGCCGTTGGGTAACCATTGGAACCCTAGGGTTCCAACAGGGTTCCAACGATTCCAACCGATTCGGTTAGGGTAAGAACCCTAACCGAACCGGTCAGGTTCCGGAATCAGAATCGGAACCGGTTGGAACTGAAACCGTCCGATTCCAACCGGTTCAGTTCCGATTCCGAATCGGAACCTTGGCCGGGTCTACATCTAGGGCAGCAGCAAATCAATGGCTATCAAGAATACAAAGGAAAGAAATAATTGACCAAATTAACAAACACCAGAGATCTTTCAGCAGATCCCTTGTTGCGATCTTCCATTATTTTGACTCTAAAAGTCGCCTGTGCATGTAGCTGTTAAACACAGACACAGGTAATTACTTCAATGTAAAATATAAACGATGGACATATACATTAATAGTACAATATAAATATTTATATCTATTAGAAACAAGTTATATCTTCATATTAGATGCATTCTTGTAAACACAGTTAGGACTCGAACCCTTGCTCTCTCATTCGGGTAGTTTCTCTGTAGTTGACATGACTAGTGATGCAATTGTTACTAGTTTGGTTGGACTACATGAATGGTGGAATCTTTGTGTGTTTTGGCCGCAAGGGAAGTGAGATGATCAATTCCCCTACATCAAATTTTGTAACGATTCTGAAGTGACACCAGAGTGAGAGCATCAATATGTGGAATCATCCTTTAATAATCTCTATTTAATTTCTAGCCACTCCTTGGGTTTTTTCTCTTACGAGTTGGAATAGTTGCTCTTCACAATTAGGAATAATGCCATGCTAATTTCTCTTTTTTGTAACCCAGCAAATATCACTTTGTCACTTTGACACAATATGATAGAATTTAGAATTTAGAATTCTAGTTTTATAGTTTGTAACTAATGGTGCACGTACCCGAAAGGAGCCCTTCTCCGTCTTCCACTTAAGTTGTACATGAAAAGCCCAAAGTCAATCAAAGGAAACAAACAATCACATTGTATAAACAGACAATTCCCATGTGAGATTTATGCTACATCTTCTCTTTAATACTGACCCACATGTTGATATTTCTTTGCCCAACTGGAAAAATCATGTATGTGAATGATCCAACAAGAAAATTCAATCTTCTTTTTTTAGCAAAAAGGGCTAAAGGGAGATTACATATTACATGTGAGATTAAGACTTGTAAGCTCTAGAAACAACTGGTTTCATCTGGGTGTTTTTGTAATTTGCTTTCTGATGTGCTAGTGCAGCAAATGTGTTAAAAGTGATCACATAAATCATAAATGTTTTGCCATTTGGCTTCAAAATTGTCTTCAGAACTATATCCTATTAGCTTACAACTTATTAAATGTTGCAAGACATTTGTAGCTCACCAACTGATCAATGATCCGTTCTTTTAGGGTCCCCTTTGTTCTTTGTTTTATCATATTTTTGAAAATTATTTTTTGGGTCCCCATGTTGATTGATCGTGAAACACACATTTATTTAAACTAGTTTAGATATGCAAGTCCAATTAATTGATTTATAATCAATAATAATGAGTACTTTATCTTTGGTTAAAGGCTAACAATATATATTTTTTAGTATATACAAATTCTTAGCTCCTTTCTAATTATGAAAGTAATTCTCATCTGAAGTTTATTTTCAGAACAGACAGAGTGAGGGAGGATTAATTAAAATATGGTTATTGGATCTATAAAATAGAAAATTATACATCGGAATTATTAATTTTTTATTTTATTTTAATAAAATGGTTAGTACTTGTTTTTAATACTAATGTTGTGGACTTACCTAAGTATTTTAAGTTTCTGGGTTAGTGATTTTCCTCAAGTCCCATTTAGTCATTCAGATCCACACGACTTTAAAATGTATAGTATAAAATAATGAAAAATCTGTTTTGTTAGTATGATAATTTTGATTTACTATCGATAAAATAAAAAAATGTCTACTACTTTTTGTGAAAAATAAATTATACTCACATTGAATTTATGTTCTGACCACTACAAGAAAAATGACATTTAGCGTCAAATCTTTTAGCGTCGCAACAAACGGCATCGCGAAAGGTACTTTTCGCGTCGTCAAATTTTACGCGGCTGGATATCATGACTTTTAACGTCACTAAAATATAATGAAGCAGAAAGTATGATTTAGCGTCGCTAATTTAGTGGCGACGCTAAAAAATCAATAAAAATTGTAATTTTTTTATTTGATTTTTAGCGTCACCAAAATTTTGGAGATGCTAAAAACCTTTGATTTTTAGCGTCGCCAATAAAAATCATAATTTTTTTATTTTGACTTTTAGCGTCGTCAAAATTTTGACGATGCTGAAAGACAAACTTTTTTTTAAAAAAAAATTTGGTCAAATATTAACCGTTTTTAAGAATTAAATTTAAAATTTTGACATTTAACATTGACAATGGCGACGCTAAAAGTAAAAAATATCGACACTAAAAGTTAAAATTTTGGTGCAAATATTCCCGCTTAGTGAAGAACTTGAATTACGCCAAATTGTGGTGACACTAAAAGTTATATTTTTCTATAAATATTTGTTTTTCTTTCATTTGCACTCCTCTCTATTTTTCTCTCTTATTCAATTTTTCTTAGTTTTTTTGTTTCATTTTTATGTTTTATTTTAACATCTTATATTTTTATTTATTTTTGTTTGTAGCAAAATAAGATGAAGAGAATGAAAATGAACATGAAGATAAAGATGAGGAAAGTTAAGATGAAGAAATTGAAGATGAAGATGAAGATGAAGATGATGAACATTAATTTACATGAAGATGAAGAAGATGAAGATGAACATTAATTTACATGAAGATGAAGAAGATGAAGAGCATTAATTTTGTATTTAAATATTTCAAATATGTAATTTATCATTTTATTTTTGTTTAAATTAATAAATTTTATTATTTTATGTTTAATATCAATATTTTTTTAATTCATTTTTTTTTTATTAATTTTTAATAAATATATTATTATTTGTAATAATTTATAAATAAATATATTAGAATTTAAGAAAATAAGTTACTATAAATTAAAAATAAATTTTTGCAAATTATAATTAATATTAATTATAAATTTTTTAATTTTAAATTTTAACGTCACCAAACTGACATCGCTAAAAATCAATATTTATTGTGATTGACGACACTAGTAGCCTTGAGCGTTGGATTTTCGCGTCGTCCGCTGAATATGACTATTAGCGTCGCCATTCAGTGACGTTAAAGAGTCATATTCTTGTAGTGGACTATACTGCTGGATGATTATACATGTTCAAATTTGTGTAATGAGGAACTGTACAATCCAAAGGAGAGATTTTTCTTTGTATTCTTCACTTGAATAGCATAACAAGAAGGTCCAATGTCCCCAAAACACAAACGTTTTCTAGCTTTCCAAATAGAATGATAACAAGAGCCAATCCATAATTCCTCCACTGAGGGTGAAACGCTTT